>CM038118.1:29659151-30016449 GCA_001642375.2 Mentha longifolia | reverse complement strand
AGTGAGCTATTTAAAGCCAAACTTCGTCGAAATCTAATTTCCGAAGTGAGCTATTTAAAGCCAAACTTCGTCGAAATCAATTTCCGAAGTGAGCTATTTAAAGCCAAACTTCGTCGAAATCCAATTTCCGAAGTGAGCTATTTAAAGCCAAACTTCGTCGAAATCCAATTTCCGAAGTGAGCAATTTAAAGCCAAACTTCGTCGAAATCCAATTTCCGAAGTGAGCTAGTAATACCCTGACGAGGGTACTTAATAAACTCCATAATAGGAGTAAAATTAAAACGCGCGTATTGACCTAACCTCGGTTAAAAACAAAGATACGGCCTTTGTTTAAAACAGAGAAGAGCCTAAACCTCGTCTGAAGACGAGGTCGTGCTAATTAAAGCCTAAACTTCATCTTTAACGAAGTCGTGCTGTTCAACGCATTCCGACTTCGTCGAAATCTAATTTCCGAAGGGGCAATGCAAATTTAATACCCACCTCGTCTTAACGAGGTGGCCAGCATTCCGACTTCGTCGAAATCCAATTTCTGAAGGGGCAATGCAAATTTTACACCCACCTCGTCTTAACGAGGTGGCAAGCATTCCGACTTCGTCGAAATCTAATTCCGAAGGGGCAATGCAAATTTAATACCCACCTCGTCTTAGCGAGGTGGCCAGCATTCCGACTTCGTCGAAATCCAATTTCTGAAGGGGCAATGCAAATTTACACCCACCTCGTCTTAATGAGGTGGCAAGCATTCCGACTTCGTCGAAATCTAATTTCCGAAGGGGCAATGCAAATTTAATACCCACCTCGTCTTAACGAGGTGGCCAGCATTCCGACTTCGTCGAAATCCAATTTCTGAAGGGGCAATGCAAATTTTACACCCACCTCGTCTTAACGAGGTGGCAAGCATTCCGACTTCGTCGAAATCTAATTTCCGAAGGGGCAATGCAAATTTAATACCCACTCGTCTTAGCGAGGTGGCCAGCATTCCGACTTCGTCGAAATCCAATTTCTGAAGGGGCAATGCAAATTTTACACCCACCTCGTCTTAACGAGGTGGCAAGCATTCCGACTTCGTCAAATCTAATTTCCGAAGGGGCAATGCAAATTTAATACCCACCTCGTCTTAACGAGGTGGCCAGCATTCCGACTTCGTCGAAATCCAATTTCGAATGGGCAATGCAAATTTTACACCCACCTCGTCTTAACGAGGTGGCAAGCATTCCGACTTCGTCGAAATCTAATTTCGAAGGGGCAATGCAAATTTTATACCCACCTCGTCTTAACGAGGTGGCAAGCATTCCGACTTCGTCGAAATCTAATTTCCGAGGGGCAATGCAAAATTTATACTCGCCTCGTCCTAACGAGGTGGCAAGCATTCCGTCTTCGTCAAAATTCTAATTTCGACGGGGCAATGCACTTTCAATACTCCTACTTCAACTTCTACTTCTACCCCAAGTCACACCCTCACTTCTATATCTTTTTGGGGGGGGATGTGATAGGATATGGCCTAGCTACTAGGCCCAAGCATCGAGCCCAATATAATTGGGCCCCGACAGTTAAGCTCGGCCAACGCAGCTCGGCCCAGTCAGCTACAACCTACTTCAAAGAGACTTCTACACCAAGGCAACTCCTACATCGACTACAATTCAAGCTCCAGGAGATATAGAAGCTCGGTGTTCATCCAGTAAGGAGGAGATCAAGCCAAAGAGTCCTAATAGGAAAAGACTTGTAAACCTAGTCGAATTCCATGTGTAGATACTTATAAATAGGGGTTTAGAATAGATTGGAAGGGGAGGACAAGCCTTGTAATGACTACTCATACAAGCAATAAAGATCTATACTCTTTCCGCCCGTGGACGTAGATCTATTCCAATAGATCGAACCACGTAAATCCCTTTGTGTTCCATTTACTTTCGTGTTCGTTAATTCCTTGTCTACGTGCATTAATTACCTTACGAAAATAAGTTCGATCAGAAATCATGGAGTTTTCAAGTTTAATGTGTCATGTAGAAATCAAACAAACTTTTCTGTTTAAATTGAACGAGCTATTATTTGTTTGATTTTTTTATTTTATTATTTTTTTTTTCCGGTTTGAAAAAGTGTAGAAGAACTGAACTCGGTGATTTAAATTGATGAAATTGGTCAATGTTGTTATTGAGTTACGGTGGAGCTAGTTTCTGTAAAACTTAGATTCCATCTGAAAATCTTGTTACAATCGTGCTGTTTTCTCATTTGTTAAATTTTATTTATTTTACCCCTACTATTATATATAAATATACTTTGAATAAAAAAAATATTAAATCAAGTTATTGTTAATAGAATTCAATGTTATCTATGTATACTAGTTCAATTGGCTAAATTCTATCCAAAAGATTTTCGAGGCATTAAGCTTTTGGCATTATCGGACAAACTCGAGAATTTTGTGTTTCGATGTGCATCCATGAATAGAGCATTCTCCGATGTAAAAATAACACTATCGGTTGAAATGGCTTATGCACAAAGAGCATTCTCCACTATGAAGGTTGTGAAGAATTAGCTTCGCACAGAACGAGTGATGTACGTATCAACTACATAGCTCAAGTAGCATCTTTTGTTTGATTTTCACTCACTCAAAATGTTTACATACACCAAGAATAATGACAATCTCATTCCCACCAATCAAAATTAAGAGAACAAGTATAGTTGTGTTCTCTTTGAAGGAAAAGGTGGGAAAAGGAAAATTTTCCCTCACTTTCCCACCTTTTCACTTGTTCACTATCATGTAAAATATTTCTTAGGCAGGAGGGAAAATAATCCGGGCAGCCCCCCCACCCTTTTCACCCAAAGTTGATTAATATTTTCATCCCAATTTAGAGTGAAAATATAAAACAAGGGTATGCCTAACATTTTCCCACATGTTAACCATCATAGACCACATTGTGGGATAATATTTTCCGCTCTTTTCTTTTCCCTCCTTTTCTCGTACACTCAAAGAAAACACACCCTACAAGGAAACGTGAACTCGAGCAAAGCGCCACCACAATTTATACAAACAAGACACTCACTCTTTTAATCATATTCATAACTCGAGAAACACAAGGAAAAAAACCATAACATAGGTTTTTACACAAAAGTGTTTATTTCTCACTAATCTGCATTCCTCTCTAATTTTGTATCTTAATCAACTCTATTGCAGGCAATGTCGTAAATCGAACAAGTACAAGGAAATGTTGGTTTCACAAAAACAGCATTATACAAAGGATTTAACTATATTTAGACATAATTCGAAAACACTAAGTTCTCAGAGTACACGGATAAACACAAATTCATATTACTGCATGATCATAAAAATAAAAAATAAAAAATAAAATAAACCCTACATAAATACTCGCACTGTTTTCAAATGCAGAGTTCTATTAGCTCTTCAAGAGGAACAGAGTTTAGCTTGGCCAAATCGCGCAATACGAAATCAAAAAAAGAAAAGAAAAACAAAATAAGAAGCAGTTAACCTTCAAATGCATGTCCTCTGTTATCTCAAAGTTATGTAAGTCCCTATCACAATATAGCATGTAAAGTCGCATATAATTAGTTAATTACTTCAAATGGCCATGATTACTAACACATATACAACCTAATACCAGAAGTCCAAGAACTTGATGAATTTGTAATTTTCAATCCCCCTCATTCTTGGCTAACACCATAAAAAAGTGCACATAATTACACACTACAATATAGTTCAATTCTGGAAATCAAAGAAACACACTCTTACGTTCTTGGTCATAATCTAAGAAAATTTTCCTCACCTCAACCAATCATAACAGGAACTAAGTATGAGTACAAAACTAGAATCACGATTCATCATCATTCGAGCTGATTTTCTACTCACTCGATCCAGAACAACATAAGAAAAAGAACTGAACGAATTAAAACTTACATTATCCAATGAAATTGGGAAGAATGATGGGAGATGGAATGCAGAGGAGCAAAAACACCAAAGACGAAGAGGGCTATGAAGAAAATCATAGCCAAGGGCGTTGCTTTCCTCAAACTTCGGCTTCTTGCCCAGTTGCCAGTTTTACTCTTAACTCAGCTGAAGCTGCTGCTGCTGCTGCTTCATGCTTCCGAGCTTCATCATCATTTAGATAACAGTACTCTTTCCTATATTGTGTCATTCCTATGTATGTACCCCTGCTGATTTTGTATCTCCATCCATTCTCAAATTCTAAAAGCTAAGCCATGCTCAATGCTTTCAATCCTCAATTCTCACAGGAAGCAAGACAACAAAGATTTTTTTTTTTTTTTTATCAAGTATGAGCTGAGTATACCAAGATATAAAGCAACTGCAGCCCCAATTTTCTGGAAGACCCAAAGCGTCAGCTGCTGTTTCAAAATCAATTAAAGAAGCATCCACTACAAATGAATATATAGAGACTAGTTAAAAACAAAAGAGAGCAGGATTTAGTGGTATGGGCTCATAGCATTAACTATTACTGCAAAATAAAAATAAACACCATGAAAAGAGCAACCTCTCTCTATCTTGCTGGAATTAATATAATTCAAAATCAAGGAAAACAGTAGAAAGCGGAGATGGATATATGGAAATTCTTCAGTAATTGGAGACTAGCCAATACAAAATAAAACATATTAGAATGTTTCAAAATTAAAATCAGCATTCAATATACTTAGAACCTAGGTCTGATCGAGACTTGAACATGGTTAGGTAGTTCAAGTTGGGTTTGAAGCAGTCGTGGAGCTGAACCAACGATATGTATTCGATGAAGCGCACCGCAGTTGTTGGAAACGTAGCTCACTAATTCCACCACATGATCATGATACTCCACACCCATCTCATCACCAGCCAAAACCAGATGAAACGCTTTGAGATGACGGTGAGGAGATCTAACAACACTCTCTATCTCTTGCATATTCGCAGTCGGCGCCTTAAAGAAGCCACAAAACTGCACATGTAAGAGCAATGGTTATACAACACATTGTGTCAAAGGATAACATTGAGTTGCACTTTGTTACTGACCTTAAATTTGAATTCCTCGAGACGAGGAGATGCCCATATTAGACGAGTTACATGGTGGAGACTCTGATTATATGTAGAGGAAATGACCAACTTCTTCAAGTTAGGCATTTGAGGAAAGGCATTCGTCCAAAACACCTGTAAATAAAAACGGACCATAAGTACGAGTCAAAATCCAAAAAGAATAGCTGTAGCTACATTTGATGGTCTAACCTTGGAATCATGGAGGTTAATGCGGAGAAATTGCAGTTGTGAAATGTGGAAAGATGCTGCAGAAGCAAAATGGTGCATAATAAATTCAGATGTGTATATATCAAAGGTTGCGTGGACAAGTCTCGGGACATTCTCGAACAACAACTTCCCTACTTCATCATCATCAAACTTGATAAAAGTAAGATTCGGAGCAAATACTTTTATGGATTTTCCACCACTGCACTCGCATATCTCCAGCCACTTCAACGACGGGCCACAAACCTCGATATCAGAGGTAAAACTTACACCATGGATCTCCAATACCTCCAACAGTGGACAATTGCGTAAGAACAGCTTGATATCTTCACCACTCACTTCCAAAGATACAAGTTCCAAGCTTTTGAGAGATTCAAATAAGATAAGAGTTCTAGGATTCCTATATATCTCTCTCAACGACTCTCCAAAGACAACGTTATCCCGATCTGCCGAACAATACAATTCCAAACTCTCGACTTTTCTCATGGAAATGAATTCGACACATTTTTCGAGCCATGTCATAACAGCCCCCTTGACTGGTTTGTTTTCACATAATAAGGAGATTCTGAACTGTTTCAAGAAAAGGGCTTTATGTGATTCGAGAATCGTGTTTACTATTTCCATATACTTACACATCGAATTTCTAGGACCGAAGTTGGGAACAATATCAAAGTCAAAGTCGAGATTAGGGGTATGTTTCCACGAATCCAACCAACGAGAAGAAAGAACACTAGTGGTTGCAGCTTTCTTCAATCGCAGCTTAGATAGTATGAGAGAGATGATTTGATCAGGCAACTGACTTATTCTATCGGATTCGAGATTGAATTTGAGATCAGGGATCTGTTTCCATAAGTCTAACCATCGGGAAGAAAGAATAGTAGTGGATGCAGCTCGCCTCACACGCAGCAAAGATAGTAACTTAACGAGAACTTCATTAGGCAACTCGCTTATCCTGTCATCTCCTCCATTATCAACTCTTTTACCACTCTAACAAACAACCCAACAGTCAGCACTGCATTTACATGATTAGTATTGTCCAAGATAATCAATAGGAAAAAGAACTACAATTGATTGACAACAATGGGCTTATATAGAAAAATGCTCATAATTAATTTTCAGCTCAGAGAAAGGTACCGCGACACACAAAATAAACACATAAAAACAGAATTAGGAAAAAAGTTAATAATAAAATAAAAATGAAAACCCTAATGCATCCCCAGTACCCACACACCGCATCCCCTTTCAGAGACCTCTAATTGTCTCGACACAAAAAATATAACACTTTATATTTGTTTATTTTATGAATTACAACATGGCAAAACAGGAAGCAAAGTGAAAAGAAGAGAATTGGTTTGAGATTTTACCTGATTGGGCAGAAAATCAGAGTCATCATCCATGGCAGCTTCGAAATTAGCACTAGGGAAAGCAGGATTGGTTGTATTTACAAGAATTCGAAACGTTTGAAACGACGATTCAGCTCAGGATAAAATGCAGCATTTTTCTTTCTGTCTACCAATAAGAAGACGGAGAGAGAGGGTGAGAGGCCGGAGAGGAGAGGCGAGGGAGAGAAAGAGGGGTGTTTGCGCGCGTGATGTGTTGAGCACTTGAGCAGTGAGAGAGTGTAATTGAAATTGGGTTGTGTTAGATTGGGCCGAATGCTTTGTTTTTCGATGAGTCTTAACACTATTAAGACGGAAATGGACCTTTCCGATTATTAAATGTTAGCCTGGTTTATTAATTTGGACTAAAGGGTTTAATTGAAGGGGGATTTTAAACATAGCTACCAATTTTCTCATTATAGCCATCAAAATAAAATAATAATAAAATTAATTATAATCTTTTATACCCTTGCATAGCCCCTTAACATCAAATTTAATTTAATCATAGCCTCAGCTGTGTGTATAGAGCAACCCCAAATTTACAGTTTGCTAATAGTAGTCGTCGAATTTCAATTTTCTTCCGGTGAGAACGACGCGATTCAGATGATGTATGGAAACTTCCCCTCTTGATCTTCTTCCTGAGCAACGAAAACGCCTATCGACTCCTTCTTGGTTATGAAGATCAACTCGTAACGAGAGGGCGTGGGGCCCGAGTTATTGACCGCATTCCAAAAGTCCCGTTGCGTCGTAGTTAACCTATGACTATTGTTTATTACAAATTCGACTACCAAAGATTTAATCAATAAGAATTTTGATGTTGTGATTACAAGGAAATGGTGGGGGGTAGTAGCGCGACAGGGGGGGAGGCGTTCGAAGATGAACTTTAAGGAAATTTGTATATCTTGTGCTCCTCTTAAGGTCCAAACGACGATGTGGAGACTGGTTTGAGATTGGCTTCCGACGAAGGAGAACTTGAGAAGGAGAAATATCATTGGGGAGCAGGAGTCGACGTGTTGCTGCTGTAAGGAAGCGCCAGAAACAGCGGAGCGTATATTTGTGGTTTGTGATAAGGTTAATAGGTTATGGAGTAAAGCGATAGGGTGGGTGGGGAAGTGACAAAACTCGGTAATGTTTGAAGGGAAAGAGTGAGACTTTAGGAAAATCGAAGAAGAAATTAAATGACGATTTCGGAGTTGGTGCTTGGTGAGAGGCGACGCAGAGGCTAGCATTAGTTTTGATGAATGGGCTTCGAAAAACTTGTGTGAATCATGGAATGTTTCTTAATGTAACCTTGGACGATTAAGCAACTTGTGGAGGAATGATTAATCGATTGATGACGTTGTCGCGTGCCGCATTTGGAGTTTGGTTTCAGTGCGAGAAGTTGTTGCCTATGTGTGTGAGTTTCATTGACTGGAAAATAACAATTTGTATATCATCTGGTGTAGAAGGTAACCTTCTGTAATGTAGGAGTGGAGGTTTAGATGTTCTCTTGTAACAAGTCGGCACCTCTAGTGCGGCTCCCAAGTTTTTTGTTTTCAATAAAATTGTTTAATTTTTTTTACATGGGTATAATAGTATATTACAAATTTATTTTAGTATTATTTTATATAGGGGCTAAGGTGAGAGAATTGGAGGCTATGTTTAAAATCCCTCTTAATTGAAATGTGCTGAGATTTATTAAGTGATGGACTTTAATTAATTAAGATTTAATTAAATATTTAATCTTTATTTATCCCAAAATGTATTCTGAAATTTATCCCATTTCTGGATAAATTGTTCAATGATTATTTTATTAATGTTAAGATTTAATGAATTTCAATTTAATCTATCTATTTACAGATTTGCTAATGAGAAATTATAAAAATGATTATATTGTCCCTTAGCGACCAATTATTTCAAGAATTTAGATTCTCATTATATCAAAATGAATAGGTGCGGCTTGACGTAGATATTGATTTAGATTTTCTTATCAAGACCGGTTATTTTCTACGCCTCACTTTACTTACTAAATGGACATGAGATGTATATATAGGGGTGAGAAACACTTATCATCGCATATTCATCCACTCTCTACGTGTGATACTCATTTCTGGACCAACACGTCCCGAGGTCTAATAAGAAAGCTAACTCGACGGTGGTTCATCCGTAGTATGGCTAGAAAGTTAACCCGGTGGAGGTTTGTCCCAAGGTTTAACCAAAAATACTAGCTTGACCGGAACCGTTTCGGAGCTAACAAAATTAATTACCTGACAGACTACAGAATTGGGGTTAAGTAAATGTTATGCCTTCATAAATGGATATGGTATTATATTGTCATGTTTCATATGATATTGGCTTCAGAAACTGCTATGGTTTCATGTCACTAAGGTTTCATAAGTTGATATTTCTTTATGTTGTTACGTTTCGTACTGTTATAGTTCATAAACTGTTACGTTTCACAAACTGCCGTCAAAATGCATAGCCCACTCAATGCATCTGTACTTAGCCCAAATATTTCAAATGTTTTTAGGTTGATGGAGCTATGATGACGGAATGGAGCTAGATGAGGCTAGGATGCTATGTTTGAGAAAATTTCACTCTGAACTTATTAGCTATCTTATATAGAGAATTAAAACTCGTTTTTTATGTATTGATATGATGGTCTTATTTTGATTCGTTGAGCCATCGAATCATATGCGATCATAGTATGAATCTATGAATTTCATGATCGGTTATGATTGTTATTGCTTTTATTTGGCTTATTCCTCCTTGCAAATGAGATCTTGTTCAACTTTTCCGGAAGCATCCTTCGATTATTGTAATAAATTATTTCTCCCTTTCTATCCCCGCTTCTTAAATCCAATCTCTAGTCACCCCTTGGCGCATGCGCCTTTCCTTGAGAATTAGGGCGTGACAAGTATATATAGAGCATCACGCCACGTCAACAAGTCAAACATAGATACCACATTAATGCTTAAGAAACTATTTTTTATGAATCTGCATATGATTTAAATAATCGAGTTGCTAAAACAAGAAAGATCAATAAATTTTCAGTTAAAAAAAATTACGAGATAGAATATGACACTACAAGAAAAGCGGCCGATTGCGGCAGAGTTTGAGATAGAATTAAACCCGTCATTATATAACAACGGAATATGATTTATAGAACAACGCTCATTTTTGCAAACTCCATAGAAATGCAGAAAAGGAAAGAGAAAAAGTAAAAACCTTTTTTCTATTTTTATTTCAACTAACTCTCTTGCTGAGTACAAACTAAGTATATAAATACAGTATTAACTAGTATGCTTAGCTAACACGCAACTAATCCAACTAATCCAGCTAACCAACTAATCCAGCTGGCACCACCTTCTTGCCACCTCAGCAATAGTAAGAATTCTATATTCTATATTACACCTAACATACCCCCAGCAAAGATTTATCCATGTTCATCCTGCAGCAGACACAATTTGAGCTTATCTCTCAATAAAAGAAACCGTTCTTCACCCAAGGGTTTTGTGAAAATGTCTGCGATCTGATCTTCAGATGGAACAAAACCAACCTCCACAATTTTGTTACTTATTTTCTCTCGAATGAAATGAACATCCATCTCAATATGTTTTATTTGAGCATGGAAAACCGGATTTGCTGCTAATGCTATAGCACTCTGATTATCACTCCAGAGTTGATGGGGAGGTGAAAAACCTAGGCCAAGCTCAGTACTCAAAGCATTCAACCATAAGGCATCAGTACACAGTAGAGCCATCTGCTATATTCAGATTCAGCACTGCTCCTTAACACCACCTCCTGCTTTTTAGAACTCCACACAACCAGATTCCCTCCAAGAAACATGCAATGGCCCCCAGTAGATCTTCTATTATCTACACATCCAGCGTAATCTGCATCTGAGAATCCTTCCATCAAGAAAGATGAAGCACAATTGAACTGTAGAGTAAGGGAACTGGTGCCCTTCAAGTACCTCAAAACCCTTTTACAAGCAGACTAGTGTAGAGTAGTAGGAGCCTGTAGAAACTAAGAAAGTTTGTTCACAGAGAATGCAATATCAGGCCTAGTCAATGTTAGATACTACAACTTGCCAACTACACTCCTATACAGTGAGGGATTCTCAAACAGTTGACCCTCTGATTTTGAGAGCTTGGGATAGGCTACCATTGGAGTAGTACAAGCATTACAATCCTGCATCTTTGCTTTAGTAAGAAGCTCTCTAATATACTTCCTCTGATGAAGATAAAAACCAGTATCAGTCTTTTGTACCTCTATGCCTAGAAAGTAAGCCACAGAACCCAAACTCTTGAGCTTAAACTGAGACTGAAGCAAATCAATAATATGCATTACCTCATCATGAGAATCACCAGTAATTAATATGTCATCTACATATACTAAGATCAGAGTAAGCACACCTTCAACCTTCCTGTGAAACAAGGAGAAATCAGAAGTTGACCTTGTAAAGCCCAACTCAAGCAAGCAATTCTAAGCTTGTTATACCAAGCCCTAGGGGCTTGCTGTAAACCATACAAGGACTTCTGTAATTTACACACATGAGAAGGAAGCTGAGCATCTACAAAACCAATGGGCTGACTCATGTATATGGTGTCTTCAAGATCACCATTCAAGAAGGCATTATTAATGTCAATTTGCTGAACATCCCATTTCCTTGTAGCAGCCAAAGAAAACACCAAACGAATAGTAGAAGCCTTAACTACAGGACTAAAGGTTTCATTAAAATCAATCCCAGCAAACTGCTCAAATTCCCTTGCCACTAATCTTGCCTTAAGCTTATCAAGTAAACCATCAGCTAGAGTTTTTACTTTATACACCCATTTATTTGAAATCACTTTCATATCTGTAGAATAGGGAACTAAAACCAAAGTTTTATTATCCATGAGAACCTTATACTCTTCCTGCATAGCCTTGAACCTATTTGGATCAGAGAAAGCCTCTCCATCACTGAAAGGCTCACAAGGTAACTGAGTAGTAACCAAATAGCTTTTAGGTTTGAAGATCCCATTTTTGGATCTGGTAACCATGATATGAGAGTTCTGAGGAATAACAAGATTGCTAGGAGAAGAGGAAGCAGAACTAGCAACAAATGAAGAAGAAGTAGAATTAGAAGATGAAGCTGAATGAACACTAGACACAGACAGAGATGGAGTAGGAGAGGTAGGATGAGTACCAGTGTCATCACTTGAGATAGATGAAGAAGAATTATTATTATTAAAGATCACATCATCAATAACCACATCAGGCTCAATTACTGGTGGAGGAGATACACAGATAGGATCAAAACCAGGAAGAGTGTTACAAGCTACACTCGTAGAGACAGTAGGGAATAACTCAGTATAAGGAAAATCATTGGCATTAAAATGCACAGTATCAGCAATGTACAGTCTGCCTAAAGGACTCAAGCACTTATATCCTTTGTGATTGTCACTGTACCCTACAAAAAGACACTTTGTTGACCTATATTGTAGTTTGTGATTATTGTAAGGTCTGAGGTAAAGGAAGCAAGCACAGCCAAATAGTTGAAGAAGAGAGTAATCTGGAGGGGAAGCAAATAGTAGCTGAAAAGGAGATTGCATACCTAAAGTAGCTGAAGGTAGCCTATTGATGAGAAAGGTGGCTGTATGAAAAGCCTCCCACCAGAAACTGAAAGGAACATGAGCCTGTGCCAACAAGGTTAAGCCCATTTCAAAGATATGTTGGTGCTTCCTTTCTACCTTACCATTCTGAGGGTGTATATAGGGGCAAGGATGTTGGAAGTGGGTACCCAAGGACAACAAATGAGGTAGGAGTGGTCTAAACTCCCCTCCCCAATCAGACTGAAAAGATCCTATAGAAGCACCAAACCTATTCTTAACCATAGCAATGAACTATTTTACCACATTGAGAGTTTCAGACTTAACAGTTAAAGGATAAATCCAAGAAAACCGGGTAAAATCATCAACAAAACTAATATAGAACTTGAATCCATGCCTAGAGGTAACATGACTAGGACCCCACAAGTCAGAATGTACCAGCTCAAAAGGTTTTGATGTTTTAGTGGGAATAGAAACATGAGGTTTTTGATGCAACTTGCCTATCTGACATGCTTCACAGAAACTTAATTTCTGAATAGAGAAAGGAATATTTAAAGAAGCGCACAGATTAAACAAAATAACATTACAAGGATGGCCAAACATTTGATGTAAAGTATTAGCATTATGCTTACACATTCCAGCAAAATGTAGAGAAGATGAAGATACAGAGTTGGAAAGTTTACAACCAGAATCAACAGAAATGTTATTGTTTGTGGAAAGAAAAACTCTAGAAGTACAAGAAGCAGTAGAAGGTGGAAGAGTTGCAGAAGCAGCACCAGACTGAGCTATGTCCTTATGCAGAAGTGGAGCAAGATCAAGCTGATAGAGGCCTTTAGATAAGCTCCCCTTCAACAGGATCTTGTGAGTGAGTTTGTCCTTGACAAAACAGGAATCCGAGTTAAACTCTATGATGACATTATTATCCTTTGTAAATTGGGATATACTAAGCAGATTCTTTGTGATGTGAGGAACAAACAGAATATTGTTTAAGAGAAGAGAACCAGATGAAGAAGAAGACACTGGAATGGAATTAGAACCAACTTAAGAAATAGAAATCAAGTTACCATTTCCAACCATGAGACCTTCTTGCCCAGAATACTCGGAGCTCACTGCAAGGTTGTTGAAGTCATGTGTAATGTGGGTGGTGGCTCCACTATCAACACACCAGTTGCCATCAGCATCAGCATAACTCCATGCATCTGCATTCACCACATCTAATACAAATGCTTTAGGAGCAGCATTATAAGTCGGAGTAGCAGTGTCATTCCCTGTAAAATGAATATCAAACCGCTTAAAACACTTGAGTGCTACATGTCCTGTTCTGCCACAAAGCTGGCACAGCAACACCTTCCCAAAGTTAGCTCTATTTCCTCGAGCAAAACCAGCCAGAGGCGAACCACGACCACCACCACCACCTCCAGGATATCTGCCAGTAAATCTAGAACCACGGCCACGATAAGCGACATGCGCGGAATGCTCAAGATAAGAGGACTGTTGTTGTGCAAGCCGCAGCTCATAAGCCTGAAAAACAAGTTGAATATCCTGCAAACTAGGAGAATCAGATCTATGTATCGTATTGACCACAAACGCCTCAAATTCTGGACAAAAACCAGCCATGATGTGCATCACAAGCTCATCATCATCCAATGGTTTGCCAATTGCAGCAAGTTGATATGCAATTCCACTCATCTTCATGAAGTAGTCCTCCACCGACAGATTTCCTTTCTTCGTAGTCTGAAGTTGCACTCGGTATTGCATAGTCTAAGCTTTGGATTGTGACTGATAGTGATTTTCAAGTGCAGTCCAAATCTCACGCGAAGAGCGACAGCGCACGACATGACCTAACATGCTCTCACCAATCAACGATAGCATCCAACTCACAAGATATTGATCCCTACGAATCCAGTTTACAAACTCAGGGTTAGGTATCATGTCGCCAGTAGATCCAGATGGAAGAAGCGGCGACGGCGAAGTCGCCGTCGAAGAGATAAAATTATCCAGAGCGTGGGCGCGAATCGCCGAGAGATCCAGATGGAAGAAGCGGCGACGGTGAAGTCGCCATCGAAGAGATAAAATCATCCAGAGCGTGGGCGTGAATCGCCGAGAGAACCAGAACACGCCAGAAACCATAATTGTTCCGATCAAGCTTCAATCGAATAGGAGGAATGTGAGGAAAAACGAAGCCTCGAGCAAAAGACAGAGAAAATGAAGACTCAATAAAATTCACCATAATCGCGAAGAAAACACAAATTGGGGAAAAATTGAGAAATCACTCGGAGAAACAACAAATCGAATGCGATGTGACGACGAATACACCAACACGGACAAGAATCACACCCTAGGATCTGAGTAGAACCTCGCTCGTGATACCATGTTAAAATCCACAAACTCCATAGAAATGCAGAGAAGAAAAGGAAAGAGAAAAAGTGAAAACCGTTTTTCTATTTTTATTTCAACTAACTCTCTTGCTGAGTACAAACTAAGTATATAAATACAGTATTAACTAGTATGCTTAGCTAACATGCAACTAATCCAACTAATCCAGTTAACCAACTAATCCAACTGGCACCACCTTCTTGCCACCTCAGCAATAGTAAGAATTCTATATTCTATATTACACCTAACAATTTTCAGCTAAAGATGAAACATACCGCATCGATCCAAAACAACATAAGAAAAAGAAATGAACAAACTAAAACTTTAATTATCCAAATGAAATTGGGAAGAATGATGGGAGATGGAAAGCAGAGGAGCAAAAACACCAAAGAAGAAGAGGGTTATGAAGAAAATCATAGCCAAGGGCGTAGCTTTCCTCAAACTTCGGCTTCTTGCCCAGTTGCCAATTTTACTCTTAACTCAGCTGAAGTTGTTGCTGCTTCATGCTTCCAAGCTTCATCGTCACTTAATTAATGGTGCATCATGCATCACACAAATGCCACATTTAAAGGGAAATTTGTAGTAGTGGAGAATTATTGCAATTATGGTCATATAAATTGATTAAAATGCTAACAAATTTGGTCGACGACGTAAAGATCACAAAATCAAAGGATTCAATATATGTTAAATTATTTCAAAATTTCAATATATTTGAAAAGTTCCCAATTTAGATAATGAGAGTATTTCAAGGTGCAGGGGTCATTTACAACAAAAATGGGTCGTAGGATCCTGCATTGAGTGCCAGTGAATCCTTCTTTAATAAGTTGCCACGTCGTGCCTTCCAGTTTGTATGAGTAAGGGCATTTATGTCATTTACTAAGGGCGCTACATACCTAATAATCCAATTATTGATAATTCCATGGCCCAGCAACTGAAATAATCTAATAGCCCAATTATCACTTAAAAGCCATCCTCAACAATTTCACCACACAAATCAGCTCCGTCTCTCTCTCTCTCGCGCTCACCCTCTTCCCCGTCTTCTCTCTTCTCGGCAGAAATGCCGGCAAAATCCATTCCGCCGCTTCAGGTTGCCGCCGTTAGCATCGCTCCGTCGGCGGCTTTCTCTCTTCCTTCACGAAAATCCCTAATTCGAACACCCTAATTAAAGTCTTCAATTCTGGAAACGCTCCACCACGCAATCGGCTGTCCCTCTTGATTTCCCCACGCTGCCGGCGTCGCCTCCGATCACCCGGCGGCTTCCCATCGCCACCGTTGTTGGTCCTGCCGTGGGGTAGCCTCCTTCTCGACGATTGGGCGGCAGTGTTGGGCATATCGACGATGGGGAAACGCATCCTAATCCCCCGACGCGTCTATGTATAGGATGCGTGCAGCTCTTGTTTTTGGCTATTCACATCATCGGCCGTCATCCGGCATCATCCGGCGTGGCTGGTTCTCTGTACCTGATTAACACGTATTTTATGTGCATGTTGAGTGTGTTTGAATGTGTTTGAGTCTCGATTTATGTGTTTTAATGTTAGAAATGCTAGGGTTTCTTAACTTGTAGCATACTTTTTACATTTCTCATTTCCTTTCGGTTTTTGATCCATTTTTGTAAGAATTGGAATAGTATTCATGTGGCTAAGGATCGAAGGCCGGAAATGAGGAAGAATCAAGCTTAATTAGGGTGAAACCTAGGTTTGAAATGCGGAATTTAAATCTATAGAGTTAGGGTTTCACTAGTTTGATTTCAATTATATTTTCCTTGTTCTCTCGAGTCTCTTTATGCTTTTTGCAGGAATAATGGAGAACTCATTTGGCCAATTTGATCATTC
The DNA here is from genome assembly GCA_001642375.2 of Mentha longifolia. NCBI lineage: Eukaryota > Viridiplantae > Streptophyta > Magnoliopsida > Lamiales > Lamiaceae > Mentha > Mentha longifolia. Next base: position 30,000,062 of record CM038118.1, on the reverse strand, counting down.
CATGTCGAAGAGGGGTTCGTTAGGAGTCCATAGCAAAAAGCGGATCGAGAATCAGAGTTCGGACGAGAGAGAACGAGCGAAAATGGCAAAGTTGCGCAAGGAGAAGGAAAGCTGGCGACCCAGCCGGCGACCCAATGGGCCGCCGGGAACCAGCCTGGACCGCCACCAGCTACAGACAGTTCGGCGACCCAGCCAGCAACCAGCCGGCGGTCCAGCCGGTCGCCGGTTGGCCGCCCCTCCACACTTGAACTTGAACCAAACTCGCCCAAACTCGCCCCGGTTCGTCCCGTTTCGCCCCGATTCGACTCAAACTCGATTTTCAATGTATTTAATCCTAGAATTCACCCCATTTGTGTATCTTTGGCATACTTTATTCTCCCAAGAACCCTAGAAATATTTCTTTCTTTCCTTTTTAGTATTTTGAAGATTGTTGAAACTTTACTTTGTGGATTTGAAATTCAAGACCATCTTCTTCTTCCTTATTAAATTCTCTTCCTTTTAAGCATGATTTTATTTACTTTCTATGGTTTATTTCCTTTAATTATGTCTAGCTAATTTCTTTTTGGTTCCAATATATGAAGATATGATCTAGAAAACTAGGTTTTTGGATTTTGTTGTTGGATTTACCTTCTAATTCATATGTCTTGTGGTTTGGGGCTTGATTTTATTGCATGATTGATTGGCCATCATTGAGTGCATACAAGGTGTTTGGTTAAATGCTTAGGAGGCTTTAGTTCATAACACTTGGAATCAAATCACATCATACTAGTAATTCTTGCTAGAAGGAGCTTCTAGATAATTAATTGAGTCATTTGGAGTTAATTTATGCATCTTGAGACCTAGCGGAGATAGATGTCATAGGATAATCTTCTAATGTTGATTGCTTCGAGAGAAGAATTGATGTTTACTATATATAGAACTCTCATATGAATTAGATTAAAATGGCTAATTCATGCAAATCCGTAAACCTAGGCTTTTAGTGATTATTGGATTATATTTGGAATCATACTTTCTCTTATTGATTTTATATCACTTGCTACTTGTTGTTTGTTAGTTAAGTGTTAGGTTTGTTAATTATTTTTCATTTGTCATTAATCAATCAAAAATATAAAAACATGATATATTGTAGCTTGGATAGTAGGTTTAGTAGCTAGGTTACTACTTGAAACTTGAGTGTCCTTGCATTCCTTGTGGTTCGACTCGATTACTCAATCGATTATTATTGCTCTCTACCCTCACCCCTAAACTGAGGGCGGACCAATTTTTGGCGTCTTCACTGGAAATTGTTATTTCTTCTTCCGCTTCCCCTCTTCTCGCTTCCTTAACTATTCTTTGATGCTTGTAATGAGCGAAATATAGAACGAGTGAGCATAGCAGACGACTTTGGAGGGGAAATTCATACATCTCAAATTTCAATACTGTGTATTGTGCTATGAATTACAAATACCTGACATAATGTATGTATTTTGCAAGGAATACACTATATACATGTACAAACTCTATCGTATATAATGTTAACTTTAGTTAACATAATTTAGTTCTAAAATATTATTAGGTATGTAGCGCCCTTAGTAAATGACATAAATGCCCTTACTCATACAAACTGGAAGGCACGACGTGGCAGCTTATTAAAGAAGGATTCACTGACACTCAATGCAGGATCCTACGACCCAAAAAGGGTCAATTGGTCTCTTATAAGAGAAAGAAAAAAGAACAAGAGGAAAAAAAAAAAAAAATCCTTTTTTCACTCTCTTTTTACCAAAACGCTCTGCCTTATGTGAGCCATTAATATTCGAAAGAAGCATTATCGCTTATCTATATTCGGTTATTTATAGAAATGGAGACATGATAAACCAACAAAATAGAAAAACAAAAAGAGAGACAAGAAAATGGAATTGAATTGGATGGGAATCCTTCAGAAATTGGAGACTGATTATAGAATACAAAATACATCATCACATTATAGAATGTTTGAAAATTAAAACTCAGCATTCAGTACACAATATTACCAACGTCTGATCGAGAGTTGAACATGGTTTGGTAGTTGGCTTTGAAGCAGTTGTAGAGCTGGATCGTCATACAAAGCCGGACCATTGATATCTATTCGACGAAGCGCAACACAGTTGTTGGAAACGTAGGTCACTAATTCCACCACATGATCGCTCAAACCCCACGCATGACGATTACGCAAATAAAGACCAAACACTTTGAGATGTTGGTGAGGAGATCTACCAACATTCGCTATCTCTTTCATATACGCAGTTGGTGCTTCACCACCACGGACCCAAAACTGCACATGTAAGAACAATGGTTATACAAAAATACCCATCCAACTGCACTTTGTTATACACCACATTGTATCGCAGGATAACATTGGTTTATATATATAGAGAGAGACAGAGGGAGAGCATAGCAAGTACGAATAGAATGGAGATCGAGTCACTGACCTTTAATGTGAATTCTTCGAGACGAGGAGATGCCCATATTAGACGAGTAACTGGTAAGAGACTGTGATTAGACGTTACCAAAGAGGAAATGCTCAACTTCTTCAAGTTAGGCACTTGAGGAAATGCACTAGACCAAAACGCCTAAAAAATAAAAACGGAACATAAGTAGGAGCGAAAAAAGTGAAAAAGAAGAGTTGCAGCTATATTTGATGTACCAAGTGGGAATTGCAGTCGAGGTGAATGTCGAGAAATTGCAGTTGGGAAATGTGGGAAGATGCTGCAGAAGCAAAATGGTGCATAACAAATTCGGATGTGTTTATATCGAAGACTGCCTCGACAAGTCTCGGGACATTCTCGAACAACAGCTTCCCTACTTCTTCTTCATCAAACCTTATAAAAGCAAGGCTTGGAGCAGATACTTTAATGGATTTTCCATCCCTACACCCGTATATCTCCAGGAGCTTTAACGACGGGCTACAAACCTTGATATCAGAGGTCAGACTTACGTAACGGATCATCAATTTCTCCAATGACGGACACTTGCATACGAACAGCTCGACATCTTCACCACTCACTTCCAAACATTCTAGATGCAAACTTTTGAGGGATTGAAAGAAGCTAAGACTTCGAGGATCCCCACATATCGTATTGATCTCTCTCAATGACTCTCCAAGGACAACCTTATCCCCATCTTTCCAATTCTGGAAGTCCAATTCCAAACTCTCAACTTTTCTCAAGAAAACAAATTCAAGCCATTTGGTAATCTCCCACTTGGATGATTTTGCATAGATGATTGTTGCATAGAAACAGATTCTGAACCGCTTCATAGAAAAGGCTTTATGCGATTGGAGAATTGAGTTCACCACTGCCATATACTTGCGCACATCTGCCCTCGAATCACGATCATCGTAGATGGGAACTATATCATTATCGAAGTCGAGATTATGTTTCCACGAATCCAACCAACGATAAGAAAGAACACTGGTGGCTGCAGCTCCTTCAATGGCAGGAAAGATAGTATGACAGAGATGATTTGATCAGGCAGCTGACTGATTCTATCGGATTCGAGTTGAATTTGAGATTAGGGATGTGTTTCCATAAGTTTAACCATCGGGAAGAAAGAAGAGTAGTGGATGCAGCTTTCCTCACAGGCAGCAAAGATAGTATGATAAGCAGAACTTCGCTAGGCAACTCGCTTATCCTATCATCTCCTCCATTATCAACCCTTTTACCACTCTATCAAACAACGCATGAGTCGTATAAAAGAGAAAGAACGATGCAAGAAATGAATGTCTACAATTAAATCTCTAAAAAAACGCTGTGTTTACATGAATTATATAGAAAAATGCTCATTTTCAACTAAAGATGAAACATACCGCAACAGAAAAAGACAGCTAAAATAGAACAGAATTCGGAAAAGAAAAAAAAAACTGAAAACCCCCCAATGCCCTCCCACCACCACGTTATTCGGAAAAGAAAAGAGGTGAATTATATGCTTTGAGAGCTCGAGATTACCTGATTGGGCAGAAAATCAGAGTCTGCGTGCAAATGCTCTTCATCCATGGCACTTCAGTCGGTTTTTACCTGAGAAATTAGCGCTACAGAAATGAGGATTAGTAGAAAACGTACGTGATTCAGAAACAATTTTTCGTGCAGAATGGAATCAGCCTCAACCATATAGAAGTAGAGAATGAACTACCGAGAATTTGAGAACGTCCCTCCTCAATTATTTTCATTGAATTTCATTAACTTCCTTATTACACCAAAAGCCAATTTACTGTGGTGGCAGCTATATCCTTGGAAACTGAGTTTATTCAAATTTTCAACGATTGATATCAATTTGTTACAGGAGTTTAGAATAGGGATGGCAGTGAATCTTGGATCCGGTGCAGACTATATAAGCACGAATACTTGACGGAGCCAGGAGTTTGAGTTTAATATATAACAAGTCTATAGCTTTCATGGAGATCAATGGATTAGGCAGCTGCAATGATAAGCAAATTTATTCTGAAAAGTAGTTTGTATGTGGCATTTTATGAATTCAAATTGAACATCATCTTCTAAAATTAGATATACACACATCAAGAAAAAACAGCTGGACAGTGTTCTTACACTATTCGATTAAAACTGAAACCTAAACAGAAGTTGTCCAATCTGAAGCTAATTAGAATAAAATCACAATCCATAGCTCAAGTAACATCTTTTGTTTGATTTTCACTAATCACTCACTCAAAATGTTTACACCAAGAATAATGGAAATGCCATTCACACAACAATCAAAATTAAGAGAACAAGTACAAGGAAACGTGAACTCGAGCAAAGCACCACCACAATTTACACAAACAAGTCACTCACGCTTTTAGTCATATGCATAACTCGAGAAAAAGAAGGGAAAAAAAACACACACACACACAGCATAGGTTTTTACACAAGTGTTTATTTCTCAATAATCTGTATTGCTCTCTAATTTTGCATCTTAATCAACTATTGCAGGCAATGTGGTAAATCGAATAAGTACAAGGAAATGTTGGTTTCATAAAAACAGCATCATACAAAGCTATGAGATGTATATGGATTTTACTAAATTTAGACATAATTCGAAAAACTAAGTTCTCACAGTACACGGATAAACATAAATAAATTCATATTGCAGCATAAATCTCACATTTTTTTTGAATCGCAGTGTTCTATTAGCCCTTCAAGAGGAACAGAGGCCAAATCGCGCAAACGAAATCGAAAAAAGAAAAGAAAAACAAAAAATTTATTTCTTCATCGTAGCCCAAAACTAAAAATAGAAACTCAAAATAAGAAGCCGTTAACCTTGCAAGTCGCCGTTAAGCCTGGATCCTGAGGGATGAAATCGTCGTTCTGCTTCCGTACAAGTCGAAAACCAGCTAAGAGGAGAAATGGATTTTTCGGAATGAATTTGAATTCTGCTTGTGATTGTGACCAAGAAATAAATTTGGACAAATAAATTTCAAACGGTTGCTTAAAGAGGAACTGTTTTATTGCGGGCTGGATTGGTTTTACGGGCCTAAAGGATAAAATGAGCAGAAAAGCCCAAATTTCTTTATTTTATCTAGGGTTATCTAAGCAAACAAACAGGCCTAAATGGAAATTAATAGGCAGTGTTTTGGTAAGTAACATGGGATAAGACATGATTATTATACCTAGATAACTAATATAAATAGTAAGTGAGATATTGGGTGTGCGTTTGTAGTATTTGATAGGTAAAATTAAACTCTAGATCAAAATAGAGATTGATAAAAATACCCTATAAAATTGTTTATAAGTTTTTCAATTTTCATGATCAAAACTGTTGCACTATCTTATTTTCCATTTTATATGTGCTTATGTTTTTTTTGTGATTACACTTTTTCCATACTGTATGTTAATGTTCTTGGCTGCTATTACTATTGCATTATCTTCTTTACCCTAGTACTATAATTTTTGATATTCCAATCTTTGTGGATATAAACTGCTGGCAAAATATATACAACTTTATTAATCAGCATCACAAGTAATAGTATAATTGCAAGAAAGCACAGACGGCTCAATATATGGGAATGGGATAAACCAAATTTCAGACTATCACAGCTCAAATCTGTAATTGTAAATGGATTTCTTTTATTATATACAGTATACGGTAAAGTTAAAACAAGAAATACTTCGCAAAACGCAAACACCATTTAACCAAAAAATAAAAAAAAAGCAAATGCATATACTACATAAGATTGCACAAAGTGTCACTAATACAAATTAATGCACGTCTCTCCTCCAAATAATACAAAATATATAGCATGTAAAGTGCATATAATTACTTGAAATGGCCATGATTAATATCAAAAGTCCAAGAACTTGATGAATTTGTAATTTTCAATCCTCCTCATTCTTGGCTGACACCATAAAAAAGTGCACATAATTACATTAAGTAATATAGTTCAATTCTGGAATTCAAAGAAACACACTCTTACTTTCTTGATCATAAACGAAGAAAATCTTCCACACCTCAACCAATCATAACAGCTGGAACTTAATACCTCAACAAAACTAGAATCACAATTCATCATCATTATATTCCTTCTTCTCTCCGTCCTCCGAAATTCCTTCGTCCACAACTCTTCCTTGCCGTCGTCCTAGTTTTCTTAGGCCGTGTATAGGCTTTCTTCCATTCCCTCTTCACTCCACTTGTATGATGATTATCGAGTCGAACAAGGCTGAGCGGAGAAATCTGAGTAAATGAAAGTGAAAAAGTAGGAACATAGGCGGAGTTGGAAGAACAGAAGACGCCAGAGATCCTAATATCCTTCCAAGACTTGTTCTCAATATCAAGCCATCTCAACCCATCTTCGCAATGCTTGAAAAAGACTCTCCCTTTCCTCTTCAAGTAGGCTACGATTCTCAGATCGAACGCCTTGGCGGTTTCAACGGAGTAGAGCTTCGTCCACGAGTAATCAGCTAATTCCATCACCCACGCCTCCGCGCCCACAAAATTCCCACAGCTCCAAATCAAGCACCCATCCAAGGCATCTAAACTCTCACACCACGGCTGTTTATTCATATTCGGAGGCGGCGGCGCCACCAAGCGATGAACTTCTTCTCTCCCGAGATCGAGGGCCACCACCCTGTCGCGCGATCTCCAGTACAATGCTCCATCGAGAAAAGCACCGTGATCTCCCAAGCAATCACCTCCCTGAAAATCATCGATAGTCCTCCAGAAACGCGATTTCATGCTGTAAACCTAGTTCTGTAGTAGCAGCCTTTATCGCCATTATTAAATCGGTCAATCCTAACGACTTTGTAGTCGTTGGAACCCTCGTCGTAACCGAACCCACATCTTTCTAAAACGCTTCCATGCTTGCTCTTCGGCGGCGGAAGCAAGTGGAAATCTTGAAGCAGCGGATTCCAAAGCGCCCAGCTTTTCTTGATGTTGTCGTCAGGGATGAGAATGAGGCCGTTGCACGAGAGCGTCGGCAGCAAGTCGCTCAGGCGAGGGACGCCGCCGTGGATTATCTGCGTCAAGGGGATGACGTCGTCTTCAAGGGGGTCACGCCTTGGCTGTAGCATCTTAGGGAGTCTAGAGATTAGGGAGTCTAGAGATAAGCAAACGAGTGCGCCGTCTTCCTCTTCCTTGTTTCTTCTGATAAGGATGGTGGAGGAGGAGGAGGACTGTTGTTGTATTTTGGTGTGGGATTTGACGAAAAACGACTGATCGTCGATTATGTTTTTCCATGCTTTGCATACGCATCTGAAGCGGAGGAGATACTTCGCCGGTACACGGCTGAGTATGTCGCGGATTGGAACTTCTTTGAATTCCGCCATAGTTACGTTAATTACTTAGGAGGTGATGATCGAACACACACACATATATAGAGAGAGAGAGAGAGGGAGAATACTTAATTAATTACCTAACTGGGAATTCTTGACCTAACCCTAAACCTTGGTCTGTTGGGCTAGTTATTGGGCTGGCGATTTTGCAAAACAATTATGACACGTGATATAAATAGACTCTTACTTCTTCAATTCTTTATTATTTTTCTTCTTTTTCTTTATTCTTCAATTCTCTATATTTTAATTGGTCAAGATTCTTATTGAGTTGTTTATGTAAAACTTAGGGTATGTATTTAATCCGGATTTTAAAAGATTTTTTTTGTATTATGAAAGTTTATAGGTATTCAATTCAATTTAGATTTAAAAAAATCTTATAAATTTATTGGTATTCAATTATGACTTTTAAATATCCCTATAAATCTGATGATATTGAAAATTTGTAACATTCTATAGATTTTAAAGGATTTTTAGTATCAAATACAAAGAGAAAATCCCTACACACATGCATGTCACCTCCCCACCAAAGATTTTTAAAGTCTACCGTAGAATATTTTCTCTCTCCCTCACCTCCTCACCAACCTTCGATCTGTCTATCACACAATGCCGATTGCAGATTCGAAGCCTAAAGTCATCTTCTTAGTAATCGCCTCTTAAGTTGAATTCTGCCTCAAATCAGAACATCAGTTGTTTATTGAGTAAAAACTTGAATAAGGATATGTATGTAGTAAATTGCGCAATTTCATTAGGGATTTGCGGAGCTCTTTTTTCTTTATTTTTTTTCCTTCATCAATTAATTTATTGCGCATTGTTTATATTTTGGTAATTAAAAATTCATAAACTCCCACACACAACCCAATTCAAGTATTTGGACGCCGACATAGAGCTATTCTTTTTCTTAAACATTTTTTTTATTTCTTTTAAAATGTTGACAGAAGGTATAGGCAACCGTTAAAAGTATTCACCTATCAAAATTATTTTTCATATTTGTGTATTTATTTTTGCAAATTTATGGACTTATAAAATCTATCAAAATAGAGATCTATCAATCTATTAGAATCTATTAAAATCTATCTATGGATTTTAAAACCTCTATCAAAATCTTTTAAAATCGGAATCGAATACACCCAGATTGCATAAGAAAAACTTGTTACAATTGTGTTGTTTTCCCATCTATTAAATTTTATTTATTTTACCCCTACTATTATTACTGAGTATTATATATAAATATATTTTGAATAAAAAATATTAAATTAAGTTATTGTTAATAAGAATCCCATGTTATCCATTTATGGTAGTTCAACCGGCTCAATTCTATCCAAATAATTTTTAAGGCATTGAAGCTTTTGGAATAATCGGACCAACTCGAGAATTTTGTGTTCGATGTGTATTCAAGAATAGATACCTCTAATGTAAGAGGGATTGAGGATTTATCACAAAAAAAAAATATTGAAATTGGGAAAGGTTTGATGTATCCATTGGTTTACAAGCTTATAAGCACTCTCGGTTGAAATGGCTTCTACAAACAGAGCATTCTTGGCTATGAAGATTGTGAAAAATTGGCTTCGCAACTAAATGAGTGATGAACGTATGAATGATAATTTGGTATTATATATTGAAAAAAAAATATATATTTAATTGTGTATCTAATGAAACTATTATTCAAAAGTTTCAAAATATGACTGGTCATCGCGGCCTGCTATAAATTACGAAGAATATTTTTATGATTTATAAGAATGGTATATCTTGTTATAAAATTTATATTTTGTTCTTTTTAATATAACTTTGACACTCCCTTACTTAAAATTTATATTTTGTTTTTTTTATTATAACTTTGACACTCTCTTACTTAAAATCTTGTGTTCGCTATAGATAGATATTTGGTTCAAGACAGTTTTTTTTTTTTTTGCATCAAGAGAAGATAAGAAAAGAAAAAATCCCTATATATATATATAAGATATTAATTCTTAAGCCCAATTGAAATTTTATTTCTTAAATAATAATTTCGAATCGAATATCCGAATCGAATATCGAATTCGAATCATTTTCTTTAAAATATCATTTGGAATATCATTAGAAAAAAACAAATCGAATATTCGAATCGAATCGAATACTTTCGAATCTACCTTCGAATCGAATACGAATCAAATCTAGTATTCGAAAAAAATTCGAATTTGAATTCGAATCTTCGAATACCTTAACGAATTCAAATCGAATACTGTGTTATTCGCTTCGATTCGATTCATTTACACCCCTAGGTTAGACCAGATAATCAACTTGATGGTAGCTTGTCCCGAGGTTTGACTATGACATTGATCCGACGTTGGCTTGTCCCGAGGTTTGGTTACAAAGTTGATCCGATGGTGAATTTTCCCCAAGATTTAACTCGAAATTTAGTTGACAGTGGTTCTTCCCAAGGTCTAAGAAGAAAGTTAACTTGATGGTGGTTCATCCCGTAGTATGGCTAGAAAGTTAACCCGATTCATGGAGCTTCATTCCAAGGTTTCAACTAAAATACTAGCTCGACGGACCTGTTCCGGTGCTAAGTGATCTTTCCAATACTAAAATCTGAGAAGCGGATCATAAATAAAAAAATTATAAAGTTCAATTTTTTTTTAAATAAATAAAATTCAAATCATAAATTAAAAAAATATTGAAAGTCTCATATCTTATATATAATTTCGCAGCGGATTGGGAACACCATAGCCTATATCTTATACCACTACACCACGTCACTAATTAATGTTATTTAAGACATACAATATATTATATGTTCCGTTTCGGATTCGGAACACCACAATCACGTGCCTACGTGGCGTCTCCTACATTCTCCATTAATTATTTATCTAAAATCTATATATTTATACAAATTAATTCTTATAAACTATTATTTTATTTCCATATTTATCTTATATTTAATTCTATATTCTATATATTAATAGAATTTCAAATATATAGAATTACGATAAGAATATGTATATTGATAAATTTGTAAGTTTATAAGATAATCATTAAGCTATTTATGAATTCGTAGTGTTAGTGCGCACAAATCAATTCATAGGTGTTATGATAACAATGAATAAAATTTTAAACTATTGATTTAATTGTGTTTATGGGTAAATATAGATGTATTTTAGATAAATAAGAATGAAGGATGAGAAATATCATTTTATATTGTATTTCTATTTATTTAAAATATCTCATCCCACATCGAAATCTCAAAGCTAAGCACATACATATAGTTGCATATAAAAAGAGAATTTAGATAACATAATTATGCGAAATTATTTTGGTATTTCTCATAAAAGTAAAATAATAGTATATGTTTTCATTCTTTAAATTGACCATTTGACACTCAAAATAAGTAGAACTACACAAGAAATAATTGAGTCTCTAATTAAATGAGTTAGGCATGCGTTTGGTCAATTCGTGCTTTTTACCCATATTTATCAGGCTATTCGGGTTGGCTCGCCCAAATCAAGCTAAGCTAAATTTCAGAATATATTTTTAACACAAAATTTAAGCATCGTTTCAAAATTTCCGATTAATCCAAACCTTTTCATGTTATTTTCGAGTTTGTTAATATATTTTGGTCTTAGCAAATTTTCAATTTTTAGGTGGCCCGTTGGCCAAGAAATTTGTTAAATTCTTTTAATATGTATCGATAGATAACTACGTTTGTCAAATTCTTAAACACACACACACACACACATATATATATATCACACACACACACATATATATATATATATATATATATATATATATATGTGTGTGTGTGTGTATATATGTGTGTGTGTGTGATATATATATATGTGTGTGTGTGTGTGTGTGTGTATATATATATATATATATATGTGTGTGTGTGTGTGTGTGTGTGTGTATATATATATATATATATATATATATATGTGTGTGTGTGTGTGTGTGTGTGTGTTTAAGAATTTGACAAACGTAGTATTAGACATAAAATCAATTTTGAGGTGGCCTGTTGGCCAATAAATTTTTGAAATTTTCGATTTGAATCGATCAGACTAAATTATTTTTGAGTTAAAATATGACATCCCACATCGAATAAGTATGAGATGTGAAGACAGTATAAGTATAGGCTCAATGGACTCTTTAGCAACTTGGGTTAACCATTTTAGTAGAGCGAGGACGAACACCAAATAGTTGCTAGCGGACACATTGTGCCACCGTAGCGTAACGGGCTTCCACCCCGTGGAACCGGGGCATTACAAATGTTATCAGAGCCGATCCCGGCCGAGCTCCATGTCCCCGGGGCGGTCCTGCATGTAAGCCACGATGAAGACGTCGTATATTCAATGGGGGGAGATTGTGACATCTCACATCGAATAAGTAGGGGATGCTATTTTCGAGTTTGTTAATATATTTTGGCCTTAGCACAACTTCAATTTTGAGGTGGCCCGTTGGCCAAGAAATTTGTAAAATTCTTTTAATATATATATATATATATATATATATATATATATATATATATACACACTATTAGACATAAAATCAATTTTGATATGGCCCGTTGGCTGAAATTTTCAATTTGAATCGATTAGACTAAATTATTTTTGAGCTAAAATGTAACATCCCACATCGAATAAATATGGGATGTCAAGACAGTATAAGGTATGGGCTCAATGGACTCTCTAGCAACTTGAGTTAACCATTTTAGCAAAGCGAGTACAAACGCCAAGTAGTTGCTAGCGGGCCCATTGTGCCACCGTAGCGTAACGGGCTTCCACCCCGTGGTACCGGGGTGTTACAAATGGTATCAGAGCCAACCCCGGGCGAGCTCCATGGGTCCGGGGCGGTCCTACATGTAAGTCACGATGAAGACATCATATATTCAACGGGAGGGGGGGATTGTGACATCTCATATCGAATAAGTATGGGATGTCAAGACAGTATAAGTATGAGCTCAATGGACTCTCTAGCAATTTGGGTTAATCATATTGGCAAAGCGAGTACGAACGCCAAGTAGTTGCAAGCGGGCCTATTGTGCCATCGTAGCGTAACGGGCTCCCACCCGGTAGGCCCGGGGCGTTACATAAAATATTTTGGCTCTAGACCAAGAAATTTTTGAAAATTTATTAAACGGTTCAACCATAGTTTAACTGATTCAACTGCTCGAACCATGTAGAGGTGACCAAATGCGGGTTCGGGTACGTAACCGTAACTGTACCCGTACCCAGCGGGTATGGTTTCACATAATTGTTCCCGTACCCTAACCGCCGTATAGGCGGGTGCGGGTACGAGTACGAGTACAACCTGACGGTTCCAGTGGGTTTCACAATTATTATTTTGATATTAAAAATTTATTTTAAATTCGATTAGTTGTACCTCGAATTATTTGAAATAAAAAATATTATTTTATTGTAAACAATCCAACAATGTAAACCAAAATCAGACCTCTAAATAATGAATTAGAGGATGTCAAGTTATTTAAAAATTAATCTCGAAGGACTGAGCACCGTTAAAACAAATTTGGTTAAAATTTAATGGAAAAAATGCTAAAGTAGGCTAAAGTGTGCATTCTAATTAAAACTAATTAATAAAAAATATATTTTTAGATTAAATACATATCAAAATGGAGGGTCAACCAGCGGGTCGGAGGTTCAACTTTTAGTACCCGTACCCGAACCGCCGCCTTCGGCGGGTATGGTTACGAACCCGAACCGACGAGTACGGGTACAGGTTACCGTCCGGGTACGTGTACGAATGCGTGTACGGGTCGACGTGTACGATTATTTTGGCCATCTCTAGAACCATGTCCCGAAAAACGTTCCGTGAGGGGTATTTTTGCTTCGAAGTACCAACGTTAAGGGTGTTTTTGCTACTTTTTCAAAATAAAAAATAAAGAAAAGAAAGAAAAAGAAAGTAAAATATTTTGAGCTAAGACTATTTTCAGTTCCAGTTGATCAAGCTAAACTATTTTTGATTTATAATATTTTTAAATTGAAGACACTTGACAATATATTATATACAAAATCAGCATCGTTTCAACGATTTACAGGCCATCCTTATCGGCTAGAGCTATTTTTTAGTTTGGGTTGATTAGGCTAAACCGTTTTTCAATAAAAAAATATATACATTTTGGCCCTAACACTATTTTGGTATGAGGTGGCCCATTGGTCTATAAGTTTTGTATTTTTTTGCCCTAGCACTATTTCGATTTTGAGGTGGTCTATTGGCCAAAAAGTTTTTGAAATGCTCTTAGTATATATCAATAAACATGTTTTTTTTTTAATTTTAAAATTTTTTAATTCTTAGACTCAAGTTCAATTTTGATATTTTTGAAATTCTTTTAGTATGTATCGATAGCTATAATTGTCAATTTTTTGTAACAAAAAATATATTTTTAATTTCAAACACTTGACAATATATTAGGCACAAAATTGATTTTGAGGTGGCCCATTGGCCAAAAAGTTTTTGAAATGCTCTTAGTATATATCAATAAACATGTTTTTTTTTTAATTTTTTAATTTTTTAATTCTTAGACTCAAGTTCAATTTTGATATTTTTGAAATTCTTTTAGTATGTATCGATAGCTATAATTGTCAATTTTTTGTAACAAAAAATATATTTTTAATTTCAAACACTTGACAATATATTAGGCACAAAATTGATTTTGAGGTGGCCCATTAGCCAATAAATTTTTAGAATTCTTTAGTATGTTTCGATAAGTATAATTGTCAAATTTTTGTAACAAAATTGTATATTTTCAATTTAAAACACTTCACAATAAATTAGACATAATATGAGAATCGTTTCAAAATTTTATGTTGATCGGACAGACCTTCATGCTATTTTCTAAGCAGATTCAACATATTAAAATATTTTTCTAATAAAATTTAATTTGACTTTGTAACACTTTTTTTTTGGCAAATTATTATAATACAACCATCTTAATAAATATATACAATAAAATGACACCCCGCCGAATTTCGACGGGATACAAACTAGTTATAAACTATTGGAATTACAGTCAATTATTGCATGGGATTCAAGGAGACAGTGGAGATTAACTAATAATGCATCATACATCACTCATATACACACATTTAAAGGAAGTTTGTATTAGTGGATAATTATTGAATTTATGGTAATATAAATTGATTTGAAATTTTGAATGCTACCAAATTTGGTTGACGACGTAAAGTTCAAAAATCAAAGGATTTAGTGTTAAATTTTTCCCAAAAAAAAAGGTGCAAGGATTTATTTTATTTATTTTATTTTATTATTATTTATTTATTTTTCAAATAGCGAACAAAAGATATTTATGACACTCAAATCCACACTACTATTATGGATGACACATTCAATATCTAAAAGGTTTGTACACCTTCATTTCATTATTCGAAAGATACCAACTCCACAATTTACTTTTGATCTTTTGATTTTCTCTACAATCTTCTTTGTATTCCATTCTTGTCTTTCAAACAAAATCGAATTCCTCCACTTTCATAGTACCTGAATCATACAAACTCGATTCTCATGGTGAATTTATTTCTCTGATAATGCGTAACACACACAAACTTTGAGTATAATGATCTCTAACATACTAGGATGAAACTTGACACCATTTATGAATCTCGATCATATTGGAAAAGGTGATCGGCAGTCTGCAACTTGAAACTGCACACCACGTGCTTTGCGTTATATTCTGCCATGATAACCTCTCTCCGAAAATTAATTTATTAGAAAAGTTCTCCAATTTTGATAATGGGGGTATTTCAATTTCACACAAGTGCAGGGAGTCATTAACAAACCAATTTGTTGAAAAAAACCAATTTGTTGAAAAGCATCAATTGATGAGAAAAAGAATCCTTCTCTCTTTTTTTGTTTTTGTTTTTTGTTTTTTTTTTTCACTCTTCTTTTATACAAAAGGCTCTGCCTTGTGAGAAAGTCGCTAAAATTCGAAACAAACATTATGGCTTAACTATATTCTAGTATTATGAAGATAAATTACCAGAACACTAAAAAACGATTTTTATAGCATCGAGAATCGGATACCAGACGAGCAACAAGAAAAATGGAGACATGATAATCCAAAATACAACACTATAAAGTCTTTCAAAATTAGAAATCAGCATTCAGTACACAATATTACCAATGTCTGATCGAGAACTGATCATGGTTTGGTATTTGGCTTTGAAGCGGGTAGTCGGGCACAAACGACATATCTATTCGATGAAGCGCGATGCAATTGTTCGAAATGTAGGTCACTATTCGACAGCATGATCGCTCACACCTTGCGCATGATCAGGCCAGTAGAGACGAAACACTTTGAGATGTTGGTGAGGAGATCTACCAACGATTGCTATCTCTTTCATATACTCAGTAAGTTCTTCACGATAGCCAACAAACTGCAGATGCAAAATAACATTATACAGCACATTGTATGATAGGATAACATTAGTTTATAAATTGTGTGATGTGCCTTGTTGTTCTCGCTATATAGAGACAGAGAGAGAGCATGCAAGTACAAATTGAATGGAGATCGAGTCACTGACCTTTAATTTGAATTCTTCGAGACGAGGAGATGCCCATATTACATGAGTAACTGGCATGAGACTGTGATAATACAGTTCGTAACAGGTAATGGACAACTTCTTCAAGTTAGGCATTTGAGGGAATACATTCGTCCAAAACACCTAATTAGAAATTAAATAAAAACGAAGCATAAGTATGCATGAAAAGACTGAACAAGAAATTGAAGCTACATTTGATGCATGAAGTGGTCTAACCTTGGGATGAGTAAGGCGAATTTCAAGAAATTCCAATTGGGAAATGTGGCAAGATGCTGCAGAAGCAAAATGGTACATAACAAATTCGGATGTTCTTATAGCAAAGGCTGCCTCGACAAGTCTCGGGACATTCCAGAACAATAGCTTTCCTAGTCTATCATCAAATCTAGACGAAAAAAAAGATTCGGAGCAGATAATTTTATGGATTTTCCATCCGAGACATTGTATATCTCCAGGTGCTTTAACAAAGGGACACAAACCTCAATTCAGATGTCAGACTTACGGAACGGATAATCAGTTGCTCCAACAGTGGACAATTACTTAAGAACAGCTCCATATCTTCACCGCTTACTTCCAAACATCCTAGATGCAAGCTTTTGAGGGATTGAAAGAAGATAAGAGAGTTCGAAGATCCCCACATATCGTGTTGATCTCTCTCAACGACTCTCCAAGCACAACCTTTTCCGAATCATCAAAACATAGGAAATCCAATTCCAAACTCTTGACTTTTCTTAAGGAAAGAAACTCAAGCCATTTGGTAACTGCGCACTAGGCTGATTTGTCTACGTAAAACTGGATTCTGAACAATTTCAAGGAAAGGGCTTTATGCGTCCTAATGGATATGGGAACAATATGACGGTCGAAGTTGATATTAGGGGTATACTTACACGAATCAGACCAACGAGAAGTAAGAACACTGGTGGCTGCAGCTTCCTTCAATGGCAGGTAAGATAGTATCACAAACAGAATTTCATCAGGCAACTTGCTTATCCTATCGTCTCTTCCATTATCAACCCTTTTACCACTCTATCAAACAATGCAACAGTCATATATAAAAGAGGAAGGACAATGTCAGAAATAAATTTCCCAGCTTATGTAGAAAATCGATAGAAAAAAAGAACTACAAATGAATGATTCACAGCAATAGGCCTGTGTAAAAAATGCTCATTTTCAGCTCAGAGAAAAAACACATAAATTAAAAACATAACCTAAATTTAACAAAAATAAATAAATAAATGCAATCCCTAATCCATCCCCAATACCCAAGCACCGGCGTCCTCCACCATCACCGCCTCCCCTTTCAGAGACCTCTTGTCTGTCTCTCCACATTATACATTACAATTTATATTTATTTATTATTTTGAATTACTAAACATCGATCACAGCTAGCTAGAACGAGCAAAAACAGGAATGAAAGGGGAAAAGGCGACAAGTGATTTGAGATTACCTGATTAGGCTGAAAATCAGAGTCAGGCTGGAACAGCTCTTCATCCATGGCAGCTTCAGTCGGTTTCTACCTGAGAAATTAGCATTACAGAAAGCAGAAATCTCATGCCGATTCAAAACTACTACATATAGAAGTAGAGAATGAACTGCCAAGAATTTCAAATCACCTGATGAGTGATGAAGGTAAAATGGGAGTATTTCTCTCTTTTATGAACTAACTGTTCAAAATGAGATTTTTATTAATCAAATGGGAGTGATGAAGGATAATTTTTTTGGTGTGCCAAATGGGCTGAAGCCCAAATAACTTTTTTATTTTATTATTATTTTTAATTTATTTTATCTTGGATTATCCAAGCTAACAATGGAAAAGAATATTTTGAAACTCGTTGATCCGTTCTTATATTATTCGAACTTAGCTCCAAACAAAACATTATACTCCATGATATGATATTTAAATATGATTTAAACATGATATTTTTGTTCACTAATCCTAACACGTAAATAGACACCAAACATATGAAGAAAACGAGTTTGGAATTAAGAGTTAATGACAAAAAAATTAGCCATTATCATAATATAAAATTAAAAAAATAATACTCCCACTCCGTCTCAATTCAATAGTCATGTATGCTATTTTGGGTCGTCTCAATTCAATAGTCATGTCTACTAAAATAGAAAAAATTAGTCCATTAATCATCTCATCATCTACTCACCTTTCAGCACGTATCTCAATATAATTTAAATTCTAAAAGTTTAAACTATCATAACTTGCTCGTTTGTTCTCCGATTTTTATAATTTTATACCAAATTAAAGGTCTTGATACGATCTTTCATTTAAGATCAGACATCAATATATTTTTATGCATCTATGATGCTCTGTTTTTAAAATAATGAAATTTGCATTAACATATCAAACAATACACTTTATCTCTAAACATACTCTCCTAAAATTCCGAAAAGAAACAGCTTTATTGAATTGGGACGGAGGGAGTAAATTTAAGTCATTTTTTTGTATGAATTGTCATTTTCATCATTCTAGTCAAATATTACATGACTCGTATCAATTACTTCCTCTGTCTCAAAATTGTTGACACCTTTCTTTTCGGCACGGGAATTCAGATGGAAGTGTTTAATGTTTTAAGTGTATTATTTAGGGATTGAGTGTTGTTTATGAATTTATCAATATTTATATATATCCGAATTAAAAATAAAAATTAGTATTCTTAATATTTTTTTATGCTTAATTATTTAAATTTAATGCTAATTTAATTAAATTAATTACCAATTTTTTTTTAAGAAACTGTAAATAAGTGATCACAAACTGTAAATGAGAGATCACAGGTTTTTTTTTTTTTTAATTGAACTTAACTTAAATAAATTTAGCCAACATTAGAAAAAAAAATAAAAGGACTTCATAAATTACTGCAAATGAACACACAAAATTCAGATTACATGTGCTAGGCTCTGCCTATCTAATCAACCCCATTTTAGGCAGTAATTGTACAAGGATTCTCAAAAAAACTGAGGGCGCCATTTTTTTAAATCAAAAACTTTACCTAATCCATATATTTATGTGAATCTTTCTCTCACAACACATTGTGAGAGGGAAAAAAAAAAAAAACTGGCAAGAGGAAGAAGAGGAAACATTTCCCAGAAGCTTTGCTAGAGATATTTCTTCCAGCAACCAGAGTCCATAATCCAGCTGCTTCCATGGTAACCAGAGGTAAAGATTTGACAACTGAAGAGCGCAACTTATGTATGCAGTTCATTCTTCAAGAGACTTTTAATGGCAAGCCGGAGAGAGGTAGGCTTCTTGAAGCTCAGAAGCTTTGCTGGAGATATTTCTTCCAGAAACCAGAGTCCATAATCCAGCTGCTTCCATGGTAACTAGAGGTAAAGATTTGACAACTGAAGAGCGCAACTTATGTGTGCAGTTCATTCTTCAAGAGACTTCTAATGGCAAGCCGGAGAGAGGTAGGCTTCTTGAAGCTCGAGTGAAATTCAACATCTCCAAATCCACAATTTTAAGGATGTGGAAGCTGCAAAGTCAGCAAGCATAAGGTTAGCAATACATCTAGTATCCAAAAAAGGAAAAATAATAGATCATAACAAGAAACCTAACTATGAGGTGATGAAGACTTTAGACCTTAGTGAATAGTGAGAGAGGCTGCTACAAAAGCATGGTAGAGAAAATGGGAGTAAGCAGAGCAACATTACAGAGATGGGGCAAGGCCGGATTGTTTAAAATATTTGCAAGGTGTTAGTGATCTATGCACAATATAGTGCACATAGATGAGAAGTGGTTCTTCATAACCAAAGGAAAAAACAGGTCAGGCAGATTCAGATTTTTATTTTATTTTATTTTTATTTTTATTTTTTTTTACCTCAGCTCAACACTTTGCATCATTGGTCATTCTAGGGACAGAAACTTAACCACCATTTCACATATTGCATATATTACCTTGCACCAGATGAAGAAGAGTCATATAGGCATGCAAATCAAAGAGCTTTATTGGGAAGATCATGTTCATGTGTGCAGTTAGTAGGCTAATTCTCAGTGATGATGGCATTGTCCTATTTGATGGCAAAATAGGATGCTTCCCTTTCAGCACTCAAGAAGTTGCAATAAGAAATAGCAAACACAAAGCCAACGGCACACCATATATAAAAGCAGTGGATTCCATTACTAGAGAAGTAATGAAATTCACCCTTATTAAAAAGGTACCAGCAAGTTCATGTGCAACTGATTCTATTCTATATCTACTTAACATCATTTTTGTTTTTTCAAGAATTAGATCTCAGCTTTCCTATATACTGCATCATATGTCAGATAACATACTCACAAAAACAACATTCTCATCATGTCACTTTTTATGAAACATGCCAAACTAGGTGATCCCTGCAATAAGAGAGAAGTGGCCACAGAGTGCATCAAGAGAGATTTTTATCCAACAAGATAATGCAAAACCACACATTAAGGATTTTGATCCTGAATTCAGAGATGTTGCAACTCAAGATGGTTTCAATATTAGGCTAATTCAGCAGCCATCAAACTCACCTGATACCAACATAAATGACTTAGGATTTTTTTAATGCAATTAAATCCCTACAGCATAGGAGCATATGCAGAACAGTAGATGACCTAGTGAAGGCTGTGCAAGTCTGCAAGATGCATTTCGTGACCTCCCAGCAATGACATTGAACGAGGTATTTCTGACATTGCAAGGATGCCTAACAAAGATTATGAAGGTAAAAGGCCACAACAACTACAAAATCCCTCACATGGGAAAGGACATGCTCATTAGAGAATGAAGATTGTCAGTTAGTCTCACAATTCCTATGGAACTGGCAAGGGAAAGTATTGACTATCTGGTTCAAAATGGGCAGATAAGAGGAATAGAGCAACTATGTGCAAGATTAGGGATGCAGCAGCTAACAGGCCTGGAATCAGACTTTGCAAGTACTTCCATCATTTAGAAGAATTGCTCATGACAGAGGTATCAGAGAAGATGAAGCTCATGAAGGTTTTTTTGCATATGCACTATATATGATGTCATTTTGTATGTGTAGTGACTATTTTTAGGCTGATCATGTTTGCATTTTAGCTTTCAAAAGATTTTTGTAGCTACTTATCATTTTTTGAATAAGAAAATACATTTTGATTTATCTTTGACCAGATTCAAATTACTAAAGCTCTCATCAAGTAAATAGAGCATACATTGATCAAGGTAGGTGCTGAAGCTTCCATCATGTAAATATTGAAGCCATATTGAAGAACAAAACCATCATCAAACTCACCACACATAATAATCGAAATCACCACAGATAAATAGAAGCCATAACATTTAATTACCACACATAACCATCGAAGTCATAACACTTAATCATCGAAGTCACCACACTTAATCATTCAAATCACCAGAGATAAATAGAAGCAATAATAGAAAAAAACTCAGCAAATCAGACAGATCTCACCGGCCAGGAAACCCTTCATCTGCCATTTCACAATCAACAACAACTCCTACCGAAGCCCACTCTTGAGTGGTCGGATGGAAAGGAAAATACACGGGGAAGCCATCACGATAGTAGAAAGGCTCGCCCAAGCTTACGGATTCGCTTTCCAAGGGGCCTTCCACCTCAACTGCGATCGGCGGCTGCGGCAATGTTCTACACCGGGAGTTTGGTCAGAGATTGGGGCGGTGGGAAGCCTCCACCGCCAATCCGTCGCTGGATGAGGGGTTGCCACCCGAGAGCCATCCTCAGCGCCGTGAGGCGGTGACGGCGTCAGCTCCAACCATCTGGGGCTTCGCTCGTACCCTTCCGTTAAGGGTAGCAGCAACCTCCAACTTTAGTCCGGCCAATCCGTCAGGTTGCCGACGAAGATTCTCGTATCGTCTAGGTAGTATAGACAGCGAGATCCGAGGAGGAGCTCATGGGGGTCTTGGGCTGTCGTCGCGAGAGAAAGCCCAGAAACTTAGGGGTTCGCAACGACAGGAAGCACGGCGGCTTCGTGATAAACACAGTTTTTCAATGGATTATCTATTCTTTTGGATTGCAATATTGGGTAGAATTTGTCGCTTTGAATGAAATATTAATTTGTTTCTATCTTTGTAATCCAAATCACGTGTTTGCTCAATCTCATCATTTTAGTAGGTTTCTACAAGAGATTTAAGCCTAACAAGGCTTGTGCGCTTATGGAAGATCGACAATCAAGAGAAACCGAAGATACCATCAAATTCTAGGCCTAAAAAGCAGAGCACGGACCGTGTTCCATGTACCACCAAGAGCATGGACTGTGCATATGAGTCGAAGATATCCTAAAAATTTATGTACCCGGGCACGGACCGTGCGCTGAGAGACACATAAGAGCATGGATTGTACACTAAAATCAAAGAAATGTGATCGTCCAAGTAGAGACACACGGATCGTGCATTTGATGTCCAACGGAGCACGGACCGTGCCGGAGAAGTCAAAGGCGGTGCCCCTCACTAAATAAAGACGCTCGGACCGTACGTCAACGCAATCCTAGTGCACGGATCGTGCGGTAAATGCAGGCAGCGACTCACTTTATGGTTTCTCTATAAAAGGTGAGGAAAGGATATTTTTATCATCATTCATCTGCCCCAAACACACACAACACACACTAGGTTACATTGAGAGAGTTCTTGAGGGAGAAGAAGGAGGAGTTCAAGCATTGAAGCTCCGAGGAGGAAGATTCGACACCGATCATTAGCGTATCTTTAGATTATGTCTTTTGATATGTTGATATCTTGTATATATTTTGTTATGAGTAGCTAAACTCATAGATTCTAGGGTTGTATGAACTCTATGGTTTAAGTATGATAATATAAGTTGATTTTCTTCCATTCTCATGATGTTTATGCATTTCATTGGGCTATTGATATGTGGATGATTGGCCATCGTTTATGCTTATGTGTTAATAAATCTAGATTCGAAAGAGCATGATTCATTGATATGGTAGAATGAATGCATAATATTGATTTGATGCTAGACCGAAAGGTTGGTAGAGATGTTTGTGAGGAGACGATTAATCCGAGGGTTTAGGGAGTTAGTTAATCATTCGGAGACCGAAAGGGTATGAATGTTAACTAATCTACATGTTTAGCACTACCCGAAAGGGAGGTTGGATTGAGTCTAGTGATTACTCCTATATGCATGAGAATTTAAATGGTTAATTATAACTTGTATCGATTGCTTGAAACATAGAAGGATTACGTACTCTAGGATCATTTCTCTATATTTGGTTCTTCGTATTTTTGTTGTCTTTGCTATAAATTGTCATTGTCTGCTAATGCTTAAGTTTGGTTTAGTTGTTAAAGAAACACCCACTACTTACTCTTGACTCCGTCTTTATAATGTAATTGTGTTCGTTAGTAATATTCAATTGTTCGATTACATTGGTCTCTGTGGATACGATACTCTTGCTAGCCACTATCTACACCTACACCGTACACTTGTGGTTTGTAGCGAAAGAAAATAGCAAACACGTCGCCACACTGGTCCGTCTACCCGAGCTGGCGGATGCGTCGCTGCACTGATACGAGTTGATATCCATGCCGACGGAGCCGAGGGGCTCTGAGATCTGTGAGAGGGGGGTTTCATGGCGAGAGAGAGAGCGAATTAGAATTGACGAGAGAGAGAGATCCAGAAATTAGGATTAGGCGGATTTCACAAAGAATAGAAAATAAATGGGAGTAGATCGATTATTCATCCAATTCCTAATTTAATGCGTCTTCTTTTTGTGTAGTGGGTGTATTTAATTATGGTGGGTGGGCTGTGTTTAATTGGGTGAAAATAATTGCTTTTTATTTTTGTTTTTATCTTTAATTTTTTCTTAAAAGATATTTAGATTATAAATATTAATTGTCATAAGGGAAAAGTAATTGTGCAATCAGTATGTTAATTATTTTCAAAAATAGAAAGGGGTCAAGAATCTTGAGCGACCCGAAAAAGAAAAGGTATCAACAATCTTGAGCCAAAGAAATTACAAGATTGCAGGTCGTGTATCGTGAAAAACGATGTTAGATTGAAGTTTGTCGTGCACGTCATCACTCATATTGAAAGTAGGATGCGGCAACGACAAGCTGAGTGATCTTTCCGACACTAAAATTTGGGAAGAGGGCCCGTAAATAAAAAAATACAAAAATCAAAAATTTAATAAAAAAATAAATTTTAAATCATAAATTGAAAAAATTACAAAGTTTATTTTTTTAATAATAAATTAAAGCTCAGTTCAAATTGAAACGTGTTCAAAATTCAAATCATATATATATATATATATATAATAGCAAAATAAAGGTCGATCTATTATTTAAATTAAACAATATATAAACAAATAACATAATACAAATAAGTAAACAGTATTTAATAATATATAAATAATATATAAACAGATTACAAAATAAAAAATTAAATAGGTTTATAATAATCAGATTAAAAAAACGGATTACAAAATTAAAAAATAGATATGTAAATAAAATTTAAATTAGATTGCAAAATACAAAAAATAGATAATATTAAAAATAGTATAGTAAATTACAAAAAAAAACATGGAAGTGTTAGGTTTTGCATCTTAGATTAAAAAAATATAAGGTCATTTTTGTAAATTTCCAATTTAATCTTGAGTTTCAGCTTTGATACCAAACACTTATTTTACTTTTTAGTCTTACCTGCCAAACACAAATATAGATTACTATCTCACTTCTATTCATACAACAATCTCATATTTATTAATCCTACCTAATCTTAACTTTTTACCAAACACACCCTTAATAGACGACTGAATTGAAAACAAGTAAACATATCCGAGAAATGTTAACTTTCCTTAACAATCATCTAATTGACTGGTGGCTTGACATTCTATCAATCAATATTTATGTCAAACGACGGGCGGCTTTACATTAACATAAATATAACCACGCGAAAAAATCATACCTCTAATTGAGCTTCTTTTTTTTTTTTCCTAATCACAT
Organism: Mentha longifolia; assembly: GCA_001642375.2. Lineage (NCBI taxonomy): Eukaryota > Viridiplantae > Streptophyta > Magnoliopsida > Lamiales > Lamiaceae > Mentha > Mentha longifolia. The sequence continues at coordinate 29,974,805 of CM038118.1, read as the reverse complement.
CTCTCCTAATCTATTTTTCTATGACAATAATCAAAGGGCTGATTGATATTCAAAGTGAGTAAAACTAACCGAGTAATGCTAGACCTCATTTATTTATTCTTTCAAATTCAATTTGATGCTATTTTTTTTAGAATGGATCATAACCAGTCTACAACCAATAAAAATTAAACCATACCTTAAAATTAAACTAAACACTAAATGGAAAAATTGTCGATATGGCACTGCAACATCAACGGTAGGCGTTTGGAATGTCAGACCGCCTATTGTTTGGGTCGTTATTGTGAGAGGCTCTGAAATCTTGTGAGCAAGTAGAGATATCATTTCTCAAATACTTGTATTCATTTAGAATGTTAAATACTCGTTGTTCGGTGTTGCCAAAAAAAAAATGATCAATTAGATGCACAAAATATAAATTGTTATACTTTAAACTAAAATTGGAGACGAATAATAAATACTACTGAATGTCATGCCTCCTTTTATATAATGAACTATCAAATTTGGGTATTTTTTTTATGAATACCACATTTTTAAATATCAAGTTATCCGTTATTTGATAAAATAGAAAAATAGGTCAATAAGAGATAACATTTTTTCGCATAATTATATTCATTTTGAAAGTAAGCCATCCATTGTTTGATGAGATACATGAGTTGCATCATAAAATAAAAAATTATATTCGTCATGACATTTAAATTCATTATAACTTAAAAAAAATAAGTTCTACTTCTTTATAATTAAATTAAACTACCAAGAAATTACATATTTTTCTGACATAATTTTTGTGCTAATGTAAACAACGAGTGACTTCAGAAATATTATCTATCTTGAACTATTCTTGTATTTTCTATTTTCTATTTTTGTATTTCGATTGTTTGGACTTATAACTTTTTCAATTGATTTATAGGTATTTTATACAAGTTAATCATATTGGTTTTTTTTAGAGAATCGATAGAATAACCCATGCATAAAAGAGTTAAAAAAAATAAGTAACTTGACATTCAAATTGAGCAGCTACATAAGAAATGTTACAACTAATTGACACATTTTTCTAATAATTCGAGGAATGTTACACCTCTTTATCTGATTTTTAAATTACATAGAACAATGAATGGCTTGATATTAAAAAAAGAATATAGCTACATGAGAAAAATATTATCTCTTCTTTTAACCTATTTTTTTAAATAAATGCTCAAATTTTTTTCCCTTATAAATTTGCTGCAATGCTATCACGTAAAAATTATTATATACTCTCTATTTCCACCAAAAGTTGATCATTTTCTTTTTTGACACGTGTTTTCACGCGTCTTGATGATGGATTTTAAAATAATTTTTTTTAAAAAAATCTTTAACGGGTTTTACTTAAAAATTGTAAGTGATTCCGTCGAATTTCGACGAGCTCTACACTAGCAAGTATTTTTTAAATGAATTTTAAAGTACTATCATTTTGAAATAAATAATTAAATATATTTTTTAACTTTTGAATAAGTCAAGGAATGTTACACCTCTTTATCTAATTTTTGAATTACATAGAACAATGAAGGACTTGATATTAAAAAAATATATAGCTACATGAGAATATAGTATCTCTCCTTTTAACCTAGTTTTTTTATATCATCCTATTTTTTTAAATAAATGCTCACATTTTTTCCCTTATAAATTGCCGCAATACAATCACGTAAAAATCATTATATACTCTCTCTGTCCACCAAAAGCTGATCTTTTTCTTTTTTAGCACGCGTTTCCACGCATCTTGATGACGAGTTTTAAAATATTTTTTAAAAAAACACTTCAACTTTTGGTGGACGGAGGGGAGTATATTTCTTATATATATTTCCTATATATTTTATTTAAAAATTGTAAGTGATTCCGTCAAATTACGACAGACGCTGCACCAGAAAATATTTTTTTAAATAAATTTTTGAAGTACTATCATTTTGAAACAAATGATAAAATATATTTTTTAACTTTTACTGAAAAATTGGATCCCGACAATTTTCGACAGGCACTAAACTAGTAAAATATAAATACCTCGGTGAAATTAAGGTCAATTATTGCATGGGATTCGGGGAGCGATTGGATCCTTTGTTTCCATTTCATTGTACCAATCGTGTACCAAAATCAATTTATTTTGATTTTTTTTTCAATGTATTAATATTATAATTCAATATAATTTTACACTAATGGACTAGGGTACAAAGGATCTTATCCGTTCAAGGAAATGGTGACGTTGATTAAGTGCTTGTTTGGTAGCAAACCCATGATTAGAAATTTTTAGGGAGAAGAACAGTAACTCATGATATAAAACTATGATAACCCAAGATTGAATTTTAAATATGGATATGGGCTTTTTGTTTGGTAGGAGAGATTAAAACATGATAAATAAACATAATTACTAAATTGTCCTTCTAAAGAATCAAAATTACAAACCCTAATTACACCTTCCCCAATTTTAATTCATCACCTCAAAAATTCATCTTTAGCACGACGGCGGTGGTGGAAATTCGAAAAGTAGCCATTGGAGGTGGAAATTCATCACCTCAAAGGTACAACCGCCCTAATGCACCAGCCCCACAAGAGGATGTACAACTCCATCCAAGCAGCTTGGGGGAAGGCCAAGTGGCAGTTCATAGCAATTTGGTTTGATTGAGAGAGGAGAGAATCCAAGATGAGGCCAATTTTGATGAAAGGGCAGGAGAGGCCGCTTACCTTTCTCAAGTACAATCGAGACGGTGATCTTCTCTTCTCATGCGCAAAGGACCACGACCCCACTGTCTGGTTCGCCGACAACGGCGAGCGCCTCGATACCTACCGCAACCACAATGGAGCTGTGTGGACCTGCGATATCTCCAGGCGACGGGTTGAGAGCGGCCGTGTTGCTTCAGAAGGATGGAGAGGAGGGCGGCGGCTCGAGAAGGGAGGGAGAAGGCCGATCTGTGGGGTGGAGAGGGGCCGGCGCGAGGGAGGGAGGAGGGGAGGCTACGGCGGAAGGGTGGTCTGAGAGAGGAGGAGAAGAAAGGGCAAAATGGAAGTCTTCTCCACGATATCCAAATCAGGGGGGGAGGGTCCGAAATAATTTCTTGGGCGAACAGTGTTTATCCCCGGGCCCTTCAAAATTTCACGGGCCCAACACATTTCGTATCCGGGCAACCAAACATAGGAAATAACCAAGATAAGTGGTGATATCTTAGGATATCACCTCTACCAAACACACCCTAAGGGTCTGTATGGTATCCATATACTAGTATATCAGATATCATATATGGGTATAGGTGGCTATGGGTATGAGATATCAGGTAAGAGTATCAGATTGATATATGATATCTGTGGTTTGGTATGAATTAATCAATATGAGATATCAAATCTTGATTTGAAAAAAATTGGATAATAATAATAATAATAATAATAATAATAAATTGGTACATGTTAAAAAAATATTCAATCAAACTGTTGCAACATTTTAAATAATTAGAAAATAAATCCAATATATGCAAAAACAAATCAAGAGCAGAGGTTATGCTAATTATCTATAATGCATATGACAAGCAAATAAAATATTTAGAATTAATCGAATCTATTTCTTGGACATCAATTAAAATTCTAAAATTATTGGGTCAATGCTTTGTGCTGATGTTATCCCCACTTTGTAGAATCATATTTCTTGAATCAGCTAATTTCTATGTGAGCAAATCGGCCAATAAAATAATTCCGAGTCCAGATGCGCTAAAAAAGAAGGAAAAAAATAAGAAAAAAACTCACCTGACGATGCGTCAATGCTCCGAAAAAAATATGTGTTCTTATCACTGAAGAATTTGCAATTGGGCGATGGAACATAAGAGGAGAAAGTGAGGAGCGAGGGTTACAGTTTCGCGGCTGATATATGTGATACCGATGTTGATTTTGGTATATAGGGAAGTGTAAAAGTGAGGATGTGAGTATATCAGGATATCAATTTGATATCCATATATTAATATACCAAACATAAGGTATGGATATGGATCATTTTGATACTCATACTTAATATACGTATATGGATATCAAACGGGCCCTAATGATGTATCAAGCATCACACAAATACACACATCTAAAGGGAAGTTTGTATTAGTGGAGAATTATTGCAATTAGGGTTAAATAAATAGCTTATAATGCTATCAAAATTGTAAAGATCACAAAATCAAAGGATTTAATGTTAAAATGTTTTAAAAAAATAAAAAATAAAAGGATGTTATACTTGTAAATTCACTGGAATTTAAAATATTGAGAGTATTCCAAGGTGCAAGGGTCATTAACATTAATTTATTAGTATTATAAAAGAGTTGATTCTTACAATTTTTATTTTACTTAGTATACCCTTATTTTAAAGATAACAAAATAATTTAAAATATAATTTTATTAATTGAATCATATTTATATTTATATAAATTTCTCAATTTTCCAAGAACATTATTCAATCTCTTCCAAAATCTATTGTTTATATGTTCTACATCATAAAACTTCACATTAATAATATAAATAATATAAATAGTGAAATATTTATTTTTAATATATTTTTTAAAATTAATAAAAAAATTATTTACGTACAACTCTGATAGTTTGTTGAGAAGCATCAATTGTCTCTAATAAGAAGAAGGAAAAAAAAAAAAAAGGTTCCTTTCTTCACTCTTTTTTAACCAAAAAGCTCTGCATTATGAGAGCCATTAAAATTCGAAACAAGCATTATTGCTTATAGCTATATTCGATTACGAAGATGAATCAGCAGAACAATAGAAATCCATTTTTATAGCATTGACAGTTAGAGAGATCAGACATTATAAACCAAAATAAGAAAAAGAAAAAAGCGAGAGACAAGAAATGGAATTGGATAGATGGGATTAATTCTTCAGTATTCTTCAACATAGTCCGTTGGAGAGATCCACATTTCAACATGGCTCGGTACTTGGCTCCGAAGCAGCTCGTGTCTAGGGTATTCGGGCACATCCACCACACCAAAGATATCTATTCGACGAAGCGCAACGCAGTTGTTGGAAACATAGGCCACTAATTCCACCACATGATCGCTCAAACCCAGCCCATGAGGCAAAACGAGATGAAACACTTTGAGATGTTGGTGAGGAGATCTACCAACATTCGCCATCTCTTGTATATTCGCAGTCAGTTCTTTACCAGAAAAACCAAACTGCACATGTAAGAATAATTGTTACCGAAAAATACCAATCAAACTGCACGTTGTTATACAACACATTCTATCACACGATAAGAGGGCATAGCAAGTACAAATAAAATGGACATCGAGTCACTGACCTCAAATGTGAATTCTTCGAGACGAGGAGATGCCCATATTAGACGAGTTACTGACAGGAGACTGTGATTAGACACTACCAAAGAGAAAATTCTAAACTTCTTCAAGTTAGGCATATGAGGAAAGGCATTCGTCCAAAACATCTACGTAAATAAAAGCAAACCATAAGTATGAGTAGAGAGCTGAAAAGAGTGGTTACAGCTACATTTGATGTACGGAGTGGTCTAACCTCGGGATGACAGAGGCCAATGTCCAGAAATTGCAGTTGGGAAATAGGGGAAGATGCTGAAGAAACAAAATGGTCCATAAATTCGTATTTGAATATTTCAAAGGCTGCCTCGACAAGCCTCGGGACATATTCCAAGAACAGCTCCACTGCGTGAAAGAAATCATCAAACCTGATAAAAGCAAGGCTTGGAGCAGATACTTTAATGGATTTCCCACCCGTGCACCTGGATATCTCCAGGCGCTTTAACAACGGGCCACAAACCTCGATATCAGAGGTAAGATGTACTTCACAGAGCTCCAATTGCTCTAACAATGGGCAATTGTGTAAGAACAGCTCGATATCTTCACCACTCACTTGCAAATATGTTAGGCACAAGCCTTTGAGGGATTGAAAGAAGATAAGAGTTTGAAAATTCTCGTATATTACGTTGATCTTTCTCAACGACTCTCCAAGGACAACCTTATCCCCATCCATCCAACACTGGAAGTCCAATTTCAAACTCTCGACTTTTCTCAAGAAAACAAATTCGAGCCATTTGGTAACTGCCCACTTGGCTGATTTGTCTACGTAGAAACAGATTCTGAACTGTTTCAAGGAAAGGGCTCTATGCGATTGGAGAATAGAGTTCACCATTGCCATATACTTGCTGCGCACATCCGCCCTCGGATTGAGACGATTGAAGATTGGAAGAATATGATGGTCGAAGTTGAGATTAGGGGTATGTTTCCACGAATCCGACCAACGAGAAGAAAGAACACTGGTGGCTGCAGCTTCCTTCAATGGTAGGAAAGATAGTATGAGAGATATGATTTGATCAGGCAACTGACTTATTCTATCGGATTCGAGGTTGAATTTCAGATTAGGAATCTGTTTCCATAAATCTAACCATCGGGAAGAAAGAAGAGTAGTGGATGCAGCTCTCCTCACAGGCAGGTAAGATAGTATGATAAGCAGAACTTCATTAGGCAACGCGCTTAGCCTATCATCTCCTCCATTATCAGCCCTTTTACCACTCTATTACCAAACAACACAACAGTCATAAACAAAGAGCAACAACAATGTCAGAAATGAATGTCTAAGATTAATCACTGAAAACAAAAAAAGTAATAAAAATAAATACTGCGTCTACATGATTTTACATAGAAAAATGTTCATTTTCAGCTAAAGATGAAACATAGCGCAACGGGAAAAGACAGTTAACTTAGAACAGAATTTAAAATAAATAAATAAATGAAAACCCCCCAAATGCCCACCCACCGCCGCCGGCGGCCTCCACTTACAGTGATCTCTTGTCTCGCCACGAAATATATAATAATTTATATATTTTTTTGAATTATATGCTTTGAAAGTTCGAGATTACCTTATTGGGAAGAAAATCGGAGTGAGGTAGCAAATGCTCTTCATCCATGGCAGCTTCACTCGGTTTCTTTTTTTTCGTGCAGAATAGAATTATTTGAGAATGTCCCTCCTCTGCTCCTCAATTATTTTCATTGAATTTCTTTTAGCTTCCTTATTACGCCAAACCCCTATTTACTCCGTTCGCAGCTTTATTCTTGGAAACTGCATTCCTTCAAATATTCAACAATTAAATTAATACTAGCATCAATATATCTGTTCATTCATCAATCGTAAATAGATACAGAATAAAAAGGGAAAGTATACAGAATATATAAGTATGAATGAAAAAAAAAAAATTGAACTTGATGACTTTATATGCACAGCATAATTCAATCTAGACAAAGTCCAACTCAATTATTTAAAAATAAAAATAAAAAATCTCTTAATTTGCGACACCCACCCCCCACCGCTCCAATCCGCCGCCGCCGGCCAGCGGAATGCAACCCAGCGACCTGGCCAGCAAGCTCACCAAGTGCGATCTCCCCCTCAAGCTCGACTTCACAACCCCCCAGTGGCTCTTCCCGCCGCCGCTCGGCTGCGGCGCCGCCTTCTCCGCCGCGAGGGCCATCTTGCCCTGCCTCTGCTTGATGGCGCTCAGCTCCATCTCCGGCTTGAACTTCACCGGCCCGAACATGAACATCCTCCTCCTCGACTTCGCCGACATCGACGTCAGCGAGCTTATGTTCACCCTCTGCGCGTGGTAAACCGGGTCCCCGCCGCCGAACCGTGACGAGGCGGAGTTCCGCCGCCCCTCAGCGGCGGCGTCGTGGCGGTGAAACGAGGGTTTGCGGAGAGATCGGGATTTGACGGTGGCGAAGTAGTCCCTCTTCTGAAACTCGTTCATCCGTTCTTCCTGATCCAAATCGCCGCCGTCGATGATTCTCCCGAAGAAAACAATGTCGTCGTGGTCGGAGTGGGCGGCGGCGGAGAACTCGAAGAGGTGGTCGGGTTCGGCGGGTGGAGCCAAGGGGCGGTGGGGAGTGGCGGCGCCGGAGAATGGGAGATCGCAGAAAGAGAGTCTGCTGAATTCTTCTTCCTCATCTTCTTGTTTGAATGTTGGTGTCATGATTTCTTTCATGGTGTGTGTGTGTGTGTGTGTGAAGATGAGAGTGTTTTTAGTGTTTTATAATTTGAAATTAATGGAGCAAGCACTTATATATTTATATACATGAGCTAGGATTGGAAAAAATAGTGACAAAATTAACTTAGTCATTACTCTTTCTAGAGAATATGGAAAGAAAAGTGACAAATTTAGTTCTAATGTAGAAATTCTTGAAGTCGTAATTAAATCAATAAAATAATGGTAGTAATTGCTAGTTTATTAATTTGAATAATATTATTCCTCTAGACAACAAGCTACCATTCGTCTTAGAAAAATAAACAAATAACCATTCATCTTGTTATACTCGAAATAGAGTTGTAAAGTATTACTAGAAGAAGCATAGGAGTCATTCCAAATAATATGTCAATGAGTGGAAAATTAGTGTTGAAAATGTTAGTAGGAAACAACCTAAGAAAGAGGCAATAATAATAATAATAATTATTATTATTATTATTATAGGTAAAACACCCACATTTCATAGCACATTTGACAAAATAGCCACTTTCATATTACCTATGCAAAATACCCAATTTTATAGTAAACTACATATTTTGTCCATGAATGAGGACAAAAAATTTGGTTTTGTGTGTGATGTGACTTGAATCTTACACATTTGTACTTGTATTATTTTGTGTGCTATTATGTAGTGGTGATTGATACCAAAATGTAGGGATTTATGCGTAGGTGTTGACTGCAGAAATCCAATAGCTACCGTAATTATAATTTTCCCGCTGTTAATAGCGATCGTAAAATTGCATCGACCGTAAAATTGATTTTTCACTGTGTGCATGTGATATTTGTTGTCAAGTCTTTTACTGTGTTCATGTGATATTGTACTCATTTTTTTGACTGAATGCATGTGGCATTGAATTATTGAGTGAACAAATAATGCTTCACACCTCTTTCAACTTCATTTTACATTTGAGGTAGTGAATAGAGAGAGAGTGAGATAGTAAAATTGTGCTGGAAAATTAGAGATTACAAATATGGCCGGAAAATAGATCTTTGCGTGCTAGAGCTGATTGAAATTTGTGTGCAAGAGCTCGTTCCGCACAACTTAAAAGGTATGTTTCTTATTAATTAGGACATTTCACACCTAATTGTTGAATTTTTTATGATATAATTCAACTTATTTTCAAATTCCGCCCGTTTTACTATTTTCCCGTTGTGCTGAAAAAGTAGAGATTATAAACATGGCCGGAAAATAGATTTGTGTGCTAGAGCTGAATGAAATTTGTGTGCAAGAGCTCGTTTCGCACAACTGAAAAGGCATGTTTCTTATTAATTAGGACATTTCAGCTTCTTATTAAGATTGTTTTATTTTGAATTTTTAATGGTTATAGAACAAAGTCATGATTCTTATTAATGGTTCAATTTCTTATCATATCATGGTACAACCAAGAAGTAGAAGGTTAGAAAAAAAAAGTGTATTTAATTCTACAGAAAGCTGGAAAGAAATCACACACATTGGTACGAAATACATCTTATTTCTTATCACTTAATCATTTAAAGTATTATTATTAGTTTCACAAATGATAATAAATTACACATGTTGATAAGAAATTGTTAGTTTTCTTACCGAGAAATCGCAAAAAAAAAATCAAAAAAACTGCAGAGTTGGTAAGAAATTTTTAATTTCTTACTTATTATTTAGTATTTCTCACCATTTTTATTATGTCTTTATTAATTTGTATCCATGATCGTAAATTTGTATTTGTGGCCTTAACTTGGTAAGAAATTTCTAAAATTCTTACCAAGAAATTAAAATTTCTTACCAATTTTATATACCAACAATAGAGTTTAGTTAAGTCTTAAGACAACAACAAGACAACCATCACACAAATCTATTGTCAATTTGGTATAAATCACACACATTGGTAAGAAATACGTCTCATGCTTATCACTTAATCATTTAAAGCATTATTATTAGTTTCAGATGAACATTCATTGTCTGAAATCCACATTACCTATTGTCAGTAATGTATATGTTCTAACCAACATGTTGAATTTTCATAAATTCTAACCAACTAGTAAGAAATACACAAATTTACAAATATTAACCAACATCTAAGAAATAATTATTGATTATAGGAAACCATATTCCAGGTTGTCAGAAATATAAATTTTCTATCCAACATATGCATAATTCTAACCAAAACACAAAAGTTTAATCAACATCTAAGAAATGTCCATTTCATTATAGTAAACAAAATTACAGATTGCCAGAAATGTAGAATTTCTAACTATAATGTGCAAAATACTAACCAAAACACAATATTCTAACCAAGATGCAACCCAATTTATCAATTTCAGAATTCTAACCAACGACAAAGCAAACAAACAACTAATTCTAACCAACGTCCTTCAGGTTATCAGAAATGTTACTTTTTCTGACCAACATGTGCAAAATTCTAACCAAAGGATATAATTCTAATCAACTTTTTCTATTTTTTCGAAGTGAAATTCAAAATTTCTAATACATTTTCAGCACACAATCATCATTTCCAGTTAATAATCGTTTCAAAGCAGCCCATTTTACTCTTCAACCAACAATACAAAACACCAAAACTAAATTCTGCAGAAATGAAGAAAGGCGGAGCAAAAATTCTAAATTTCAAAATCCTAAGAGTCACAAGCCCCCCCCCCTTCTTCTTCTTCTTCTTCTTCTTCTTCTTCTTCTCACTCTCTCTCTCTCTCTCTCTCTCAAACTCTCTGCACAAAAATTTAAAAAACATGGAGCAAGATTTGCAAATAATTTTTATTTTTAAAAACAAACAAACCTAAAATTCTCTAATTGCATCTAAAAGCTTCCAAACCTAGAAAACAAACAAAATAAAAGCACAATCAAAAAGAAATAAGAAAAAAAAAAACACATGTAAGGAAAAAAAAAAAAAAGAGAAGGGAAGAAGGGAGAACAAATCGCAGCATGTGGGGAGAGAGACCCAATAGATATCATCCTCTCTCTACGTCAACGTCGGGTCGGGTCCGCGGCTGCCGTCTTCATCCTCGTCGGTGGAGGGCTGGAGAAGAAGGATTTTTAGAGAGAGAGAGGGGAGAGGTCTGAAAGTTAGAGAGAGAGAAATTAAGGGATGTCAAATGTGAAAGAAAGAAGATATGAGAGATGAGAAATGAGAGAGGGGAGAGAAGAGAGAAGAGGGTAAAAGATGAATAATATATAAAAAATGGGCAAAAATTGTGTAAAATTATAATGTGGGCAAAATTTGTTTTTTTATGCTCTAGGAGGACAAAAACATGTATTTCCTCTAATAAGAAACATACCTTTTAAGTTGTGTTAAACGAGCTCTTGCACACAAATTTCAATCAGCTCTAGCACACAAAGATCTATTTTCCGGCCATGTTTGTAATCTCTAATTTTCCAGCACAATTTTACTATCTCACTCTCTCTCTATTCACTACCTCAAATGTAAAATGAAGTTGAAAGAGGTGTGAAGCATTATTTGTTTACTCAATAATTCAATGTCACATGCATTCGGTCAAAAAAAAGAGTACAATATCACATTAACACAATGAAAGACCTGACAACAAATATCACATGCACACAATGAAAAACCAATTTTACGGTCGATGCAATTTTACGGTCGTTATTAACAGCTGAAAAATCATAATTACGGTAGCTGTTGGAATTTTGCAGCCAACACATATGCATAAATTCCTACATTTTGGTACCAATCATCACTGTATGATTGCACAAAAAATAATACAAGTACAAATGTGTAAGATTCAGGTCAACATCACACACAAAACCAAAGATTTTTGTCCTCATTCATGGGCAAAATAGGTAGTTCACTATAAAATTGGGTATTTTGCTTAGGTAATTATGAAAGTGGCTATTTTGCTAAATGTGTTATGAAATGTGGGTATTTTGTCATAAGCCTCCAATATATATGTTCATTTATCAATCATAAATAGATACAAAATATATAAGTGAATGAAAAAAATATTTTGAACTTGATAACTTTATAGTTGGGATTGGATCCCCTGCAGTTAGGGTTGTAAACGAATCGAATTGAAGCGAATAACACAGTATTTGATTCGAATTCGATAAGGTATTCGAAGATTCGAATTCGAATTCGAATTTTTTTCGAATATTAGATTTGATTCGTATTCGATTCGAAAGTATATTCGAAAGTATTCGATTCGATTCGAATATTCGATTCGTTTTTTTTTTCTAATGATATTCTAAATGATATTTTTGAGAAAATAATTCGATATTCGATTCAGATATTCGAGTCGAATTAAATATTTAAGAAATAAATTTCTAATTGGGCTTAAGAATCAATATCTTATACTCCCTACGTCCCTGATATTAGTGTGCATATTTCCCGTTTGGGACGTCCCCCATATTAGTGTGCATTCCAAATATGGAAAGATTCCCTAAAGAAAAATACATATTTACCCTTCTACTTTATTCTTTATTTCAATACTTACCAAATTGGACCCACTTTTTTTCCACTATCTCTACCTTTTTCCACTATTGGTGTGGGCCCCTTATTCCACTATCTCTACATTTTTCCACTTTACACTATTTTCGTCTAAAACTGTGTGTCGTTTCTCTCAGCACGCTAATATCAAGGACGGAGGGAGTATATAATTATATTACATGTAATTTATATTTATATTTATATTTATATTTTATCGAATATTTACGAATATCGAATCGAATATCATAAATTTTTATTTGTATTTGAATAATAATCGAATCATAAAAAATATTTGTTTTCGAATTTGAACCGTAAAAAATCGAATACGAATCAGGCTAATCGAATACGAATACCGAATCGAATCAAAATTATTTGATTTGTTTACAAACCTACCTGCAGGCCCCTTGCACAGCACACTATGTTGTGCATCAATACGCTGCCGTTTCTCTTAGTTTTTTTGTTTTCTATTTTCATTTTGTATTTTTTTTTTCTTCTCATTTTTGTATTGCCTTTTATTAGTTAATTATTTTACTAGGATTAATTTTTCCCTAACAGGAATTGCTATTCATATTTATTCATTATTACTCCTTAATCATTTTTATCAAGAATGGTTATATCATAATCACTCATATTTATAAATGCATTTTTCTGTTTTTGTAACTTAATTTTAACAGATTTATATAATGTAGGAAATTGAAGAAAAAGAAAAAATTGATAAAAGTTACTACAAAACTAACTCCATTTTATGTGAAAAAAGTGCACAGCACACCCTGCTGTGCAAAGGGGCACATCTTATATACTACCTCCATCCCATTACATTAGTCATATTCACTATTTGACACGCTTTTTCACCGAAACCTAGTATGAGTTTTAAAATATAATTTTGTAGTATTGTTTTTTTACGGGATACTATGACACTCATAGTATCCCGTAAAAAAACGATACTACAAAATTATATTTTAAAATCCGTACTAGGTTTCGGTGGAAATACGTGCAAAAAGTAAATGTGACTAATGTAATGGGATGGATGTAGTATACAACATAATTCAATCTAGACAAAGTCCAACTCAATTATTTAAATAACCAAAAAAAAAAAAATCTCTTAATTTGCGACACCCACCCCCCACCGCTCCAATCCGCTGCCGCCGGCCACCGGAATGCAACCCAGCGACCTGGCCAGCAAGCTCACCAAGTGCGATCTCCCCCTCAAGCTCGACTTCACAACCCCCCAGTGGCTCTTCCCGCCTCCGCTCGGCTGCGGCGCCGCCTTCTCCGCCGCGAGGGCAATCTTGCCCTGCCTCTGCTTGATGGCGCTCAGCTCCATCTCCGGCTTGAACTTCACCGGCCCGAACATGAACATCCTCCTCCTCGACTTCGCAGACATTGACGTCAGTGAGCTTATGTTCACCCTCTGCGCGTGGTAAACCGGGTCCCCGCCGCCGAACCGTGACGAGGCGGAGTTCCGCCGCCCCTCAGCGGCGGCGTCGTGGCGGTGAAACGAGGGTTTGCGGAGAGATCGGGATTTGACGGTGGCGAAGTAGTCCCTCTTCTGAAACTCGTTCATCCGTTCTTCCTGATCCAAATCGCCGCCGTCGATGATTCTCCCGAAGAAAACAATGTCGTCGTGGTCGGAGTGGGCGGCGGCGGAGAACTCGAAGAGGTGGTCGGGTTCGGCGGGTGGAGCCAAGGGGCGGTGGGGAGTGGCGGCGCCGGAGAATGGGAGATCGCAGAAAGAGAGTCTGCTGAATTCTTCTTCCTCATCTTCTTGTTTGAATGTTGGTGTCATGATTTCTTTCATGGTGTGTGTGTGTGTGTGTGAAGATGAGAGTGTTTTTAGTGTTTTATAATTTGAAATTAATGGAGCAAGCACTTATATATTTATATACATGAGCTAGGATTGGAAAAAATAGTGACAAAATTAACTTAGTCATTACTCTTTCTAGAGAATATGGAAAGAAAAGTGACAAATTTAGTTCTGCAGAAATTCTTGAAGTCGTAATTAAATCAATAAAATAATGGTAGTAATTGCTAGTTTATTAATTTGAAGAGTATTATTCCTCTAGACTACAAGCTACCCTTCGTCTTAGAAAAATAAACAAATAATCATTCATCTTATTATACTCGAAATAGAGTTGTAAAGTATTACTAGAAGAAGCATAGGAATCATTCCAAGTTATAGGTCAATGAGTGGAAAATTAGTGTTGAAAATATTAGTAGGAAACAACCTAAGAAAGAGGCAATAATAAGTAATAACGTAACGCGCAAATATTAGTAATAGGTTTTCTAGATGAACTATCCCAATCGATTAATTAATTAATCACATAACTACCTTCCTTCCACGCAGGATTCAATCATGCGTTGAAATATACTTCCCAATCTAGAAGCATTCGATCTGGTATGAATTTCATATTCACCATAATCAATGCACCATGTTCTTTGAATTTTATATTGCCATAGTATGTTAGTATTTCCTAATTATCTAAATCTATCTATAATTGAATGGTCATGTTCTAGTAATCTGGATTTGCAATATATCATTACTTGAAACGAGATAGTCGGTGATTAACGTACCGTATCACATCTAACTTATTGAATGACAATGATTTTCTTTGACGCATGCAATGTTTTAAAACTCGGCACATAGATCAACTTGGTGAGACCTCCAAATTACAGTTCAATTGATTGAACCGATTGAATCAGGGTCGAACTATTTATTAATATTAATTTGTTAATATTAATATGTATATATAATATATGGAAAAGTAGTTGAAAATTAATTTTTATTAGATTAAACCTAACAATAATAATACAAAAATGTTGATTTAATTTCAATTAACTTTAGTAGCATAATTGGCAAAAGCTTTGACAGACTGCGGGTTTCACTCCACACGTGTTTTTGGTGCAACCTAGCCCGACACTAGGTTTGGGTCCTGGTCCGACCGACGGGCTAGGCCGGGTTTTAAAACATTAGACACATGTATATAGTACAACAATTTTTTAGAACATTTATATATGATATTGCTTGAAATTTTGGGCCGAACCGTTTTCTCTTAAATTTGATATAAGGTTAATCAACTAGGCCAACACGATTTGATGCATCAACCCGAATCCGATAGATGTCCCCTAGCCCCGACTTATTATGAATGTTTCTAGATTAAGCCCAAGAGTGTAATCAATTCATTTCTTGACAGCAACAACAACAACAATAAATTATAAAAATAAAAAATAAAGAAGAAGAAGAAACAAATGGTTACTACTTTGATTTGAATGAAATGAAAAGCACTAATAATAAAATAGTGAAAATTAATTTAGATAGAAGGGGGCAACATTCCGAGAATTGAACTCGGGACCTCTCGCACCCTAAGCGAGAATCATACCACTAGACCAAATGCCCACATATTTTTAATTTTGCTATATTAAATTAAAATCAATATCAAAGAAGTTACCAATTTTAATTTATGCAAAACCCTTTCTAAATATCTGGGGTTTTTGCATTCTCGACCTAAACAAACTTGAATTGGAAGTTGAGATGACGAGAGCAGCTCTGCTTCATCTCCTTCGATCTCAATCCAGAACCTTCCCTTCAGGTTCCTCTGCTACATTCAATCTGTTTCTTCATTTATCTATCGCAGTTACGTGCTTGATTTCATGTTTCATGTTTCATTTTGCATTTATTGTTTTTCTATTGATGCTTGTTCAATTATGCGAAGATTTTCCCTGCTCCAATTCTAGACAGCTAGAGTTTAGCTGAAATTAGGCGAATCGGATCGACGAATGGTTGTGTGAATGTTAGAAAGTTTATCAAATGCGTCGGGATTTTCGTTCTAGCTAAATCATCTCTCATCTGCTTTTGTAATATTAATAGAGAAATTAAGGATTACTAGCATGCCTGTTTTCTGTGATTTGGAAGCATGTTTTGAGGACTAAGAGCTTATGATGTTTCCTAATATGTAAATGTTTAAGAAATGAGTTTGTAACCTCCTGAATAGGTGTTGGTTTTACTGTAAGTTTGCTTAATTTCAACGAGTAGAGATTAACTTATTTTAGATTTTGCAAAATTCAATTAGGAATCCTTGGTTTTGTTTCCAGTATTTCGGGATAATATATTTTGAGAGAATGCATTTTATTAGTGGGCTGAAGAATGTGCGCATAGTCGGAATGTATTTGGATGTTTTATTGAAGAAAAAAGTGAACGGGGGTGCGTATCTAAGATATTCTGCAGTCTAGATTACATGTTAATGTTCCTTGTTACCGTCTTTTGGAGATATTTGCATATGTAAATGTATAATCTATTCTCTTACTGTAGGTGACTAGGTGTATTTGGTGTGTAGGAGTAAGTAACATAAACATGTTTTTCTTGGAAGAAGCAAACTTTCTTAAATAAGAAAAACAATGGCTTACTTGGACATCTTAGTGTAAAAAACCATATTCCCTGACATTAGATGTCGCTTACATTGACAGAAATTGCGACTTTAAATAATCCCTGACTATTCCATGGCAGAATTCTTAAGAACTAGGCATGCTCCATTTGTTGTGGAAACCTAACAATGTAGAAGGGTGCCTTAGAATAGAATGATGCAATGTGCACATTAGACTGGGAAGAAAGAGCCAATTTTTTTATGAAAGAATAGCTTTATACTGTAAATATTTTTCTTGGTTGGTGCTTGCAAATTGGTGATGTTATGTTGCTGAAACTTAGAAGGAAATATTATTTTAAGTGCGAGCTTCTTGTATCCAGAAAAGCTTAAGCCAGTATAAGAAAGATGCGGGCATCTTACCTAAATGGGAAGAGTGGCTTAAACATATCCTCTTGAAGAGCTTTTATGAGCATGTGCCATGTTAATGCTTATTTTCCTTATGATCTTCTTTTAACCATTTAAGGAAGTTGATCTTCCTTCAAAAATTGCATAGTGAAAATTTTGTTTGTTTTGTCCCTTAATTGAACTTCCCCAGAATAAATTAGGTGCTGCCTTTGTTTCATCCAAAGGTTCAAGTTCAGATCCTTGATTTTCTCTGTTTTCATCCAAGCCAAAGGTGTTGAGTTTTTATTGATTTGCATTTGTGTTGCGGGTTGTGTTTATTTCCCCGTACAGAACCTTTTCCTTATAGTCATCTTCTGCCATTAACATTAAACTCTTTCACATTTACTGTTTCAGTTCATTAAACTCAGATAGTGCATAACTTGCTTACTCTATAATCGTTTCTCATCATATTTTCTGCAACAGGTGATCGCATTACTAAAATTGTTCCCTGGTCTCATGCATCCAGTACCAAAATCAATGCCGCCTCTACCACTCAATTTGCTTCTTCCCATGTACGCTGGGGATCTCAAGCTGCATTAGCAGAAGACGACACTAAGATCAGTATTGGACCTCGTAAAGTGAAAGAAAATGAAAACAAAGACAAGGACAGAGAGATTGTTTATTATGGTCCCGTATCAAGCACTATCAAGAAAGTGAAGCTTCTCTCACTTTCCACATGCTGCCTCTCTGCTTCATTAGGTCCAGCCATCACCTTCCTGACTTCTCCAGACATGAGTATGATCCTGAAAGGCGCAGTAGCTTCCACTATCGTACTTTTCAGTGTTTCGACTACAGGAGCCCTTCACTGGTTCGTGAGTCCCTACGTTCACAAACTGAGGTGGCAGCCTGGTTCCGACTCCTTTGAGGTCGAAATGATGTCATGGATGGCCACGTATGTGAAAAGGACTATCAAGTTTGAAGATATCAGAGTTGCGGAGACTCAGAGGCCTTATGTCTCTTTCATGGCTAACGGTAACTTCTATTTTGTCGACTCTGAGCACTGTCACAACAAGGCGCTGGTGGAGAAATTAACCCCAAAGAAATAGTCCACTTTCAGGAACATTTGATCTGCAGCATTCCATAGTAAAAGGTTTTCTTCTCTTCTGTAGTCCAATAAATATACCAATGCGTTTTAAAATCTGCATATGCTTGAATTACAGAGTGTTATCAAACGCATTTTCTCTTGGATAATTAGTTTATTTCCCCTTTTTTTGTGAAAAAATTATTTGCATTTTATGAAACTTTGGGTTCTTGGCAAGTTGAATTTAATGTTTTGTTGATCTCATTTTTGGGTTATATTCTGGATTCATTTGTTTGCTATAGTTATTTGTCTATTATTTATAGCTCATGTTGATTGCATTACTTTGTGTAGAATATAATAATATCATCATTTTGTAATATTGAATTTTGTTGTTTGCTCCTCCACTTACTTTTCCCTTTTGAGTTGTTGGCCTATTTTGCATATTAAAATTAGGAAAGAAAAAGAAATAAAGTTTGGATATAGCACTCTGCCTAACACTTCCAAATTGATTCCACTTTAGCTTAGCGTATGCGAATATTGACTTTCTTTGCATTTGGGATGGACTATCTATCATGAAATCGAACGTTCTTCACTCATTGTAAAAGTAACTAAACAAATAATTAATACGTAGTAAATATTAGAGCAGTGCATAGTTAAAATATTTTACTAGGCTTCGTTTTATGTGTAATCTTAAGTTTATTTTTGTGTGATAGTTTGCGATTAATTATTACAAAAAAAAAAAGAAAAAAAAAGAAAGGGAGAAACTAAGTAACATCTCACTAAAATAATGGAAACTTCACGTGTAACAATTCAAGTTTTATAATTAAATATGTGACTATTCTAGTTATTTAATGAATTTCTAACGTAAAAATTTAACTGACACCCACCGTCGTTTTTAATGGAAAATGTATTTTACTTTCAAAGACAACCGTAAAGCTTCTAAGAATCTTTTTTGCTTTGGGCGCCTTCGTTACCGATTGGATTTTTTAGTGCTGAAATTCTTTAAATGGTTAAAGTTGTCATGCATTTGACTTATAATACGTTCAAACTAAATTTATCAAAACATGCATGAATTTATTGGGCTAAATTTGTGTATTATTTTTTTTTCCACAAAAAGGGGGGACATTTAATACGTTGAAATGTTAACTTTCATAGAGAACCTAAATTCATGACCTAATTGTTTCAGCTACTCAATCATAAGGGCATAAATTATGAAAATGGTTGTTATGTAGTTCCCTTCAATCGTTTAATATGATTATTTGTCAATAACATCCCTTTCCAAAAAGAAAATATGATAAAGAAAGTTTTAAAAAGTTATCGATGATATTTCAAAATTATAGAATTAAATAATAGACGTGACATATAACAATATTGATATGTACCTTTTTCTTTTAAAGAACTTGTAACACCGCCAAATATTGCAAAATGAACCTAGCCCACATGGAATATCATTAATCAAGTTGTATTCTAAAATTCAATAAGGAGACTCAAATTCATTTTATTATGTATACAACTATACAAGTTATTCTAGAATATCTGACGGCATCATTCACCAAATTTTAAGAAATATTATTATACTATTTATTATAGCAAATATATATATATAGATATATATTTATTTTTATTTTTTTCTTGAGGACGTTTAAACGTGAGTCAACTCGTGAAGGGCAAGTAGGAGACCATCTTTTTATTTTTCCTTTTTTTTTCTTTTTTTTTTTTTCACGTGAAATAATAAATACTCCTACTAAATAATTTCTAGATTTTCGTCTCGTGATGAATATAACGTGTGGAAAATACTACGTTAAATGTAGCATCTGCGACCAATTTAGTAGAAAATGTATATTCTTTGTCATTGACGTTGGACGTAGAAAATAGTTTCTCATGCTCATTTAATTTATATACGTAAATGGAGTAGTAAACTAGTTGGGTCAAATTTTCTGCGTTAATCAAGTTTATACAGTCTTAATATATAAGCTTACGATTTTGTTACTACTCCAAAATTATGGGACCACCGTAGAACTTTTATTCTTTTCAAGTGGGTAAATTGTAAGAAATTACCCGTGTTTTACAAAACAAATACAAAATTCTTATATATTATATTTTTTAATTTACATAAAACACTCATGTGTTTCGATAAACCCTGCGCGTTATATTCAAACCGTGAAATTTAGCATATACAAAGTATTTGCACATATTTAAAGGCCAAGAAACTATAAAAATCACACAAGTAGAATCTCACTCTCTACTTGTGCGATTTTTATAATTTCTTGGCCTTTAAATATGTGCAAATACTCTAAATATGCTAAATTTCACAGTTTGGGTATAACACGCATGATTTATCGAAACACATGAGTGTTTTATACAAATTAAAAAACACATGAATATTTCATGTTCGCAAAATACATGGTAATTTCTTACAATTTACCCTTTTAAGTGTGTTTGTTGGTAAATCTTTAGTTTCAATGTGATTTGCCTTTATAATTCTCAAGACAAAAAGTACTAGCATTTTTTTTAAAAAAAAAAAGGTAAGCAAATTAATCATGCCTGTCTAGATTTATATTTTTCTTATGTCATAAAAAATATATTTCATCCGTTCCATCAAAAATGAAACGTTTGTTAAATATATGTAAATTACAAAATTATTTCATCTTCGTCGAGAACGGATGAAGTATTAAACTAAAGTTATTTATGATAATTCTCACATGCATAAAGTAAAGAAAAACAAAATTGACGTGAAGAAAAGAAAGTTGATCCGGAGCCCCGTAAATGACCCGGCCCGTATTCAACCGTTTAGCTGGGGCCCATTTTCTAGAAATGAAGACTGGTCCTTGTGAGTTGTGACATTGGAATATGATTATTTTCTACCTCTATTAATTTTTTAATTATTATTATTTTTTATTTTATTCACTTACTACTCACTCAATCCAGAATCACATTATATAAATATTTTTTTTGGCCACGCTCTTCTTATTAGTTTAATTAAATATTCAATATAATACTCCGTATATGTTATTGAAACTAATTATTTTTCTATTGGGCAGATTTAAATGCATAGGAAGCTACCAAACTACTAAGAAATATATTGAAGTGTATTATCATGTCATGTTTGAGCATCTTTGACTCAATTAGATAAATAAATTTAGTGATTAGGAACCATTTGGAGGACTACTACATCAAAAGAGTTGTGTAATTAATTACAATTGAAATATTTTCTTCAATAATCAATGTGGGTAAGAAATTGATAGAGATTTAATTTTCTCAAATATGGACTTACAACCTCTTCTATTGTGATAGTTTGGAAAATGATAGATAAAATTATTTCAGGCAGGTGTAATAGTCCCTTTGTAGTTAATACATAATTTTCTAATTTTCAATTATTGCATAATCAAAAGCTATGAATTAAGGTAAGATATGATTTGAGTAAAATAGAAATACTCCCCTACCCACGGTGGGCACACTTAATGTGCCCACCGGTGATGTGGCAGCGCCACGTCTGTAATTTTTTCCTTTTAGTTTTTAATTTTTTATGTAAGGTTTAATTTTTTATAGTAGGGTTTAATTATTTTTGATAGGGTTTTTATTAATTTTTTTATATATTCCAATGCCACGTCATCCGTGGGCACATTAAGCATGTCCACGGTGGGCATTGGAGCATTACTCTTGAGTAAAAAAATCACTTTATTCTAATGCTCAAGTCTTATAGGTGGATTATTCGAATCCCAACTTTTAGTAAATTAGTTGTGTTAAAAAAAATACTATCTCCGTCCCTTATATTGGTGTAAATTTCAACAGACACGGATATTTAGAAGAACAAAAAAACGTTAAAATAGTTGATAATGACTGATAAAATTGTTAAGAGTGAATAAAGGGTAAAATTGTTAAAATAAATTGTTATGAGAATTTGAGAAGTGATGAAGTAGTGGACCCATACCTATATATTTTTTTTTTAAAGTGTAATTTCAATATTTAAATTATAAGAGGGTGTAAAAATAAAATAAAATAAAATAAATCATTGTCATGTTTGAAAATGTCCACATGAATATTGGGTACGAGGGAGTAAAAAAAACTTTTAATATACTAGTCATATTTTTTGGCCACAATAATAGTTAAAAAACATTAAGCTGACCTGTCCATATAGCACGCTCTTCTAGAAAATCAACCAATAATCAAACTTATTTTATACAAAAACCTTTTTAACTTTTTTGCTCATCTAGAAGAAAAACCAAATAACCAACTAACCCTAAAGCCATCACAACCAATGCTTGATTATTTTTTAGTCAAATTAACACCAATCCTTTTCATGTGCCACAATCTTTGTCTCCCACAAAAACCCTTCTGCATATATAAACTCCAAAACCCTCCCAACATCCCAATTCATACACACATTTCACCAAAATAAAAAAAAATAAAAAAAAGGTTCAAGAATCACTATGTTTGTTCAAGAATCTTTCTTAGAGCACAAAAGCATGCATGACACATTAGATGAATTAGATGAGACACTTTCTTTGTGTGATCTTCCATTATATGGCGATCAAAGTATTGAAGATTGGGAGGAAGATCTCTCTATTGAGTCACAAGGCTCAACCTCCATCTCCTCCTCCGAGGAGCACGACGACTACTTCGAGTTCTTCAGTCACGAGCTCACTCGCTCCGCCACTCATTTCCCACCGGAGAATATCGTCTTCTGCGGGAAAATCATCCCTTACAAAAAACCCGATTCCTCGAGCCCCGTTCCACCAAAAGAAGTCATCATCGAACAACCCACAATCATAGAGAAGAAGCCAGGTTGGAGCATATTCAAGTGGAGATTTGCCTCTACCAAAGGCTCCAAGAATAGTAACAAAGGTACAACCACCCCAATGCAGAAGAAGAAGGATCATCACCACCAAACATCCAAGAAAAGGTACAACACCACCAAGCATGGAAAAGGGCATGATTCCACACTGCATAAAATATCAATCTTGACCTCCTCATCATCTGGGAAAGCAAAATGGTTCTTGTTCTTAACTGGGATTTCAAGATTTTCAAGTAAAATTGAGGTGAGGGATATCAAGAATAGGCAGAGCCGCCGCCACGGCCCCACCCCGCCACCTTCACCGCTGGAGGCCGGAGACCCGAGTCGAGGCTCGTCATCGAGGCTGTGGGAGGTGGTCAGGGTATTAAGTTGTGGTGGAAATCAAAATCCAAACTCCATGGTTGTAGCGTCAATAAGCTGCAATCAACTCGAGGGAAGATGATGATGATTTTCATTCAAGGCATTTGCGTATTCTTCTTCATTTTTTTCAGTTTTTCAGTTTCATTGTTACAAAAAGTAATCAAAAATTAGACAGCAGCTAGTAAAACAAAATTTTAGTGTAAAGCAGAGTTCTGGTTTCGATTGAACTGTAATATCTCATTTCATTGATAAATTATTTTCTGAGCAAAATTGGGTTCTACATGTTCATAAATTTCCTCTCTAGTGTATCAAAAAAACAGGGGCTATGATCTCCAGATATATCAGATTCGACGAATAGAATACAATAATGGGCAATGCTATATGAATTTGAATTGAGTATTTCGGATACAAAAATGCGTCGATTCCTCAAAAACCAAACTTTTACAGTTATCACTGAGCTTCAAGGGCTTTCTTCCTCCTTTTATAAATCACGGTCCCGTTTTCAGCAGAACGATCCTCTGCATCAACATGAACATCAGCAGCTACTGGTTTTCTTTTAAGCTTTGCAGCATCTTTCTTCGAAGTTTTTGCCTCTGGCAAACTGCAAAGAGAGTCATGGTTTAGAAAGAAACAAACAAGAATATTATGTTGATGATTCTAGAGAAAAAATGGAAGGAGAATGTTATAGCGTATCAAACCAAATAAGCAGAATGCTATAACAAAATGGAGAAAACAATTGAATATAATCATACAGGGCAGCTAGAGTTTGAGTAACTGTACCTTTTCTTGTCGAATTTATGATACTTTCTTTCACAAGCCTTGTCCAGGATACTTCTGTAATATTGAGCAAATGGAGTGTTGAGACTGGACTTTTCAAGCTGCAAACGTATTTAACCGAAATAATTGATTAATTTATATTCCATCACAGATAGAAGTATTAAAAATTAAATTCAGATGACACAAACCTGCAGAAACGAATCTGCCGATTCATGATCAAGAGGGGAGAAAGATGCATCTTCTCTCCTTTTCTGCACGAAATCCACGTTCTGCTCCACCTGCAACAGCGAAGGTAGTTATTAACTAAATCCGTTTTCTCAGTTTTTTATTACTCCGTATTATTTTATATTCAGTTGACAAATACGGAGTATGAGTTTTATTTGTGTCTAGGCTCACAAGATAGATACGTGAAACATGCAAGCATAATACCTGATCAATCAGACGCCTTATGGTGCGGCGCAAGCTTTCTACAATCGTGACCTCAAGTATTTTTCTCAGGCGGATTAATGGAATAGTAGCAAGGTCAGGGAAAGAAATTTGGTAGCTCCACTGAGAAAAGTGACACACGAGGAGTTCGATAGCATAATGAAAGCATTCTTCTTGGAAGCCTTTCGATTTTAAATGTTGTTTGGGCAGCTGAAAATGTCAGTTCACGATACTGCATTAGATCGAGGAAAAAAGAAAAACATAAATCCTGAATATGGTGGAGTAAGTAGTATCCTTACCCTCAATACTGTTGAAATATTGAAGGGGTTTTGATCTTTTCGTCCCTCTCTGACAACCTTATGTTCCAAAATATCCAGCACTAATGAAGCAACTGGTATAAAATTTCCACTCGAACTGGAGAGAGAATTCAGCCACTCAATGCACTTGAGTCTTAGAGGTAAATATCTTGGACCCGAAAACATGTGAGCTAGACCATTAATAAGTTGAACGATCGTAAAGAACAAGGACTGAAGAGCGTAGTCTCGTATATTTGCTGATATGAACTTAACCCAAAGATCTATGCAGTTAACATATTCCCAACTGCAAATCTTTCTAACAACTTCCTGCAATGGTGACTCATTACAATCAGTATCCTCATCTTAAATTTAGAAGAATAAAAATATGAAACTAAATCAGATATCGGACCTTTTTCTTTGTTTGTATCCCCAAGCTGAATATTTTGGCACACCGACTCAGAGAAGCAACGGCCTTGAGAGATGACTTTTGCACATCTAGACAACACAATTCAACAATGGAATCCCTCAAAAATTGCATGTGTTCTATGTCGGTGAGTTCTGTTACTCTAGATTGTGAAAGAAATGATACGGAAGTTTTTGATAGGCAGGTGTTGAAGAAATCTGAACCAAACATGGAAGCAATATCCCGTATGACAAGGAACGAAGCTGATGCTAAGACCCTTCCACCTGTGGCCCACAGATGCACTGTTGCCTGATTAATTATTTAGAAGAGTTGGAATCAGATGATATAAACTCTACAGATGAAACTCGAAAATTCCATATTAAAGTGTCATTTGATCATTAGTGGAGCCTGTGAATTACTCTTCCTCAATATAATGATGATGGAAATGATAATACAAATAATGCATCTACTATAATCATAATCTCTAAAAAATACATGTATTATGTAGACCTTGCTGCAACAGTCACTAATACAATGAACTGCAAAAATCCTGAGCTCTACCGGAGAACAGGATAGATTGATAAAAAGAACCAGGAGCAACCTAAAACATTGCAAGACAAAGATAAGTTGAAGTTACCTTAAGGAGTCGTTGAGTCAGTGATGGAAAGGCAACGAAGAATATCAGAGAAGCTCTGATCCTCACCATTGCAAAGATCAAAATTTCTGAATCCGTAACCTGATCCAACAGAAACAACGTACTTCTCACGAAAGATTTGATAAGAGGTTTCATGATTTTCCACTTTGAGGTCTTCTGTAGTTTCAGTACTGCATCCTTTTTTATGTTCGAAGATGAAAACTGCAATATGCCTCGAAATGCATCATCTGCATTAGTGAGTGTGGAAATGAGAATGTTACAAAAGATTTCACTGCTGTCGATCCTATGGCCAACTGATTCAGCTCCATAGTGACAAGCTGCACGATAAGCATTTAGCAGGCTAATGAGCGCTGGCTGACTATGATCTTCTTTGACCATTTCACACCATTTAGCAATGACTTGATTAGAAAGAAACTTTGCTTTATCTTTGGCTTCATCATCTTCATCCTGCTCCCCTTCATCGCTTGAGTCACCTTCATCTGAACACTGTTAGAAATGACAAAGTGAGAATCTGGTAAATGAAGGTAGATAGGTATACGAAGCCAATATACACATTCCTGTTTTTGGGCCTCCATGCTAAAATTCCATGTATGTTAAAAAAAGAACAGTAAACTTCGGTAAATCTATTAGCCTGTATATCATGGCTCTGAATCAACACTCTCAATATTATGATGTTTTGTTGTCTAAGGTGGAATAATTAAAAGCTCATCTGGTTGGGGTGCTGTGATCTTTCATTTCTCCATCCAATATAGCTTCTGGCGAAATAACTGAACTCTCTGACTAAACACTAAATAAGCTATAGAGTTGAGCATTAGTCTGTAAGAAATACTCTTTCAAATACCTATGAAATATTAGATCAAAGCAGATACGACAGTTGGATTCTAATTTTCCCTTATATAAGTGAAGCAGCACATCATTCAAATAAGTATTTATATAAGTGAAGAAAGGAAAATGAGCACAAAAATTAGTAAATATCTTACTGAATCTTCATTTTGAATTGTCTCAGCACTGCTCTTGACGCTATCTAAGTACTTACTGAATTCCGGATCCTGTAATTTTTGAAAGAAGTTACCTCACTAAATCAGAGAGCATTTTTTTCTCATTGTTCCTCAACAGAAAGTTCCATGAAGCAATTTCTAAACAACAAAAAGTCCATAGGATAAAATTACCTTCTTTCTCAACCTATCCAGTTTCTTCTTTAGAGCGGTAAGATCAGAGTGAATTTTATTATTCTGAGCTGAATAGACAGTAGTGATTTCATCTGCATAAGAAACAGACATTTATTAAGATGCATTCAAGAGGGAAGGATTGGATAAAGTCACAAAACTCAAGATCTATTGGAATTTGACCTTCTGGAGTTTTCTCAGTATCACTCTCCACAACATCTGGGCAGCTTGGATCCTACAAATAAAATAAACTATCATTCACTAGCGATAACATTAAAAATAAGTGGAGTGATGAAAAACCAAATGGGATTCGATGTAGAACCTCCGAGAGATAACCATCACTGTCTGATGCAAGTGCAATCTCATCAGTTTCATTTTCAATGAATACTGCATCGAGAGAGGTAATTTCAGCGCTCTCAGGTTGACTGATTCTGAGGAAAGGTTGAAATGTGCTTGATTAATTATCATGATAGCATATTTTAGAGAATGATCATGTAACGACTAGTAAAGAAAAATAATGAAGAAAAGCATGGAAACTATTAGTGAGGCAAATGCCTTCCCTCCTAGGCTCTCAGCTACACACGAGACATAGTTCATACCGAACATACTCTCCAACAAGGAGTCAAAGACTAAAGCATTAAACAGGTGAAACAAATTCACCTTGTTACCTTCCATTTAAACGTCCCGCAGTATTATCCGCTGTCTCCTCGGGGTCATTTTGCCCATCTTCTGCAGCACAAACAAAATGGCACATATCAGGACATTTATAAAGGCAAATGATTGGCTTCAATTCTAAATTCACAAATCTAATAACTCCTATAATTCATTTGAATAATACTTTTCAAACATTCAGTTATCTCTACCCAAGCAACTGATTTGGGACATAGATAGACTTTCGTTCCACTATCACCCCACTTCCACCCCCAATCCTTGACTACAGAATTAATGAAAATAAATCAAAATACACTGCAGTGATGATGTGAAGTCTAGAACAAATTGGGATTTACAGCTCATTCAAGAGTAACACGTCTATTGCTGAACAGAACACGCACACATACACACACAGTCACACGCACAAAAACTTAAAAACGGGACACACAGATTACTAACTTGGAGCTTTCCTCTTGAACAAAGCTTTGGTTTTTCGCCGCTGCTTCAGCACAGATTGAAGATGCTTTTTCGCAAATTTTCGCGCCTTCTTTCCTAGCTTCCCCATGAAATTCTCCTTGATTGATTACAACAAATTGGGATTTACAGCTCTCGGATTGAACCCTAGCGCAATTAAATTACAATTTGAGGCTGAAATGGGGGAAACTCAGAAAGGGTTTAACTAGGGTTCAGTGAACTTTTCAATTAGGTATAGATGTAAATACGTGGAAGTTAATTGGCTTTTTTCGTAGTTTTATGTTTAACCAACCATGAAAATATTTAAGGCCCAAACCGGTTTCAATTTTCCGATTTTGGGCTCTTCAAATAATTTTTCTTTATTGTTAAATTTGAATTAATATTCTTCCTTAATATATACTCCCTTCGACTCACCTTAAATGATCCATTTTTTTTACATGGATTTTAAGAAGAAACTGTTTGATGGAGATTAAATATAGTATGTATATTATTATTATAATTATTTGTTTAATTAGATTTTAGTTTACTTCTTTTCCAAGTAATGTAGGCTATAAATATGTGGTTTATTTATGTAATAGGGGAGTTGGATTTTGATATAATAAAATTAGGGTTTGTTTCCCTTATCTTGTATTCTTCTGGTATTCAATAGAGAATCAACGATTTAACTCTACATTCATACGCTTCTCTGCATCAGTTGGTATCCAGAGTCTTGCTACGATCCTCCTACGCGATGGAGCATCTTTTTGCACCTTTGGACAACGATTATGCAAGGTTTGATTTGGCTGTGAATTATTTGGGTCCTCCGATTTATGATGATGATTCATCCCCTATTTTTGGAAGAGGATGTGGTTCATGGCTATCTGGGTCCTCCAATTTATGACGATTACCCAGAAGAATCTGACCTAGTTCGATGAGAAAGTTTTACCAGATGTTGGGCAAGGTGTAGTGGTACAGTACGAGTCCATACGCATTACTGGTGGTAAGATTTTTCATTCTGACGTGGAATATTCAAGTTTTTGTGCAAATATTAGTTTTACGGAAATTATGGATAAGTTATCTTTGGTGGACAAATATCATTCGTGTCTTCCTGGAAGTTATAACGTGGCCGTGGATCGACATTTATTGGTTTTCTTGTTCAACCACGATGATTTTATTTGTGAAAAGATTAATGTTAAATTCAAAGTCCACTGCTGATGTACGTCGACGTGAGATGAAGCTGCTTCCGATTCGAGGACGAATCGTTTCGATGCAGAGGAGAATGATGAAGATTAAATATAGTATGGATATTATTATTATTATTATTATTTGTTTAATTAGATTTTAGTTTACTTCTTTTCCAAGTAATTTAGACTATAAATATGTGGTTTATTTATGTAATAGGGGAGTTGGATTTTGATATAATAAAATTATAGTTTGTTTCCCTTGTCTTGTGTTCTTCCGGTATTCAATAGAGAATCAACGGAATTTCACTCTATCTGCGTTCTCTTCCGGTATTTTGTTAATCATAATCAACGGATTAGACGCTTACCCTGCATCACTTTTTAAAGTATAAAGTATACTCCCTCCGTCCTCCAATTCTTGACCCAAAATTCTGGGCACGAAGTTTAATGTGTTTTTATGATATATTAATAAAGTAAGTGTTAAAGTGGAATAATTGTGGGCCCAACTAATATTTTTAATAGTATTAAAGTGTTAAAGTATTAAAAAGTAAAGTGATAAAGTAATTGTGGGGCCTACGTCCCAAAATAAAAAGGGTCAAGAAATGGAGAACGTTCCGATATAGTATTAGTGTTAAGAATAGAGGACAGAGGGAGTATTATTTAAGGAGAGAATGTGGTTTATGTATTTAGACATATTAAAACTAGAGCATCATAGATGTATAAAAACATATTGATGTCTCATCTTAAATGAAAGATCATATCAAGACCTTTAATTTAGTTTTTTTTTGTCAGAAGACATTTAATTTAGTACAAAAATCATAAAAAATGGAAAACAAACGAGCAAGTTATTAAATTTTAACTTTTAGAATTTAAATTATATTAGGATACGTGAGTAGATGATGAGATTTAATTAGTGAATGTTAAGTGTAATAAGAGATTTACTAATTGTACTCTTATGTAGCAAATTATTTCCTTATATGGAAATATATCATTTATGGTGAGACGACTCAAATAGGAAATTGTGTCATTTAGGGTGAGACAGAGGGAGTATTATTATTATTATTTTCCCATAAATCTACACAAATGACGTTCGATAATTGTATTTAAACTTCTCATACGTAACATTGGTAGAAACGCTTCAATGCCCATGTGGGCACATTTAATATGTCCGCCGGTAATATGATAATGCCACGTCGGCAATCTTTTTCGTTAGAGTTTAAATTTTTTAGGTAGGGTTTAGTTTTTATAGTATAATTTAATTAATTTTAGTATGTTTTTCATGAACTTCTTTATTTATATTAATGTCATATCATCTGTGGGCACATTAAGCGTGCACACGGTGGGAATTGGAGCATTACTCGTAACATTGGTTAGTCGTGTGTTTTATTTTTATTTATTTATTCATTTACTATTCAATTTGCAAATTATCTACTTTTAGATTTGTAAGAAAATGTTATAGCCATACAATTTGTATAGTAAATATGTATGTACTTCGTATCTTAGATTAATTCGTATTAATTGATATGTTGATCATTTTGAATTAAATATTTCTAACAAGAATATATCTAGACGTTCCGAAATAAAAATAATGGATAAGATTTGATATATTTAAATATTGATATCCATTTTATTTTGTTAGCATCTATTAAATATAATATTCAAAATAATGGATAAGACTTTTTTAATTTTTTTTTAAATAATGTATTCAATGCTTTTTCTAGAGATATTTATAATACTACTTCATGATTATATATTTTGAATAAAAAAAAAAGAGTCTAATCATAATTATCTACTTATTCAATTTTAATCGAACGATATTTTGCCGTATTATATATCGCATGAGTCAATGTTCTAGATTTAGAAACATGCATACGCAAAATAAATTACTGATTTAAAATGTCTCATCCCTTAAAAAAAATTGAATGTCTTATTATAATATAGTACTAGTATTACAATAACCACCTAATCAGTGGACTTAACCTTTTGAAATATTAAATTATTCCATTTTATAATAATAATAATACAAAACGTAAATAAACATAGATATATACAGTATATTGATAGGTAATTAATATTCATACTACATAAGTAAATGGAAAATAATGATAACATAGACTAGGTGGATCTAAAATAAAATAAAGGCGAAAAAATTGAAGAGCGCAGTGTAAGTGTGATTAGTAAAAGCAATGATGTAAATTATGTTCCCTATGAAAGCAATCATCAATTAAGCCCATTTAAACTCAACTTTCCATCCACAAACCTACTCATTAAATTCTCCATACCCCCCTACTCCATCCACCACTCATATTCCTCTAATAATTAACTCTTTTTTTTGGTCAAATACATCAAAATAACTTAAAATACAGTGCTTAGTTAAACTAAAATAATTTATGTAGTTACTATTACATTAAAAATAACTCAAATTATAAAATTTTTACATCAATTAGACTATCATTTAAAAAATCATTAAAAATTAATTGACTCAACAAATATATATCGATATGCCATACAATTTGACATCATATTAATTTGTTTTATGTAAATAAAAAATGGTCAAGTTTAGAATTATTCATAGATCAAAGTGGTTTAGTTTTTTTATCCATGTGGGTGTACATTGTATTCAGCATCGATAAATCTAACGGTTCTATAATAAACGTTTATTAATAACAAACATGTCTGTGTTAAATTAAAGTAAAAAAGTGATAGTTTGAGTTATTTTAATGCAATACTAATAGTTTAACTTATTTTAGTCTACTGAGATATAATTTGGATTATTTTGATGTATTTGCCCGCTACTATTTTATTTGAAATAGATACAAATTAGAGCAAGAAGAAATAAGATACACTTTGAAGGTACGAGTTGTTTTGAATTTTACACGTTTATATTAAGTTTGACTACTTTTTTTTTCTTTTCAAATCCACGCGACAGTTTATTAATTGCCTTGAAAGTGATTTTTGAGTGCATATTTTTATTGCCATTAAAATCAAGTTGAAGTTTTAATTAAATAGATAATCAAGTCTTACGTATAATAATAAAGTGCGTCGTCTTTTTCGTCTAAATGAAGTCAAACTTTAAATGTTATTATTATTAGCAATAAACGCATTAATATTATGATTTATTATAATTGCTGCATTGAGCTAAAACAATGGTAACTCGAAATGATAATATTAAAGTAAGTACTAATAATTAAATTAAAATTAAATTTTCCATTCCAATACGTCTTTATTTATACTATACCAACCAATAAATATACCCAGAAACAATCCCCCACAATCTTTATCGTGAAACTTTGATTTAATTATAATGGCACCCACAAAATTTATTTCCCTTCTTATCTTTCCTTTTCTTTTTCCCCTTTTTAAAATTTCCCATAAATTCCTCTCGTAATTTGCCATGTGCCACTCCAATTAAATTATCTTCGCCCATCTTCCATCGAGGTGACATTATACACTAAAAAAAAATATTTATGAAGATGAATAAATCCGAATTAATTATAAGATTACTACAAAATTCGATTTGAAAATTCAATTTGGTCACACAACATATATTATAAGGGTGAGATTCTTAAAAAATAAATAAAAAATAATACATTTTACGTATAACTATAACGCATGACATTTATAACTATAAGGGTGGATCTTATGCATTGTAAGTATTATTATAATAAATTAATCATCATAATGCATTTTAGTACAATTAGAATGAACTAATTAATTTGAATCATAGATCGCGTAGAGATCAACAGTCCCGATCATTTCTCATTTTTTTTATAGAAAAATAATTTTTATATTGGGATAATTGCCTCTAAGTATACAATCTTTTGTCAAATTTTAGTTTTGCACACTGAGTTTTAAAATCTGCTTATAAATACATAATATTTTCAATTGTTTCTAATTTTACACATGATATCATTTTTTTCTTAATTTCGTTAGTTTTCGTATTGATATGGAAGTCAGATTTGTCAATCTATTAGTGGGTATCTAATTTCCTCACACATATGAATGACATAGTTTCTGACATATCCAATTTTTAAGTTCCATATCAGCATGAAATCTCACGAAATTAAAAAAAAATCGAAATCATAAACAATTGAAAGGTTATATAATTTATAAATAAATTTTAAAGTTTGTGTGGAGAACCAAAATTTGACGAATTTTTATGTATTAGTATGCGACAATTTTTCGTTTTTCATTTAAAATTAAAATAAAATTGAAAAAAGTGCCGACCGCATTCAGCCCCTACTACACCATAGATTTGTAAATGTACTCCCTCCGTCTTCTTCGATTTGGCCACATTTCTATTTTGGGGTGTCCCATTTGATTTGGCCACTTTCCTTATTTGGCTAGACAAAACCATGTGAAGTGAGATAAATAATTATTTAACAATATTTTTAGTACCTTTTAGTCTTTAAACTTATAAATCTACTAACTTTAGAATTGTTTATATATTTTCTTAATATATGTGCCCCAAAGAAACAAGCCATATCGGCCGGGACGGAGGGAGTACTAGTAGTTTTCAACACTACGTATAACCGTGCAACTGATTGCATTCTAAGATTCCCACAACACCACCACACAGTCTCTAAATTTTCTCTCTCTTGCGCTGTTTTTAAAGCAAACTATTACTACTGCACAGCAAGCAAAAATGCAAAACAAAAAGAAAGTCCTCTCTCTCTTTCTAAAGTAAGCCTTTCTCTCTCTAAAAAGCTCTCACCGAAAAAAAGAAAAAACTCAGCCTATCTTTTGAGAAATGCAACCAAAAACCCTAGTCAAAAACCAGCAAGAACTCAGGAAAAGGCTCTGCGATCTCAATTGGAGCATTGATTGAGCCGATGATCTGATGCATTTTACTACTAGAGGAGAGAGATAGTGAGTGCGACAGGAGAGAGAGAGAGAGAGAGAGAGAACTCAGTGCCGTTGGTTGGATTTTTCTGTTTAATTGTTTTCCTATTTTTGATTTTTTTTGGGGGAGGGGTTGGTGCAGAGATGTATAAGAACCAGCTGCAGGAGCTGGCGCAGCGGAGCTGCTTCAATTTGCCGGCGTACACGTCCTTCAGGGAAGGTCCCGATCACGCGCCGCGTTTTAAGGCCTCTGTTAATTTTAACGGCGAGACCTTTGAGAGCCCTAGCTACTGCTCCACGCTTCGCCAGGCGGAGCACTCCGCCGCTGAGGTGGCGTTAAATGCTCTCGCTAGCCGCGGCCCTTCCAACTCGCTCGCCGCCCGAATTCTGGTGAGCTTACTGTTTTTAATTTTTGGTTTTGTATTTTTTTTCTTTCTCATGCCGTTTTATTTTTAGCCCAGGAATTGTTCTTTCTTTTTGTTTTTTTTGAAATTCCGTTTTGGTTGGTAAAATTGGAATTACTGCAAAAAATAAGGAACAAGGGGATTAAAATTTAGAGCAGAAGGCAAACAATGTGGCTTTGTGATCCCATGAGGGTTAGATTTTTCTAAAGCTGTGATCTTGAATTTGAGATGGGATGCTTGTACGATGCTTTGTTCTTGTGTAAATTCACGAAAACGAAGCTAAATATTTCTATTGTCAAATGCTGCCTTTGTTTTGTAAATGACCAGTTCATGGAAGTAGGCATTTACTCTTTGTTGGAATCTAAGTCGGATTTCTTAAGTATAAAACTTTAATTGATTGTGATTCCTCTTCAGTTCACTAGCTCTGGTTATGATTATGTCCTCAGTGATGCACTGATTCTTTACATGCTTTAGTGGGTTTCTTTTCTCTTGGTAGATTTATTATAAGTATTTGCAATAATAATAATAATAGATTGTTTCAAGATTTTACAACAAACCAAGATGTAATGTGAAAATTTCTGATGTTTTGGATTGGATGGAGAATTTAGTCATTTAGGAGGTTAAGTAATTTCTGCTCTACTGCACTAGATGATTCATGAGATTTTGGTGGGTCAGATTTTCCGGATCATTTTTGGTAGCATTATAAGCGTTTTGGGTAATTTTTGGACATTGGTAATAATTTCCAGCCAAGGACTGATTCCTGACTGGTAGTGAAATCAATTATATTTTTGAATAGTTTGTTAGAATCTATCCGGACATGCTTTGTTGGTTCCAAGGTCATCACGCCATTGTCGTGTTTTCATTCTCATGTATTGCTGAGCTGCATAATAAACATTTTTTGCTTTACCTACCATTTCTTTGAGTTACGCCTATATGATGCTATGTATCGACAGGTACAGGTAGGATAGTCTTGAGCCGCGCGAAGGAATAGAATTTATTAACTCAGCCTTTTCTGGTTTTCATTTAGTAGGGGGTCGATGAATCCAACTGCCCTATAACGTCACTTAAAACATTAAATGTCCTGTCATCTGGTATGCTGGAGCCGTAAAGGAATATGAGTTAATTATCTCACCCTTAGTGGTTTTGGTTAAGTAGTCGATGAATCCAACTGCCTTATAACATCACTTAAAACATTAAATGTCTTCTCATCTGGTATGCTGGAGCCGAAAAGGAATATGAGTTAATTATCGGTTAAGTAGTTTTCCACTATATCGTTATACTCAACAGAGTAAATGAGTTATGTTCCAGTAAGATCAACTTTCCTAATTATCGTGCCACGGATGTACACAACATAGTCTAGATTTAGTATTTGCATGTCATCTTGGAAGTTTGGAAGCTCATAAGATGTTGTACTTGGGTCTAGCGAGACCAGTGGATAACATCTAGCAGATCCACCAAACCTGCAGTAGGTCTAACAATCATTGTTTTTCTAGATTCATAGTCCGTCTGCATCTTATACCTTGATAAGTTGATCCTTCCAAATCATAATCTGTTTGGGTTGTTTTTTGACTAATGAAACCGGAAAGATTTGAGGATTTAGGATTACGCTTCCTACCAGATCCTTGTGTAATAGACTAATAGGAAGCCATATCAAGACTTACTGAATTTCACACATGAAACCCGTGATTATTCAGTGGAGAAAGAATCTATAGCACACTTGATCATTTTCATTGCTAATTTACTAACAAGCTACCCTGTGTTGGAACTATGCAGTCGTTCCTTTTAGCTCCAAAGAGCTAGAATATTTGAGGGTTGTCTTGTGAGAAATTGCCAAGGGGGATTTGGTGAACTGTGCGATGTGCATTGATTATTTAGAATATTCTTCCATGTAGATTCATCCTAAAACGAAGGCCTTGTATATGAATTATGGTAGTCTGACTTGCAAACCAATTGATCTGCTAGAATCTATAGCATTCATGTTTCTGATGATATGTTTGGATTTCTCCATGGATTTGGCTGCTTGCTAATGTGGTACTATGCTGGACTTTGCAGGACGAGACAGGTGTATATAAGAATCTATTGCAGGAGGTCTCCCAAAGAGTGGGAGCAACTTTGCCTGCTTATTCGACTTTCAGAACTGGTTTGGGTCACCTTCCTGTTTTTACCTGTACTGTAGAGTTGGCAGGCGTGATATTTACTGGCGAGCCAGCTAAGAACAAGAAACAAGCAGAAAAGAATGCTGCCATGGCAGCTTGGTTATCTCTCAAATCTTGTAAGTGCCCCATACTCATTATGTTCCTTTTCTTTTCTTTTCTTTTCTTTTCCATCTACCGCTCTGTCACTGATCCCTCGTTTTCTTTTATATATATATCGTGTAGAAAATAAAGGAAAATTAATTAGGAGAAAGCAAGTGATACAATCTGAGCTTCTTATTAGTCTGCGAGTATCCAATCAAATTACGTGAATACCGTTGAGGCATAGGGGAAAATAAGTTAAATTCAAAAGTTGCAAACAGTGGATGCTTAAAACAAATTGTTTAGGAGAGAATATGAATCCCTTAGTCTTCTTGAGTAGGTCTAAAATTCTTAGCTATCAAAATTTGTAACCTTGTTACTATATCTATATGGCAAGAATTTATATCTGATACATATTGTGCACCGCTTTTTTTTTTTTCCTCAGTAGTGCAGCAAACCGAGACTCCTTATGAAAAGACACATAAGGACGAGCAGGAGCATGTGACAGTAGCTCGAGCGCTGCAGAAGTATCTAATAAAGGCAAGATTGGCAAGAATACCTTTCCCCATTAAATTCCCTACACTAAATCCAAGGCCATCGAGCACACAGCAGTCTCCAACCACATCATCGAAAATCCTTCCATTGATATGCCCGAAGACTGCTCAACAACGCAGCAGGCCTAATCCAGCAGGCCCCACATTCCAAAAGAATGTTCATACAATGAACCAGCCAATGACGAATGAGAACCTTGCATCATTGCTCGACAACCTCAACCTCCGGAAGTTTCCGGCAGCTGGAGCACCACCCTATATTCCGGTCCGGCACTGCAACCCACACAGTAGGATTGCACCTCCAGTGACGATTCGTAATACGATTCCGGTTTTCTCTGCACCGCCACTCCCTTCACCACAGCCATCTTTAGTGATGAGGCCGCCAACTATGGGCATGGCGCCACCTGTCTCAATCAGACAAGCTGTTCCTGTTTTTGCTGCTGCTCCAGTTCGGATGGAGCATCCATCTATTAAAGTGGAGGATCCTCGGATTTCGCGGCCCACTACGCCTCGAGTTGAGAATCCATCGCTTTCAAGAGATGTGCCATTTTCGAAGCTTCCTCCAGTTCTGGCTGAGGACCCTTTGGGTTATAAGAAACCTGTTCCGGTGGCACCAAATTCTGAAGCTCAAACAGCTCAAGTCGACTTACCCAGAACCGAAGTTCTCACAGTCGAGCCTCAACTTCCTAAGATTTGTAGTCCGCCAGTCAGTACGAAGTCATCAGCTGAAGAAACGACTGCCGAAAAGGACGAGGTGCAGGAGCCAGCTGAGGTCGAAGGGTCGAAAGATATGAAGATATGATAGGGGAGAAACTTCTGAATTGCATGAAACTACAATCTGCTTCTTTCAGTATGTTTTTATCTAGGTTTTGGCTTTTCCTATTTTCTTCTTTCTTTCTTTTCTCCTTTTTTTGGTCTCATTTCTTTTCTTGTCGTGGGAGAATTCAACTGCTTTTAAGAGTTAAAACTTCTTAATATTTCTGGGCAACTGTGTTGTGATGTTTTGAGTATCATGCTTTTGTGTATTGTTGTCTTAGTAAACTCATTTCAATAGTATGCAGTAGTGAACCTTTTCTTTGTGTCTTCTCAATAATAAGTAATAACATTAGATATATAAATATTAATAATTTGTTCTTTGTTCATGTACAAGAAGCATCGGAAAATTATAGATAACAAACATAACAAATTAAAGATGTTGCCTCGTTGATATTTATTTCCGTTCCTCCTCGGAGTCTTCTCTCGTAGCTCGATATTGCTTGTTGCTACCTGAACAAACACGACTTCCGAAGCTTCTGAATTCATCCGGAGGTCCGATTCGGAGATATTCTCGACCAAACATCGAGACGCTGGAGAAGCTTGACGGGATCACAAAGAGTTGTCTGTCGAGTTTGTGCACGAACCCTGAAATTTGATGTTTCTGTTCAATAAGAGAAGGCGGTGTCCACTGCTTGTAGAATCGGAGCAGTA
The DNA here is from genome assembly GCA_001642375.2 of Mentha longifolia. NCBI lineage: Eukaryota > Viridiplantae > Streptophyta > Magnoliopsida > Lamiales > Lamiaceae > Mentha > Mentha longifolia. Next base: position 29,935,854 of record CM038118.1, on the reverse strand, counting down.
TCAAATCGGAAGTTTCTGAAGCTCCGACTAGGTGAAGAAGTGTAAACATCGGCCACAGTTTTAGTCGACTGGCTATCAGTTGTCGAGCTTCCCCCTGAACTGTTCCGTGCCTTCCACACGGTAACTCCTGCAAGAGTAAGAAAGAGCCGTTTTTTCAGATCAAACAGAATCGAGAGAAACAACCATTCTAGTTTACACAATTTGTAGAGATCCAAGAAAACTATGGAGCTCAATTTGGAAAAGAACTTCAGAAATGCAGCCTCTAGAACCAGATTATGAAACTTTTTCAAAATGCCATCAGTCGTCTATGAAAGAACGCATGGGAGAAGGTACGATAGCCCATGTGAAAATCGGAGCTTCAAAAGCATTTCGATACATAGCATTAGAGCATAAATAGAGGTTAAGCAAGAAATATGATGGTGACATAAGGTGGAAGACAATAGGAGACGGGACCTTTCTTGGGTCTGTCTGGTCGAGGTGCCACCGGAGGTGGATGCACTGAAATCCACGACTTCAAGGATCTGCAAAATTATTCGACATTTTATTTTTAAGAATTGGAATATCACGAATTTCAAGAAAATTGATAATCTATACTCACGCTAAAAACGGAGCAACCATGTAGAGCTTGAGGCCAGTACTCCCACGAGATATGACATCAGCATTCGAATGCTGAAGCTCATCAATCACTTGCCAAGCTATTTCCTGCAGTAATTAGAGACGAGAGATAAGAATGCCTAGTTTTAAGACCTTTTGCATGCAAAAGAATCTCTGAATCCAAATCAGAGAAGGAATCGTGTTTACACTTACTGAATCAGTTTCTCCAGACGAAGGTTACATGAAATTGAGCTAATTAACAGATAAATGTGGATTTTTCAAATCAATAGTATTTTCTAAACTTAGAAGTCACATTATTCAAATAGGAATATGACATACGCTTATCTCTTTTTTTGTAAGAGGAGCGAATAACGTGCCTTCTTTCACCCCAGCCACTATGTACAATCTCACTCTCTGCTGTCCAAATATCATCTCGATGTACTCATCTTTGTTAAGAAGTTTTGATACATCGAACCCCGTCTCTTCTAGGACCTGCACCTCACAGAAAATGATGTTGGTAGGTCTGTACGTTTGAATAGGGAGCAAGAAAATGTGGGTTGGAGGAATAAGGAAGACCGAAAACACAAAGAATAGATGATCCCGAAGTCTAAAAGCCACGCACAAAAGACTTCATAGTATAACAGATCGATTTCCCAAAATGCTCCTTCAACACTCAAAATTATATGATTTGGCCTTCGCAGGTGATTTTCAACCATATACTATAATGCTGAAAATAGGAAATACGACATTGCAACAATGATGTATTTATGATCCATGGTTGAAAATGCAAACAAGCAGGCATTCAAAGAGCTTTGTCTCTACATTTATATAAATTCATCTTTGCTATATTCTAAAATCCAATCTAAGCCTAATGGAAATATTGTAATAATAATAATATATAAGACGGTTTTATAACAATGATACAAGCTTCAGAAATCGTGTTCGAAATAAGATTTTCACCAATAATTCAAGACAATGGTGCATAGATAGGAAGAAAGATGCCATACTTCTCTAATGGCACAACTGTGATCTTCCTCATCTTTGTTCTTTTTACCACGGGGAAAGCTCCAACTCGTCCCTTTCCATCCCTTCACTAGTAGGCACTGCAGGCAAGAGCAAAACACAAGAAGCTAAAACCCAATAAAAACATCAAAAGCAACAAACTTCATGTTAATTCACTTCTACCTAGTAAAAAATTAAAGATTCAAGTTTATGCTCAAACAGTTGCTCATCTCTCGGTCTCGGATAAATGATAATGAACATAGAAACTCTGGGCAATTTCTTCACAAACTCACATTTGGAAAAAATTTAAAATGATATTAACTCATGAAAAGGTACAATCATAAAGGACAATCATAAAGGACTATGAATTTAGGTGCTTTAAATCAGGAAAATCAGTCTCAGGAACAAAAACATGCATAATAAGGAAAATTAAGCATGATTCTAAATCCGAAATGTATAAAGAGAACCGAAAAGTGAAAACAACCAAGTATAGACACATTCCTTGATCTGAATGGCTAATATTATAATGATGCTTGAAAAAGATCGACACACGGAATTCAAAGTTTCAACGGGATATAACTGCCAATGAATCAGTTCATGCACATAGAGTGTCGAAACAACCTGCAAACTAACTCACCCTTTCATAGGTTTCATCCAGTATAATGGCCCCTGTAACTGGAACTCTGACTTTATAGGAAGTGAAGTCCTTAAATATATCGTCTATATGAGCAACATACGGCTTTAAGACATCGCAGTTGTTGAACACTACAAGATATTAAGGAGAGCTAGGAACGCCCAATTCACATAAACAATAATTGGATCGAATTCAAGACTATCTACACAGAGTAAGTTGAACAAAAAGATGCAAAAACCTAAATTTTAAATGCATTCAAATTGGAAGTGGTGAAGGATACATAAAGAAGTAAATTCCTTCAAAGTTAATGATTTCAACGACGGATTCTTTTCAACCGAGTTATCTTCATAAAACCAATGTGCATACTCCACAAGAAACAAAATCCTCTCAAACGACTGCTGGTCTTCCTTAGGCACATTTAGGACAAAACGACTGCAAAAATTGAAAAATAGGATTCACAGTTAACAAAATTAACTATATATGCAACTAAAAACATTCAAAAATTATGCATCAACCTCATATCCATCATAGCAATCGCCTTTGCAATCAGGCAAAGTTACATTCTTTGCAAAAATAGACTAAACTAACCCAAATCAAGAACACAATTAGTAGATAATTCGAAATCCAACAAAATTTCCAATCTTCTTCTAAGCCTCTTCTCTATTATCCTATACTTGCTATTCATTGTTCCAACACACACACATACACACATTTCGTTTTTCAATTTACTGATGCATCATTTTACCGCCAATTTTCTCGAACCGAAAACTAGTGCTAATCGGGCTAAACAGCAAAAGCGGAGAAGGGGAGAATCGGAAGATTGAAAAAGCAAAAAAACAAAATTAAAAATCGAAACTTTCGACCAAATCCCAATTGAATCGTGCATTTGGTGCAAGTAGAAATGTTAATTGAAAGTTTGAAAAGTCCCATTAGAGCACCTGCAGAGATCGTCGAGGAGCTCTTGAGGAGGAAGGGCATTCTTGGAAGGAGCAATCGCAGATCGGTTCATGGCTGACATTCTTTCTTCATCAAAGCTTTCGCCTTCAATAATATTTTGGGAGTGTGTGTTTCTGTAACAATACTAATTAATTTGTACTCTCTTCGTCCCCATATATATATATATATATTTTTTGATTTATTTTTGTCATAATATTTATTACATTGATTAACACTTTATTATATTGATCTAACGTACAAAATCAATTTTAGAGAGAGAGAGAGAAATTTATGGTCTAAAATTTGCAAATTGATCCATAACTTCAACATCTTTGGAGCATAGTTGCTATTTCACACACTTTACAACCCGAAATTTGTAGATCAAAGAAAGCCATAAAATCATAAATAAAAACTAAACAAAAATAAATCTACATATAATTAGTATGATCCATACAATTTTTTTTAATCTTTTTATATATTAATAAAAGTAAATAATCAAATGAAGAAATAAAATGAATGAGTGATTTGAGAAAAACGAACTCGTATGTATACTTCCAATTTTTAACACTTTTTAATATTTAAGAAAAAAATCGAAATACTCATATATTATGCACGTGCATTCGAAATAAAATGAATGAGTGATCAGTTACTCTATCTAACAAAAATGTAAATGCACAAGTGAGAATCTTAATCTTGAAGATATCTAAATTAAAAATCAATAAACTAATTATATTTTATTATCGCTAGTTTGATTGTAGTTTTATTTATACTTATTATTGTCAGGGCTGGTCCTGTGCTTCGTGTGGCCTTAGGTGAAAATGAAAAAAGGGCCCCTCATAAGCGGAAAAAAAAAAAATCTTGACAACTAATTTCCCTATAACTTATATGTGTTTTAGCAGTAGATAAATAGCAACATTATGCCCCAAAGAAAAAAAGAAAAAAAACAATGGTAATGTCAAGAAAATCGTAGGAATTAAAATAAAATTAAAATTAAACCAAATGGAATCAAAAGTAACACAAATAAAAACCCATAAAATTAGATCATGAGCAATATCAATTAACAAAAATAAAATTAAGAATCCATCACCAATTTCAATGTTCAATACTCATACAAACAATTAAACCTTAACCGCTACTATAATTAAACTAAAAACATAATAATAATAATAATAATAATAATAATAATAATAATAATAATAATAATAATAATAATAAAAGAATATAGGATTTTGCAAATTCTCAGCTAATGTATAATATTGAATTTTGTTTTGATGGAGTGATGCAGATACTACAACTTCGTATAGATAGTCATTAGCCAATTTAAGCAAATTACATTAATTTAGATTTGAACTCACTGAAATTAAAATATTATATTTGTCCTCAGATGAAACCAAAAAAGGTAGAGATGTGCTGCATAGTTTCTGAGGTAGGATATGAGATTAAAGAAAGCTGAAATCATTGGCCCCAAAATTATAAAAACATCAATTAAAAATTAATTTTTTTTTTAAAAATGGGCCTTCAAAATTTTGGGGCCCTAGGCCTATACCTTGTGGGCCTTCATACAAGTCCGGGTCTGATTATTGTGTTCATCATCAATAATTATTTATTATATATATATATATATATATATATATATATTTAATATCGAATATTATAGTTTCGGGTTGTTGCCATCCACTATTAAATTTTACATACATGCTGACTAGTGATACATTATGACGCGTGACTTAAAAGAGAAAGAGGGAACTTGGACTTGGTGAGAGGTCAATATACATGAGTGATCAAATATATATGTACGTATTATTTCTATGAGTGTCCAAGTACAATACGTGCATAATGCATGGCGTCTAGCGACATATGTTTCTATGTTTGGTTTCTATTACGAATGGAATAAGACCACTACCCACTTTTCATAGATAATATAGGAAATCCAAAAATAAAAGTTAATCAGACAGAGTAAATAAAGACTCTTTTCTTCTTCAAAAAAAATAAAATAAATAATAATAAAGAATGCTGCTATGGTCAATTAAATTGTTTATCACTATTAATTTAAATTTCTAGTTTTTCAGTTTGGGTTCTAGATGTTTGACTTTTTCTCATACCACCTTTTAACCTATACAAACCCACAACTATCCCTCTCTTCCCAAATGAATGAGTGTTAGGTGAATAAGACGAACCAAGATGAGAGAAATAAACTGAGTTCATCTAACTGTTTGGTAACCCAAAATTAGATATTTTATGGGTGAACTTGTGGTCTAGAAGTATGTTGTGAGGCTTGATGTCGAAACGCAAAATTTTGATGTTGCACCCCTCATGCAAATACTCAATTCCTCAAGCAACACCTAACGCGATCTCCAACTTTATATCCCAAATCAAGGAGGCAAGTGCATGTGGATCATAGTCGAACTTGCCGAGAGAACCGTTTTCCATGAAATCAAGAACGAGAGCTTGCGTGGAGACTTTTGTGCAGTAACCGATCAACTGAACAACATTGGCATGATGGATTCTGCCAATTGTTGAGATTTCGTTCACGAAATCTTGGCATATAGCTGCGGATTCCATTCCTACAACACTTTAAGTGCTACATAATGCCCACTTCGGTCCTTTTCTTTGTAAACACTACCGAATGCTTGTGTGTCATCTTCATAATCTCGTCATACGAGTATCGAATTGGGTTGAGTCTATTGTCTCTTTGTAAGTAACCTTCAATCTCGTCGTATGCGGATAAATGCCTTCTCTTAAATTTGTAGATCAAAACACACAGAACTAGGGGAACAAGAATGATTCTTGGTGCCAAAATAGCTAGGTCTGCAGTGAGATGAACCAAAGGAAGAGAAATTATTGGTGACTGATTTCTTAGAGTAATTAATACATCAAATAAGTGTACATGTATGTCAAAGTTTTATATTAAAAAAATGATTGAAGTGATTAAAGTGGTTGGTGTGCAGACGGATGGGAGAATGAGGGGCACCGGCTGGGAAGATGAGTTTATATTTTTCGGAGAGAGAGAGGATCAGAAGATGAGTGGGAAGGGTATTGGGATTGAGATCCTCTATTGCCTAACCGTGTGACATCTCCTATTGCACCGTTAGATGTACTGTCATGTGTCCATAATATTTCAAAATCAGCAATAATTAAAATTTTCCATAATGACAAATGAATGGTTTTGTAAATATTATTAATACATGTCAATTATGTATTGGTGCAATAGGAAATGCAATAACATTAGGCAACAGAGGATCCAATCCCAGGGTATTGGCTAAAGCTGATTGAATTTTCAGTTTTGTAAAGTGATTTTTGTGCAGACAGAGAGAATGAGGGGCGCCAATGGGGGGATGAGTATATTTTTCGAAGAGAGAGAGTGTGTAAAATTAGAAAAAAAAAACATAAAATAAAATAAAACGTCAGAAAAAAAAATTGAAAAGGAAATTACAAAATAAAAAGTATCATAAAATTAGAAGGAAAAAAAAAGTCAAGTCAAAGGGCATTTTGGTCCAAAAAGGTAAAAAGTGGACATTATTTGAGTAAATTATATTGGTGGACATAATTTGATGTCCACTAACTTAAATGGACACTTAAAAATTTCACTCTACTTATAATTAAAATTCTCACATGCAACAAAAATGGGTACACACTTGTTTTAATATAAAAATTATTCAAGTAGCTTTGGCCATTGGCGACGCCGCGGTTGGCAGGGGCAAAACGATAAAAATTGTCTATTTTCTTCTTCTTCTTCTTCAGCTTTGTTTTATCCTCTCTACTCCTCTGCGCAGGAATAGAAAATTGTACGGCACACTGATGCAAGAAAGGTGGTCAAAACAATGAAACTATGTTTGATTTACCGTTTTCGGTTACCCCCACCGTCGAGAAATTTGACTACAAAGCTCAAATAGTTCACCTTCTGATAAAAAAAGATGTTTACATAAAATTAGAAATCCGCACGTATTATGTACGTGCAAAGAATGTGCATTTTACTAATTATTGTCCTATTTGCTCTATCCAACAAAAGTGTAAATGCACTAGTGAAAATCATAAAAAACTAAAAGTGTGTTATTCCCGATAAAAAAACTTAAAGTATATTATCGAATGTTTATTTATTTAAATTTATATATCTTTTACAGAAATAGCGCTGTTCATTAACAGGAAAATAATTTAAACCCCAAGTATTTAGTTAGTATTTATTTCTCTATCTTATTTTTATGACTAAAATTGCTATGTAAAAAATTCCAATCAACATTTAGATATTGAATGTTAGGTTGTTCCTTATTTTGCAAATCTTAAGCAATAAGCGTACTAGATTCGGCTACTCCAGTATAAAAAAGATAATCGGTTTAGTGAAAAATTGGGAGAAGGAGGGTACGGTATGGAGTGGTGTACAAAGGGAAGTGGTTGAGTGAGATAATTATGATTTTCTAATTTCAGTTTGTCGATATTTTTGTTTTCTTCTTTGTTGTAGGGAAGACTAGGTGATCGATCACTTGGGATCCTCTGTGCCAAAATTGTGTTCCAACTGGTTGCAAAATCTTAATAATAATTTTTATCCAAACAAGTGTACTATGTACCATTTCTTTTGCAAGTGAGAATTTTAATTATACATGTATATAGTAAAAGGCAAAACCGCGTATATTTATTTCTTTATCTCTCTTTCATATTTCTCACCAAGCAAACGAAATTATGTGTTTAAACGCAGAAAAGGTAAAGAATTGTTTACCACTATTGATTTAAATACCCTTCCCACAGACTCTATCTCTCTACGAAAAATATAAACTCATCTTCCCCGTCCTTCATTCTCTTCGTCTACGCACCAATTTCTTTAATCCCTCTCACTGTCTTTGGCTCTACAAAATCGAAAATTATTCAAGCAGCATTGGCCATCAGCGTCGCCGCGGTTGGCAGGGGCAAAAAGATTAAAAAAAAAATGTCACTGTTCTTCTTCTTTATCTTGGGCTTTGTTTTTTCCTCTCTATTCCTTTGTGCATGTGCACAGGAGTAGAGAATTGCACGACACACCAATGCAAGGAAGGTGGTCAAAACAATCAAAATAGTTTTGATTTACCGTTTTCAGTTACCCTCACCGTCAAGAAATTTAACTACAAAGCTCAAATAGTTCACCTTTCGAATCCAAAATGATGTCTACATAAAATTAGTAATACGCACATATTATGCACGTGCAAATGTGCATTTTGCTAATTATTTTCCTCATTTACTCTATCTAACAAAAGTGTACATGCACTAGTGAGTATCATGATCTTAAAGATATTAAAAAGTTAGTGCACTCCGTAGAAACTGAAGGGGGATGGAAATAAATTAAGAGATTGAAGCTTTTAGGGAAGGCGTCGTTTACGATCAAAAAGATAATTTTTTGAGATTTGTAGTCAAAGGTAAATTCTTTGAGATTTGTACTCAACTTTCTTGACATTATGCGTACCTACGGTTGCCATTTGAATACTAAATTATGACATGCAAATTAAACAATTCAATAAACAATAATGACCACGTTAGACTCGTAATGTTCAACACTTTACCTTTTATTCGTTTGAACACAATGACTTTCTCTTCTTTGAAAATAAATATACACCTTTTCTCAATTTTCTTTTATCTTTTTACAATCTTAATCAAAGTAAATAATAAAATGAAGAAATGAAAGAGTGATTTGAGAAAAATGAAATTATATACTTTCAATGTTTTATAAACTTTTAAAAATTAAAAAAAAAAAATAGAAATACGCATGTATTATGCACGTACAAAGACTATGCGTTTTGCTATTAGTTATTTTCCTCATTTACTCTATATAACAAAAGTATAAATGCCCAAGTGAGAATTGTGATCTTAAAGTTATGATTTCTAAATCTTTACCATTTTTATCCATCGTATCAGAATGATAGGTCTTTTCCTTTTTCTTATATAAGCTAAAACAACGCCTCTATCAATTAATTATATGTGTTAATTATATAAAATCGTTATATCGAAACGAAACTTTTCCATTGACTTGAGATTTTTATCAACTCAAACTCTTTAACGCAAAAGTAAAAGTAGAATTTCAATTTTTCGTGCATTTACGTCAATAATCGCCATATTTTTTATCTAATACCTAACAAAATGAATTACTTCCTCCGTCCATCTAAGATAAAAGCCGTTTTCTTTTTTGTTAAATATAAACTCAATTTTAATATAATGAGCATATATCAATGCGGCGGAAAAAGTATTTCCTAACCAAATTACATAGATGAAAAAAATATATATATTTTTCATATACAAAAGGATAACCTCGAAGCTAAAATAAAAAAAATACATTTCTTTTTATACAAATATACACAAGACTCACTAATAAATTACCCTTTTTTTATTTAAAATAATATTAACTGAAATTTAAAGACCGTACCATTGAGGACTCTAACTCGGGACCTTTGGCTCCGAAACTTAACCCCGACAACTAGGCCAATGCACGCAGACATAGTACATTACCTTTTCTGTCTTTTTGTGTCCTTATGAGTAAATTTTTTTGTACCCGTATAAGTATCCTATAACAATATTTAATGCTAAAATTAGACTAAAATATCAAATTTACCCTTGGACAGATTTACTTTTTAAATTTTTATGCAATAATTACAGGTACATCAAGTTTTATTTTTTTAATATTTATATTTTGATGACTCGAGATATTTATTCGGAAACGGAGTTACGGAGGGAGTATTAGTTTCTCTTCACATTGTAATTTTCTTACATTAATTAATTGGTAAAGGAACACTGATGCTTTTTGTAAATATTTGAGTTTTTTTTTTTTTTGGTAAAAGAATCCTTTATACGCTAGCACTACAATATTATTTTATTATATCTACGATTAATGCTTTTTCGATGTTAGAAGTATTTTTATTTTGGAATCGCCATTTAAAAAAAATAATAAAATACATGGAGGAACTTTAAAGTTCACACGAAAAGCTCAAAAAAAAACCTCAAAAGTGCAATAGTAAAGGATTTCAAGCATTAGCAAAATAGGTTGTATCCCGCAAATGTTGATTTTAATTCAAGAACATTTGATGTTATGCATCTTTTTGTTTTATATTGAACTATTGATATGTAAATACTAATCATATTCATGTACTCATACTAGGGAACATAAGTATGAAGTAAAGAGTACTAACTCGGACAAGTCGAATAACCTCGTTTTATCCTAGCCAATCGTCATGCCAACGAGGTGATGTCGTTTCAAATTTTGTACCGGCAACAGTTCACCGCAGTGAGACCAAACTTTCAATGTAGATACGAGCTCCCGATAAGCATATAGCACTCTTGGTTGTGGTGAAAACATCGTCTTTGGGAGAGTAAACCAAGATAGTGTGTCCATAAACTACGAATATCTCCCCGTTCGGTCCTTTTCCGAATAGAGGGGTAAGCTATAAGCTCTAAGCAGAGGAATAGAGAAAGAAATGAGTTTGAACCAAGAACCCTTCACCCCATACTCCTTCATCACCCAAACTTCTAAGCTTTTCTTGAAATCAAGTAAGATGCTTAGGCATCCACCGATCTCTCCCAACCACGTCCGAACCCGACCCTTCGATGCGATCAAGGGCAGCTCAATCATTCCGAACTCTTCACTCTCCATATCCATGGATTCAATGTAATTGTCAACACCATCTCCATACCAAGTGGCCCAATGTAATTTCCCACCTACAAACTGCCCAACTGGATGAAATAAATCAAGAGCCCCATGCTTGGTTGTTCTTCTCCATGATTTTGTCTTGGAACTATAGATTTTCACAATATTCCAAGTAGACATTACGTCGAACACCTTATATGCACCACTCGATTCATCCAACCGAACCCAGATTTAACAGAGTCCCAACGACGGAACATATCGAAGCTCGTTCTGGGCAATTCGTTGGCAGCTCTAGTGGCCGGATTCCACCACAAGAAAAGCCCACAGAGTTTGTCGTAAAAGCAAAACACACCGTTGCAGCAACCCTTGTAATGATAACGTGTAGTCGTTGGCCCGTAATCTGTTTGTTCATCCATAGCCATAGCTCCTCCTTTCGTCTCCAAAAACGACTTCAGAGAGCATTCCTTGATTGTATCTAACATTACTCTAGGGTTTTTTCTTGAGTTCCGGTACTGGATTTTCATGAATCGGTCGCTTTCGATCAGAGACTGCCATGATTTCGATACGCACTTGAATCTTAAGAGCGATTTCACCGGCAGCCACGGCAATATTTCTTGGGTAAGGATTTCTTGAGGAATAAGATGGAGGAGGAGAGATCGTTCAGCGCGGGGCTTCGTGTTCCTCAACATTAAGAGTTTTTTTTTTTTTCTTTAATAATGGCGTGGAACCCTCTCTCTCTCTATATAAAGTATTTTCTATAATTAGGGTTCATAAAGAAAATAAACATCATATTATATATTTAGAAAAAAAAAATAGTATTGAGTTTTTCTTTTGGTTCCAAAAATTTTAAGTTGGTTAGGAATGTTGCCATGGGCACACTTTGTGTCTACGGGATACCCACTAATAAGTAATTAACATTATGTATTACAACTAACGTGATAGTGTCACATCAATAATTTTTTATTAATAATATATTTTTTTAATATACTACTATCACGTCAATCGTGGGCACATATGCTCATGATTGCTGGGGAAGCATTGCTCAGATAGTACATACAATACTATTTTGATTTGGCATTGTACTAATTTTTTTTTAATATATATCATTAATCATTAAGCTAGGGTTGCTAATTAACTTTATAATCAAGGAATCCAAATATAGCAAAATAGAGCACTTTGTTCTTCAACAATCCCTTTTAGGTCACTAACATAATCCAAACTATTACTAATCCTATGCCTACTTATACTAGGAAACATAAATACGAAACAAAGATTAATAAAACAAGGAGAATTCAAGTATCATAATGTCCTAAGATTGTTCGTGGCGAGACTAAACTTTCAACGTAGACATGAGCTTCATAGAAACTAATAATGTTGTATGATGTTGTACGAACACCATATTTGGGAGAGTAAACCATGAAAGCATCTCCATAAATTATGAAGATCTCTCCATTCGGACACCCTCCGAATAGAGGGGTAAAGGCGTAAGTTCTACGCAAACTGCCCCCGACAGCTAGAGGAAGAGTCGCCTGTTTCAACCAAGACTCCTTCATTACCCAAACATCTAGGTAGCTCTTATAATCAAACAGGATGCTGAGGCATCCCCCGATTTCTCCTAACCACGACTGAGATCGACACATTGCATCCGAGGGTAGCTCAATTGTTCCAAACTCTTCGCTCTCCAAATCCATGCATTCTATTTCATGTTTATCATAAAAGGCCCAGTGCAATTTTCCATGTAAGAACTGCGAAATTGGACTAAACAAAGCAAGGGAGCCATGAGGTACTCTTCTCCATGAGTTTGTCTTGGAACTATAAACTCCACCTATTCTCTCATTAAAATTATGGTAATTAGACATTAACGCAAACACCTTGTACGCACCACTGCGCTCATCCCAACCAAACCCACATTTAGGGATTTTACGGTCTAATTCATACCTAAGCATTGGGGGTAATTCGATGGAGACTCTAATGGCTGGGTTCCATAGGAAGAAACTCAGAGCTTCATGGTTGAAATAGCACAAAACGCCATTGCAGCAACTGACGAGCATACCTGTGTATGGCAGATTATTTATTGGATTAGCAATAGATCCTTCTTTCCAGTTCAACAACGATTGCAGAGAGCAACCAGTCAGTTCATGCCGGTTGGGATTGAAAACGGCGATGTGGTTCGCCAAACTAGGGTTTTTCGTTGAATTTCGGAGGTGGGTTTTGATGAACCGGTCGCTTCCGATCAGAGAAAGCCATGATTTCGAAACGCACTTGAATTGAAAGAGTGATTTCACCGGCAACCTTGAAAGTATTTCTTCTTCGATAATTTCTTCACGAAGAAGATGGATGAGAGATTTTTCTGCGCTTTGTGGCTGGGTAGGGTTTTGGCTTTGCATCTTTACAAATCAAATGGGTTTCGTCACACGATTAAAAGATAAATATTGTAAATAAATTATCGAACTTTAGCCCAGAGTTTGTTTGCACTCCAATTGTTTGGTAAAAGTCGTAAACCATATTTTGACCCCAGTTCTTTTGCACGTTAATAATAACGGAAATTGAATTCTACAAACTCTAAGATAACTTAACATAACAAAATCGTTCATTTGTAATTAGTTTGCTGGGAATGGACAAATTTTGCTTTTGATTTGTCTTTCTTTCTTTCTCTTGCCTTATTTGTTTTGCATTTATTCCACATTGGAAAATGCTTGAAGTTTGCATAGACAAAGAGTTCAATTTACAGGAGCATAAACCTTTCTCAATTTGTCATTTTTGCCAACCTTATGGGCAAAAAATTTAGGGGTGGTGCTTATGAACATTGCACACTAATATATAATTACGATATGTTTTCTCTTAATTTTATAATCCAACATATTTATATTTCGTTTTTGTTTTTGGAAATACATGATATAAAATAATCATTTATATTTTTTGCCAATAAAGTTGCTTTTATTCACAAAATGGTCATTCAAATTAGATTTCAATTTTAAATTTCTTAGAAACGCTTCACCGCCCACTATTGATGTGCTAGTGTCACATCCGCAATTTCACTCTAAATCAACGGGCCACCAAGTGAAAGAAAAGAAAAGAAAAGAGGACAAACAAGGACACTCATAAGAAAAAACTTCAACTTCAAAAGACTTTGTGAAACATATTGCAACACAAACATTTTTTTGGGTCACTTGCATGTGAAGAGAAGAATCAGATAATAAATTAAGCAGATATTCTAAGAGAAAACAAAGATAATCAGCCATTAATCTTTGTAAATGGAGGAAGCCAAGAATAAGATAATTCAAGTAGGTACAAATGTACAATACAGAGCAAACTTTATTCAAAGCTAAGGTTTAAAGTTGATAAATAATAGTATCCTGGTTTTTCTACTGCTAGAGAAGAAGCAAAACTCAACCAACAATTCAAATCAAACTCTTGAAGCATAAACAAACACATCAATCATGAAGTTAAACCTACTATCAGAACCCTCACCATACAGTTGTTCTGCCACAATCCCACATCAAGAATCACAATTCTGCAGCTTATTGTTTGCTTCAAAGAACAGAAATGAGAAATTCAGAAAAGAAAAACACAGTAAAGGAAATAATCCTATTGCACAACCTCCTAAACGGAATGCGTATCACAAAGTCCTAAAATTCTTCGCGGTGAGACTAAACTTTCAACATAGACACGAGCTTCGGAGAAGCCAATCGTGTTCTTGGATGGCGGAAACACTTTATCTAACTTGGGAGAGTAAACCAAGGAAGTGTCTCCATAAATCAGGACAATCTCTCCATTCAAACCCTCTAAAACAAAAGGGTTCAGAGCGTAAATGGTACGCTCACACGTAACAAGACTGAAAGTGACCATTTTTAACCAAGACTCCTTCACTCCATACTCCTGCATAACCCAAACATCCAAGCTCAAATGCTTACGATCATCGCCCATCAAGCAAAGGCATCCTCTGATCTCTCCCAACCACAAGTGGGAGTAATGAACCTCTGGAGTAAAAGGTAGCTCGATCTTTCCAAACTCTTCCCTCTCCAAATCAAAGGATTCAATACCATTTTTATGATAAGTGGCCCAGTGAATCTTCCCTCGTAAAAAATGCCCACTCATACCAAACAGAACGAGAATCCCATGCTCCACCGTTTTCCATGAATTCGTCTCCGAACTATAGACTCGACCTATTCTCTTACTCTGATTACACTCAGACAAAACCGCAAACACCTTATACGCATCACTCGATTCATCCCAACCAAACCCAAATTTCGCAAATACAGAACCTGACCCTAATTTGGGCAATTTTTGGGAGATCCTAGTGGCTGGGTTCCACAGGTAGAAACTCATATCTGTCTGGTTGAAAAAACACAAGACGCCATTGCAGCAGCCCACGAGATTACCTGTCTTTGGCGGATTGCTAGTCGGATCGACGATAGGCCCTTCGATCGAGCGCAAAAACGAGGAGAGAGAGCAATCGCTCATCGAACATCTGTTCCGATGATTCAAAACGACTCTGTGGTGCGCCAAACTCGCGTTTTCCATTGATTTCCGGAGGTGGATTTTGACGAATCGGTCGGTGCCGATCAGAGAACGCCATGACGCCGAGGCGCAGCTGAATCTGCAGAGCGATTTCACCGGCAGCCTCGACAATAAATCTTCGATTATTTCTTCAGGATAGAAGAGAGATTGTTTGGGTTTCGTGTTCCTCGATTGAGGAGGAGGGTTTTGGCTGTTCATAGGGTTCGTTTGCTTTTCTTTCCCCCTTTTATGTGTGTATATATATAGTGGTGAAAGATACCGCTTTATGAGAAATTTCTTAAATAGAAAATTTTAATTATTGGAATAAAGCATAATATAAATTAATATTCCAGCAAACTTAATAATTCATTGAAAAAAAAAGTCTGGATTTTTTTAGTATTTACAACTTAATTTTAATAATAAATCATTAAATAATTCATATGACCCACTACTAATTAAGATTGCTTTAATTTCCGACAAAGACTGTATCATCCCGCTGCGCGGCTAAGGCCTTGAAAGTAAAATAAGCTATCTGGTCTAATTAATCCATTTGACCCACAAATCAAAATGAAGTCTTTATAAAAATAATCAATAGATATCAATATGAGTCCGAGCTGATACAAGTGTTTTTCTTAATTTTCGTGTCACAAAGATAATTTAGTTTGCAGATTTCTATTTATTTCTAGGAGCTAATGTTCCCCTTCCCACCGTAGACATACTTAATATGCCCACGGTTGAGGTGACGACATTTTATTTAAGGAAAATTATAATTAATATATCTTATAAAAATAAACCCTACCATAAAAAACTAAACCCTTCTAAAAAAAAGTGAACCCTAAAAGAAAAAATTATTGACGTGGCACTGTCATGTCAGCGGTAAGCACGTTACGTGTGCCCACCGTGGGTAGGGGAGCATTTCTATTATTTCTAGTATGTACATAATAGTAAAAATGTTATTATTATTATATGATGAGGGCCAAGTAAGAAATTAGGATTAACTGATTTTTAGACCAGTTGTCAAATTGAACTAGCCCTACATTGCTTTGGCCAAGGGAATTGCACTTTTCCCTGAGCTATCATTAATCATTCATTTTTATGTCAAAATATATGAAGTTGCTCGACTTTCATTTTTTTCACAACCTTTTGAAAATTTCTGTAAATACATAAATTTTTGGCACTTGTTCGATTTTTTCATAATTTTGATTGTGCCCCAATTTTATGCTGACATGGATCCAATATGGAATTCGGGAGTGTGTCCCGTTAATGATTTCCGGCGAACAAAACATGGCCGTTTTGACTAATGAACGACATTGTCAGGACTCCACAAAACGATGTCATTTGGTTGTTTCTTACTTTGTGAATCCCGATTAGGGTTTGAATCTACTCCATTTCGTGATTTCAGCACACAGCACGGAGGAGAGGGGAAGAAGAAGTTTTGCCGCAGAGAAGAAAAAATGCTAAAGAGAATGTCTTCGTCTCAAACTTCCTTGTATTCCCCGATAGAGATTGTAGATTCAACTTCTTCGTCTAAATAAATCTACAAAATAACTTAGTCCTCTTCCATTTTCGTTGTCGCGTTTCCGTTCTCGCATCTCTCTTCTCCTACCACTACAACACTCTTGGAGACTCGATTGCAACTCGCCCTTTGCACTCGAAACCCCCCCCCCCCCTCTAAAATCGCCCGCAACAGTCTTGAAAATCGATTGAAACTCGGTTAAGCCCTAGAAATTGCCCTTTGCCCTTTTACCTTAGCAATATGACTGCAAATCCCGACTTTGAATAGACTAAACCTAATGTAATATACCGACTTTTATAAAATAGAAAATTTTAGACGTTTTATAGAATCAGCTTAAGTATTACTACCTTCATCCCATTTATTTAGACCTATTTACTATTTGACACGTATTTCCACCGAAACCTAGTACGGGTTTTAAAATATAATTTTGTAGTATCGTTTTTTTTACGGGATACTATGACACTCATAGTATCCCGTAAAAAAAACGATACTACAAAATTATGTTTTAAAACCCGTACTAGGTTTCGGTGGAAATACGTGCATAAAACAAATAAGTCTAAATAAATGGGATGGAGGTAGTATGACATAGAACGATTTCCTGTTTCACTTGAATAAGATTTTGCATTTCGGTTGCAATTAGATATGAATTTTAAAATATCATATCTCGTGATTTAAATCACGAATTTTAGCTCCGTATTATATTTGAGTGAATTTTGAAATGTCCATTTAAGTTAGTGGACATCAAATTATGTCCACCAACATAACTTACTCAAATTATGTCCACTTTTTGGTTTTTGGGACCAAAATACCCTTAGTAAGTTGACTTTGACTAAATTTTTTGAACTTTTTTCATTTTTTTTTCATTTTTCTGATACTTTTGATAATGTAATTTCTTTTTCGATTTTTTTTTCCGATTTTTTCAGACGTTTTATTTTATTTTATTTTATTTCGATTTTGGCTCTATTGGTACTATTAACACTAATAGTACCAATAGATCCAATTGTTTAAGATTTTTTTCTTTTCAGATTATTGGCAACAGTCTTTTATAATATCATTTAACCTAATGATAATTCAAATAAACTTATAAAATCAGAATTCAGAATAAATAAATGAAAGCATAAAACTTTAAATCTGAATTGGGTCTAATGGGATTATTTGGAGAAAATAGACCCATTAGAACCAATTATGCGCACTCGATCCAATCTATAATAAAAATCCAACAAGCAGTACATACCATGATTTATATCATTTCAATTCTAATTGCATAAAATCCAAAATTAAACCATAAAATCCTGAATCTAAATGGATCTAATGGGTCTATTTGAATTAAATAGCCCCATTAGACCCAATTCAACGCAATAATTCAAAAAAAATCGACCACATAATGGTACTATTAGCACTATTTAGACGTTAATTAGTACCTATAGTACCAATTATGTAATTGGCACTATGAGTACTATTTTGATATTAATAGAGCCAATTGTACCAATTATTCAACAATTTTAACTTCTCACAACAAAAACAAATAGAAACACATTGCATTACAAAAATAATCTCGCTTCATATTCATATTTTTCAAAAAAAAAAAAAGAGTACAACAAAATGTAAAAAGGAAGGAAAAAAAACTGAAAAACTAAAAAGGATGAAAAAAATTAAAGAAAACAAAAATAAGTAGCATAGCAAAAATCGAATTAAAAAGGAGAAAAAAATGAAAGGAAAAAGGAAGAAAAAAAAAATCAAATGGATATGAACATAGGAAATCGGGAAAGGTCAAAACAAATAAAAAACAATTGAAAAAAGAAGAAAAAAATTGAAAAAAAAAAAATCAAAATGAACGAAGAAATCAACTCAACAGCAGCAACGAAGATCTGCAGCCTGCCTTGATCCTCCATCACCTTCAGCGACCGCCTACGACCGAGAATGGCAGCCCAAACGCCAACAGACTCTGAATCGACGTCGTCTGCCGCTGCCGACGGATCTAGTCGATGCTGTCGTCCGCTCTCCGCTCACCTCCAGCGCCCTCAGCCTTCAACGACGATCGATCTTCGCCCGCGGCAGTGATTTGAAGGTGCGACGGCGGGCGGCGCACCAGATCCATGCCAGATCCGACGCCAAGGCAGAGAAATCCGGCGATGCACCTTCGATCTCGCCGCACTGGCTTCAGCGCCAGAATTGGAGGGGGCACGGCCACCGGCTACACTAGTATCAAAATTATATTAAAATCCTTCTGCTACTTGAACTGCTGCGGTTCACCGGCGGCGCAGTCGATGGAGATGAAGGCGTTGTGGTCGACGGCGGAGCGGGGAAGAAGTATAGAGCAGAGAGAGAGAAAAGAGGAATTAGGATTTGAGAAATATACAAAATGAATGAAAAGAGAAACATACGGGTATTTCAAATTATTTTAGGGGTATTTTGGGGTCAAAAATAAAAAGATGGACTTAGATGTTGGTGGATAAAATTTGATGTTCACTAACTTAAATAGACATATTCATGCATTATCACATTATATTTTATGATAATACTGTAATGATCTAAATAGATTACTTGTATAATTTGGGCTCCGACCCATTTTATCTAAGAGATTTAAGTAAAAGTATAAAGGCCCAAAACAAATACTCACTATCCCAGAATTTATGGCCCAAAAACTACAAAAACGAATTATGAAATAAATGAAAAGAAAAATACACTATCATCCAAATTCCATAAATGACACAAAATCCCTGCAAAATCCCCAAAAATCTGAATTATCCATAACCTATTTCCATAAGCTCTATATAACTTGAGGAATGGCCTCAAAGCTAGCTTTTGCACCCCTATTCAAGCTACCCCTTTTATCACCATCTCACTTCTTTTTCTCTACAGTGTTCATATACGAATTACTCTCAAAAGAAAAGAAAAGAAAGAAAAGAAAAGAAAAGGAGAAGCAGAAAGTCTCCATCAAACCTTCATAACCAGTAAATCTAGAGCATGTCTTCATATTTCCTTCAATCACTTCCATCAAAGACTTTTGCACCCCATCTGCAAACCCTTTATGATGCTCTTGTTGCTCCCCTTTATTATCATCCCACTTCACTTCAATATTTTCATCTCCTAATGCAACTAGAACCGATAAGAAAAGCAAATTTCTTCCTAAGCTATGAGATCAGAGAACTTTAAATATGAAAACTGAAACAAGAACATTAACTTGCTAACTCCATAACTTGAAACAGTAAGGGAAACAAACAGCAGCTATGTAGTTATGTATGCTACTAAATGTATGCTCTTCGAGGAAACAAAAACAAGGGAATAAACAAGCATAAAGCATAATATGTGAACACCAAACTCAAGCCCTAACAAACTGAAATTCAAAGATAAATAAATATTTTTCATGACATGGAATGATGAAACTAGGAAGACAAGGACAGAGCCCTGCCGTGTGGTTGTTAACGGTGATGGTGTTGAGACGCCGGATGGTCGATGGGAGCTCCGACGGACCCACGGAGGAGAATCCAAGTGTCGACGGCGGCTCCTTGCCTCTGAGGTCGACTATGGTCGAAGGAGAGAGATGAGAGTAGTCTCTGCTCCTCGACTTCCATCGGAGCAACGACGGTGGCGGCTAATGTTTCTGCCGGAAAGAGGGAGGGCGTGAAGCCGTTGACAACGGAGGAGACTAGAATGGCAACGCGAGCGCGGCGGTGCTGCAGCCACTGAGTCGCGGCACCGAACGACCCAGCAACAGAGGCTATGAGACGCCGGAGAAAGGGGGACGTTGTAGCAGCATCGGTGCTGCTCCAGCCGTGGCGTCGGCAACTCTAGTGAAGACTCGGTGGCGGCTGCAAAACAGAGAGGGAAGGGCGACACCGTGGAAGAACAGGACGGCGACGAGGTCCAACTGGCGCGGTGGTACATGAGCAACGGTGGCGGAAAGCCGTTGAGTGAACGGAGGCGGCTCCGGTGACTCCACAGCAGCTGGCGTCGGGTGTTTGCCGGTGATGATGTAATAGCCGTAAAAATCCGTTCTAAAGAATCGACCATTAATAAGATTATATAGCTATTTATTTGATGACGGGTTAGCTTAATAAATTATTCTCGAGCTATATTATAATTACATAAAGTATTAGCTATTTAAGAAAAGCTTAGCTTATGATTAAGTTAGCATGAAAATGCTATAGCACATTTATTTCCGGAAATAAATAACGATAGAAGCCTTACGCTATATTATTCCGGAACGAGTTCGAGTTATAGCACACAAAGTACAAAGCTAAGATACGAGATGAGTATGCTCGAAGAACATAAATGATATTCGGAGTTTAGCTTCGATAATGGGATAGTCGATACTCGAGAATCTATGAAGCACGGGGACGTCAAAGAGGGTGCCGTCCCCGTCCCGGGGACGTCCCGGATACGAATACGCTTAAATACGTGAGAAATACGTCTGAAAAACGTTTTTTTTTTTTTAATTTATTTAATAATAAAAATACGCCCCAAGAACGGTCAAAATACGCAAAACAAAAAGTCAAATACGTTTCTAGAATCCACTAACTTATTGTTTTGTTCTCTCGCGCCGCTCTAACCGGAGAAGGAAAGGTTGCTGCCAATTTAGAAATCGACGCCACCCAGCAATTTGCCCGGCGCCTCTCCATCGCTCCGTGCGCCGCGTCGCTGCCACTCCAATCCGTCTGCCGTTGCTGCGCTCCATGGCTGTCATCGCCCCCGACTCTCTTTATTCTTTATTTGGTAGCGGCGGCTTTTGGGTAGTTATAATATATAATATTCATTAGGGTAATTATATATTATAATATTCATTATTTGGGCATTTGGGCTGGAGTTCAATTAATTGGGCATTTGGGCTTTCTACTATTACTATATATTAAGACATCGTTTTATGTGAGATGTACTTAGTTTTATTATGGATTATGTGGTATTTGCATATTTTCTTAATGAATTATGAATTTTTAATATATATAAAATATATATAATTAAAACATAAAAACGTATTTTTGACGTATCGTATCTTCATTTTTTGAAAATTGACGTATTTATGTCCCCGTATCGTATCGTACCCGTAATTCGTATTCGTCCCCGTGCTTCATAGTCGAGAATGCATGATGATTCACGAGCATAGGTTTTTTATTATTATTATTATTATTATTATTATTATTATTATTATTATTATTATTATTATTATTATATTTACTTGTTAATGTCGATGCTTAGCTATAAATTGTGGGATGATTATTTGATGAATGTGATTACATTAGCATGTGTATCAACATACACATAGTGATGATACATCACTTATATTATTTATTGTGTAGAGATCCTACACTAGATGTTTATCATCTATGATTTGTGTTATTTATTTGGGACGAATGTGACGCGTATATTATAATAGAGTGTCACGTATCCAGTATCCGATTACGGATACTATAGAATATATTAGCATACACTAAGTAGATTAATTAGTAGAAGAAAATATATTAGGTGTACAAGTGTGTGCATGTGTGCGTGTGTGTGAGTGTCGAGAGTGAAGGAGAGGGAAAGAAGATATAAGTAGCACCACTCTCCCGCCTAGTGACATCATTCCCCACTCCCCTTTCTCACTCTAAGAAGACAAGAGAGAAGCTCTCAAGTTTCTTCATCCCCAACCTTCAAACACCACCAGCGAACCATCACCGCCGCCGCACCAGAATCCTTTCCCCACCTCCTATCACTCTAAATCCTTGCATCCCACCATAATTCGAGCTGTTGAACAAGAATATGGTGTCCAATTCTGCATCCAAGGCTTGGAAGTAGGACATGTGATGAGGAACAGAGTCAATGGAAAAGAGAGTGAAACAAAATAGGATGCTAAATTCGACTTCCAAGTGCGAATCAACGAGAAAAATGAGAACTTGATTCTCAACTCTTGATAAAAGATTAATACAATATTCAACTCCCCTTAAACTCCTTCATACCATGAGTTCTTATAGAAAAAGAGTAATAAAAGACTCAATAAAAGAAATAACTTTCAGACTTCCAAATTAAAGAAACTCCCCAACTTCTAGTCTTAACTTTTAAATAGCCACAACTCTTTCAATACGTTGAATCGAGGTGACCGTTCAATGCCGCAACGGTGCATAAATCAGATCCTTGTAGAGAAAGCAAGGGATTGTACTACATCAACATGCAGCCCCCGAAATTTTGGTGATCGAAGAACACTTCGATTTCTTCTTTCGTCAAGGTGAGATTCTTCCTCCTCTTGATGAGTCGAGTCTAGATTCGTGTTGTAGGGTACAATTCAAACAATATCTTGGTAGATATAGTTTCGGCCTTGAGAGGAAGGTTAGTGCATGTTCTAAATTCTTTGATAATCTTCATCTCCATCATGTTCTAAGTTCATTCAGGTATATATTGTTGAAGTTCTCCATGTTTT
The DNA here is from genome assembly GCA_001642375.2 of Mentha longifolia. Lineage (NCBI taxonomy): Eukaryota > Viridiplantae > Streptophyta > Magnoliopsida > Lamiales > Lamiaceae > Mentha > Mentha longifolia. The sequence continues at coordinate 29,912,681 of CM038118.1, read as the reverse complement.
CCCTCTTGATCGATCATGTCTAGCATCTGTATAAGCCTCTAAGGGGGTGTTTGGCTAAGCTTATTTTAAAGTGCTTATAAGCTCTAACATCTTATAAGATGTTTCAAGTGCTTATAAGATGTAATTTTTAAGAGCTTATAAGATGAAAAAGTGTTTGGCTAATTAAGCTTATAAGATGTGTATTGTTTTGTATTATAACCTATTTTTATTACATAATGACCAAAAAGGACATATTCATTTTAATCCATTTACTGTATATACATTATTTCAATATTATAATAAAAAAATCCAAACCATATTTTAATTCAAAAAATTTAGCTACGTGTAGAAAAAGAAAGTCAATATTACAAAAAGAGTGGAATAAAAAAAACTTGAAAGATGAAATTGGAATTAGAAAAAAAAAATTAAATTAAATTAAAGAAACAAAAAATTATATTTCTCTCTCTTCTCATTGTTTCTCTCTCCTCTTCGTTTCTCTTTCTTCTTCGTGAATTCATCTGCTAAATTCCGGCGAAGGGTGGCCTCCCTCCTCTCCGCCACCGACTACGACTCCTTTCCTAGTCCGACTACCCCGTCGAATCTCGATCTCCTTCCATATATTTCTACCATCGCCGCCATGTCCGCCGCCGTAGTATTTTCCTTCCCCTTCTTCACCTCATCTCTCCACCGCCGTATCCGTTCGCCCCGTCGCCGCCTCCGCATCCCTTCGCCATCGTCGCTCGGCATCGCATTTTCCTTCATCTTATGCGCGGCATCAATTTTTAACTATAGGAAGATTCACATATTTCGGGAAAATTCACAAATTTATGAACTTTTCTGAAATGGTATTGATGTCGATGATGGTGTTGCTCATTGCCGGCAGCGGCTGTGGTCCTAGCTGGTAGCGGTGGTGGTGGTGCTGGTCGGTAGCAACGGCGGTGGTGGCGGCAGAAATTCTTCGCCCTAATTTGTGAGAGAGAAGCGTGAGATTGGGATGAAATGAGAAGGGCATTGCCTGGAAATAATAAATATTGAAAGGGTAGTTTCGTAATTTTGTTTCTACTTATCAAAATAAGCAAAAATAAGTTGGTACAGAGCGACTTATTTTTTCTAGTGCTTATAAGCTCTTTGAGCTTTTTTTTCCAGCTTATAAGCTGTAAGATAGCTTATTTTGCCAAACACTTTTAAAGTGCTTATAAGTTGTTGAACAGCTTAAAGCTACTTAAAGTAGCTTATAAGCTTAGCCAAACACCTCTAAGTCGTATATTTGTAGTGTTCTTGAGCTCAATTTATGATTTAAAAAAGAATAGAAGTCGGATTCATAAACATTGGCTGTGTTTTTGTAATAAATATTTTATCGAACATCTTGTGCGCATATTCTGTCGAGTTTTGTTCAACGATTTCGAACCCTTTCCCGACCTTATCTCGTTTTGAGTCTTGAATGAAAGGTTTAGAACATGTTTCCAGCTTTCCAAAACACTTTTCACCCCACTCCGAGTTCGTATGTGCGAGTTATGATTTTTAGAAGTTTGCTTGTCAACCAGCCATTTCTATAAAAATAACCCCCAGTCCCGATTTTGATCTCTGTTTTTAACCATGATTCCTTGTCTATTTTAAAAATATATAAACACGAAAGTTGTAGCCTGTAGCATGAGATTTCCATTCCATCGGGATATTATTCGCCCTGATTGGTTAAGTGTAGCTCGAGCTATCATAGCTCAAATTAAGCCACTTGAATTTGTCAAACTTCCATTTCCAGCCTTCGAATTCTTGAAAGAAATAATCATAGTCTTCGAATCTCTTGTTTATAAATTCTGAAACTTGAGCATGTGGTGGTGTCCTGTTCTAGCTAACTAAATTGATCAACCATTTCCAGTTTGGTGTAACAACCCAATTATTTGCATATTAGCATTTAGATATATATATATATTTTTTCCTTTTAGTTGATTAATTTATAGCCATTAAATTTTAGAGTTTGGGTTTTTGTCTTAGAAATAAAAAGTTGGTCTTATTATTTGCTTAAATAATTGATTAAGATTGTTTAGTAAAGGGAGGAGTATTTTATATATATAAATATTAATTATCCTATTTAGTTATTATTATTATTTTATTTTTTCTTCTCTTCTCTTGAAAATATAAAAGAATAGAAATAATTAAATTAAGTTGAGAGTTATTAGGGGTTGGTTTTACTTTCATTCAGAAAATCCCCTTTCAGTTTCTACGAGAGTGAAATAAGAAAACTTCCTGTTCTTTCCTTTCAATTCCGAGAAAACAGTTCAATCCTTGGATTGTTGTAGAACGGGAATGTAGGAGTTCGGGTTGTGAAGTCTTATAAATTAGGGAGAGGAATCGAAAGAGGATACAATTGAGCAAGTTTTGTGTTAGTAGACGAATTCGAAGGTGAGTTCTATTAAAGAAATTTGTGGTCAAATCATTTGCTTTCTTCAATTTTTTTGTGGAATAGCATAGTGTTTTTTTTTATAAAGGCAAAGTTCACAAATTTCCTGTTCATAGAGCCCTCAAAATTTTCGAACTATACTGATTTGGTTTGTGAATTCAAATAACTTTTCTTCCATATCTTTCCATCTTGTTATTGGTCTTTTTCTAAAATTTTTTTATTGATTTACACGTGGGTTCCAAAGCCATAGACTTGGCAATATGGAGTTTACAGCAAATTGTTTCTAAATTATTTTATTAATTATTCAACTTCGTTGTTAGTAATAGGTAGTCGGAGATTTACTTTTGATAACTTGTTTTTTTTTATACATTTGAGTTTTGCAGACAACATTGAAAGTAGGATATGAAGTATTAGTATGTATATTTTATTTGTTTTCTTCATTATACAGATTATTGTATAGTTGGTTGAGTAAGTGTTGTTTAAGGCGTATATGTTTAGTTTTGTTAAAAGGGAATTTGGTAGATGATTAGGGAGTTCAGCACCTTTGGAAATTGGGACCAATAGTTAAGCTTTTTATATTTCGTATGTAGAAGTTAGTAGTTTTGAGTGCTTACTGTTATGCTTTTGATAAACTAGGTGTGGAGCAGTTAGAATCCCGTTCTCCCTATTAAGAGCTTTGTTACGATTCGCAACTTCAAGGATTTGAGGTGGGGTAAAGTAAATTATTTTCAAAGTTATTTCAAGGAAGTTTTTTTTTTTTGTTGAGAAAATGAGTTTATGTCCAACGTGTTTATGTGTGCTTGAAATTTATGGTTGAAGTTATGATATGAGTATACGTGAGTATGCAAGTTATGGTCCTGTGCACAGTTGAAGTTCTATGTCCCATTTATTCTTACTTTGTTGTGTACATTGTAATGAATAATGGTTGAAGTTATATGTTCCCATAGTTCTCTTGAATTATGGTTGAAGTTATATGTTCCCATAGTTCTCTTGAATTGTGGTTGAAGTTATATGTTCCCATGGTTCTGTTGAATTGTGGTTGAAGTTTCCCATATTTTCTATGCTATGTTTACGCGTTTGGACAAGAAAAGAGATATCCCAAAGAACCCCTACCCCCACTGAGTATATTTTGAATACTCACCCCGTTTTTCTTAAACTATTTTCAGATGGAGAGCATGGAGAGCCGTGACGGAAATGTGGTGCTCTGTTTATGTATTTAAATGCAGAAGTTATTTAGGATTTCATAACTGTTATGGTTTGTGAAACTACTAGGATTTGTTATGTAAAGTTTTTAGGAAAATACTTGTTTGTTTTGGGATCAGATTTACTATGCGTTGTTTAACTTAAAGTAGTTAGATGTTTGGATGGTTTGGCATTTGTGAGGTAGGATTGATCGTATTTGAATTTCGTGATTTAATGATAAAGTATTGTTGGTTTGATTGTTGGTTTCGTCGTTAAGATGATAGATTTTCACCGAAGATTTCTTCGTATTTATACAGGGTTATTTCTCTTGTAAATTTTAGTTTAATATTTGGCTTTTTTTTTTTTTAGTATCAGATTTTATTACAGAATATTAGTCTCTTATCTTTTGAAAAATAAAGTTTATTTTATTTTCTTCCGCAACAGATTTTAGTTTTATTCAAATGAAATTAGGGTGTTACATTTGGTGCTCCATTACTTGAGATATAAATTATTTTCCACACTATCGCCATTCAACTTTGTTAAGTAAGTGAGCTTTATTAATGAACCTATTTTCTGACATACTCCCGATCAAGTCTTTCCCATTCAAAGCCATTATCCCATAGCCATCATCCATAGTCAAAACAATGTTGAGTTAAGCAACACATCAAGCTTCCCTAAATTAATTCCTTAAGTGTAAGCATTCAGCCTTCGGCCAAAGTCTTAGAACTTAAGTTCAAACTCATAGATTGATCCTAGATGATTAAATCCTACTTAAGTATAGTCTCTCATCATCCATTTAACTCCTTTAATCTGATATACAAGATAGTACGAGTGAGATGATAAGATAAAGGAATAATAGATCGATAAGTATTATTATTATACTTAGGTAAAATTATCGAAGTATAACTATTATATATATTAAGTAAGGGTTGATAATATATGATTATGTGTTGTTAGTATACTAACATTGATGTGTGATTTATAGCCACAAGGTGGCATAGTGGAGACAAAGATCAACCCTTGCAAGCTATGAAGAGTGAGCTCTTATTTTATATAAAGCAAAAGCATGGATGCATCTTATTAATGTTAAGCATGATTTATACCGCATGAGCATGATTTATATAAAGCTTTACACTTGCCAAGTTTTATAGCATGCATGTACCGGTCTACAAATAGCTTAACGATCGGCCTTTCTAAATTGAGATGTCAGACGGGTAAGTGTGCACACAAAGGTATAGGTGTCCGAGGGGATGGCCACTCATCGATACTATTCTAACTCTTTATTGTAGACTTGGTTACTCATGTTGATTAGTGCTGGCATAGCTCAAGATCATTAGCATAAAGTATTTTAAAAAACATGTAGCAGGATTTTTAAAAAATCAGGTTCTTTTCATAAAACCCCTAAGTACGTTTAATTGGACAAGTCTATCTATAGCCATAATGGTATCTTTTTGTTTTGGCGATGAGCTCACTCGGTACATTTTTGTACTGACGCCCTATATGTATTTCTAAATGTGCAGGTTAACTGAAAATGAGGAATGAAGGGAGAAGAGCTGGGAGTTGGGATATTACGGTTGTAGCCATGTGTCGTGTGTCTTCATACATACTTCACAACTATGTTTCCACTGCAGTCCCAAACTCTTAATAAATAATAAGTTAAGTTAGTCATGAGATGTTCTGTATAAAGTAAAGTCTACTCATGAGTCTGTAATTTAAATAAAGTCAAGGGTCGATATGAAAATAGGTTAATAAGTTGTGCTTCTCCATACACTACTTCACTCATCACATTACCCATATTTCACATACTATTTTTCAATAAATAAACATGCCTTCCGCACACTTAAATAAATAAAGATGCCTAAATCATTCATCAGCCACTTTAGATCCTCAACCAACAGCTCGGTTGCTCAGCCAATCATAGCGCACCGGTCTCCGAGGCGCATTTCTACATGCCCCGGGGGTCAGGGCGTTACAGATGAAGCTGGAAGAGAAGGAGATGGTCTTTGGATTTAGGGTTCGAGATTAGGTCGGGTGAGAGGGGAAAGAGAGTGGGAACTGAGGGGGAAGAAGGCGATGCCATAGCGGCAGTGGCAGCAGCGACATCGGAGAGGTGGCAGCCGCCGACAATTTTGCCGAGGAAGAGGAAGATGGGTATTGAGAATTATAATATAACATAATAGATTTCACAACTCTTTACAAGTTCGAGTTTTTGGATGAGATGAAATTCTATCATGGTATCAGAGCCTCTGGCTAACACTGAGGTCATGTGTTCAAATTCCACTGATAGCACTCCACCCATATTAAAAAGTGTGTGCACTTGTTGAGCCTCATACCCAAAGGGTTGAGTTGAAAATCGAGCCCACAAGTGAGGGAGAGTATTGAGAATTATAATATAACATAATAGATTCCACAACTCTTTATAAGTTCGAGCTTTTGGATGAGATGGAATTCTATCAATGGGGAGAAAGGGAGAAGAGTCGGGCAAGGAGGGAGCGGGTTTGTTGTGTTTGTGCATATGTGTTGCTGAAGAGGGAGATTGAGTTGGGGCTGGGTTTTCAATCACCAGGCCTAGAAATTAATTCAAAATCGGGCCGAATTAATTCAAGGTGTGCGCCGGATGCATTTTACTGATGGATTCTTCAATTTGGCTTCATACTGGATTTCAGTAATTACTCCTAATTAAAATTGATTAAGACTTATTAAACATTACAATATAATTAATTAAAGTTTAAATATTTACTAAGATTTAATTAACCAAAAATTATGTTCCGGAATCGGATTAAATCAACGAATATTTGGAGCCAATTAATTCCTTAATTGAGCTCCTCTAATAATAAAAATGGTTATTCCGTTAATGAAAAAATTTATAGGATTCCAATTTAATCTGTTAACCCTAATAGAATTATAAATAAGAGAATATATAAGGCGAGTATATATTTTCCTTAGAAATTGACATTCATTCAAAATTTAGATTCTTATTATATCGTTATGAATAGGCGCGGCTCAACGAGATTTTGTCGTTATTTTGCCTATCAAGACCGACCATTATCTACGCTTCAAGAGGTGGGCTTATTTTCCAAATGTATATGAGTTATGTATGCTCAATGATTTAAAATGCAAAACTGTTTATCCATATTTTAATGTGCATTCTAGATGTTTAATGCTCTGGAAAGCTGATCGATCGAGATTCCTAGCTTAGTCAAACACACTAGATTGAATCGTGTACACTCCTCGATAGTAGTGCAATGGGTTGATCTCCATTGTGTGCTATCTAAATTGAGGCTCTCTAGGTTCCTATCCGAAGTCTAAAAAATGTAAACTGCGAACCAGGGCTATCAACTCGAAGTCCGAGGACCTGTCAGTGGCAAGAGGTCTGGGGTCCAAGTAAGAATAACTATAGAGTGCGACATGATACCGCAAGTAAAATTGATTTAGCATGCTTAGTTGAATTTTATTTTCCAAAACTTCTAAGTTATGCTCGTAATATGGATAAACTGCTATATTTTTTCACACTATTAGCAAAATGCATAGCCCACTGAGTACATTAGTACTTAGCCCAAAATATTATCAAATATTTTCAGGTTGATGGAGCTGTGATGATGGTGTGGAGGTGAGGCTAGGATTGTCCATCTTGTTAAGCTTCCGCTGATCATATTTCTTTTGTAATAATGATATTTGGTCATAATGTGGCCGGCCACATTATGTCATTTTTCATAATATATGTCATTTTGAAAATAATAAATAATTATTATAATTAATTACTTTTATATTTGAATTTTAAAAAAAAACCCTGCAAAAATTAAATATTTTTCTCTTTTTTTAAATAAAAAGTAAAAATTCATTAAAATAATCAAAATAATCAAATAATTAAAGGGTTAATTTTAAATAAAATACATAAATTATACGAAAAATCACTTTTGAGTTTTCTTATAATCTAAAAAAAGTTGGACATAAATATATAAATTATTACATATTAAATAAAATAAAATAACTAAAATTATGGTCGGTCATATTATGGCCGAATAGCATCACCCTTTCTTTTGTTATGCTTAAGAATATTGCACTATGAATTTGTAGACTGTCTTTTGTCTAGAAAGTTGAACTCGTTCTCTTATCTATTGTGAAAAATGGTCTTTCGTGATTTGATGAACTATCGATTCTTAAGCGATCCTAGTATATTAACGTATGCTATGTTAGGATTATTTGCCGTTGTTGGCTTATTCCCCTTGCAAAGAAGATGTTGCCCAAACTTTCGGGAATCATCTTTCAATTATTGTGATGAATTGTTTCCCCCTTTCTATTCCCGCTCTTGTAATCCAACCCCTAGTCACGCTCTTGGCGCGTGCGCCTTCCCTCGGGAATTAAGGTGTGACACCTAACCTACGCACGACGACGTCGTAATGATCGTTTACCAGGGCATACAACACGATGTCATTTAACATCAAAACGTCTTTGTATTTTTGACAGCTCAACCGAGCAAATTAAAACAATTGACATGCAATATCCATGTCATTTTTCAAGTCACCGGAATTCAATATTATGGAAAAAAATCGAACAAGTGCCAACGTTCATGTATTTATATGATTTTTTGAAAGGTTGTCGAAAAAATGAAAGTCGAGTCAAAGTTCATGTATTTTGGCTTCATTAACCCTTATTTTAAAATACGGTGATACTATTATCAGTATAGTTAAATTCATAAATTACATAAAAATCAAACTTTTATGATCTTTTGAGAATTTAATGATGATATTCCTCAATCACACGTCGATAATTTTCATCTAGTAAAATTTATTCTTTTTGATAGAATATATATTTATAATGATTTTCTTTTCATATATCATTGTTACGTTAGCCGTGAACATTTCTTGATGCTACCTAAGGTATTAGAATAAACTTTTCGACCAAGAGAATCCAAAGCAACATAGCAGTATTATTCTTCAAACACAACTTTCTCAATTTTTCGGTAAGAAGCAATCATAATAGTGCTAAATCCTATCGAACCTTTGCAAACAAACATAAACAACGAGAGGAGAAGTGAGGAGTTTGAACCAATTAAGAATCCCCATAGTAGCTGCTCATTTCGTCACATTTATAAAGAGATAGTTGATTGTCTATTTGTGAGATAAAAAGACATTAAACTATCTCTTTATTAATGGGACGGATGGAGTATTAATTAGCTAGCCTACCTCATTGGATTGGGAAAAGAATTTCGGTTCTACTATTCTTCTAAGGGAGTAACCATCTCAGCATTAATTGTAAGTTTGACCTCAACATATATAGATACTCTTCATCATTTCAACTTTAGGAGAAAGAGATCCGAAATTTAGAAGATGCTATAAGAGAAAACGATTAAGGGAAAACTAGTAAATCCTATAGCATGGCTAGCTCATCCCCTTCACTGCAATGAGCTAAACTCTCGATGTAGGTAGACACAAGCTACGAAGAAACGGATAGTGTTGTTAAACACAAATACCCTTGCTTCTATAGGACTAGAGGAGAACCCAAACAAGCCAACGATTGAATCAAACTCTTGAAGCATATATATATATAGTACACCCCCTTACTCCTTATATCAAGAATCCCAACTTCAAGTGTTTGCTTCAAAGTAGCATGATTTAGGAGAGAGAGAGAGAGAGAGAGAGAGAGAGAGATATTAGGAATTCAGAAGATGCTATAAAAGAAGAAGAAAAAAGATATCCATATAGCAGAAGAACAAGAAAAGAAAAGGAAGCAGAAACCCTAAATCAAAACTAGCAATCCTATTCCATTACATATATATATAGCTAGCTCATCCAATTAACTGAGCATTAATTTATGTAGTGGTGAGACTAAATAAACTTTCAACGTAGACAAGCGCTTCGAAGAACCTGACTGTGCTTTTGGATGTTGAGAAAGCACCATCTTTGGGAGAGTAAACCAAGATAGTATCTCCATATATAATGAAAATCTCTCCATTTGGACCTTCTCCAAATAGAGGCTTAAACCTGTATCTAAAATGTACGCAGATATCAATAGCAAGAGCAGGAGGGACGGTGAAGAGTTTGAACCAAGAATCATTCACTCCATACTCCTCCATCACCCAAACTTCTAAGCTTTTCTTCATATCATCAAATAAGATACTTAGACATCCACCAATCTGCCCCAACCACGGGAAGTGATGCCAAAAACGAGCCGTCACGCCTAAGGGTAGCTCAACCCTTCCAAACTCGTCTCTCTCCAAATCAAAGGATTCAATATAGTATACACTGCCATCATACTGAGTGGTCCAGTGAAGTTTTCCGCTTACAAACTTCGCAATCGAACCTATCCACCAAAGAGCCCCGTGCTCAACTGTCCTCCAAGAATTTGTCTTGGAACTATACACTTTGCCTATCGGTTGTTCCGTGTTAGATTTTCGAACAGTCATTACCACAAACACCTTGTATGCACCACTCGATTCATCCCAACCGAACCCACATTTAGAAAAGTTATAGCTTCTTACGAGGTCTGTTTCATTACGAGGTAATTCGATCGAGACTCTGGTGGCCGGGTTCCACAAGAAGAGACGCTCCTCCGCCTCGTCGGAAAAGCAAAGCATAGCACCCCTATCTTTGACTTTGGATCATTAATTATTGATGATCCTTCTTCAGTCGAGTTCAGCATCGAGTGCAGAGACAAATTGCTCAGTTCATCTTTATAATTAATAACAACTCTGTGGTGCTCCGAACTAAGGGTTTTTGCTGAATTCTGGTGCTGGATCTTGATGAATCGGTCGCTATCGATCAGAGACAACCATGATCTCGAAACGCACTTGAATCTCAAGAGGGATTTAACCGGAAACCTGGGCAATATTTCTTCCATGAGGGATCTGAGGAAGGCTGCGGAGAGGAGGGTTTTGGCCATGCATCTTCCCCCCTAAACAATGAGTCCAGAATGTTACTCTCTTCTTTCAACAAATTTATCAATTCATTATATATTCGGCGGACTCCTCTTTAAAGATCAAGTTTTCTAGAAAAGCTCTACTGCACGTCGATAATTTTTTTCATAGACTGAATCATATTTTGAGTGTAAAACTTCTAAGTTTTTCTAGAAACGCTTCCTCAGAGGCATTAGATCAAACAGGTGGCGTGCAACGCGAGCTGTGAGGTTTCTGCTCCTCTAAGTCTACTACTGTTTCTAAGCTGTCACAGACCTTTGATGGAGAAAGTGATAGATATGTAACTCGGAAAAATAATCTTCCACTTATTCTCTCGACTGTTATTCTGTCAAGTTATTGGCCGTCCATATTTTTTTGCCTTCTCTCTCAGAAAATTTGTTTTGGTTCCGCAATTTCTCATACTGTTTTTTACTTTGTTTATTATTGCTTTCGAGAGGTGCAATGAATATTTCTTGTCCAATATTCTTTGGAACGGTAAAAAAATAAGTTACTGATTGAAGAATCTTAGTAATCTATCTATACTATATATTTATTTAGGGACACACTTGGGTCAGCCGGAGGCACCGTGCGGCCGGACTAAAACAATGACACTTTTATTCATATAGATTGACACTTTTCTGTATAAAGATTGACACTTTTAAAAATTGTCATTTTATTCGTAAAATAATTATGTTAAAAATTGACACTTTTAGTCATATAGATTGACACTTTTCTATATAAAGATTGACACTTTGGGCCCGGCCGCACGGTGCCTCTGGTTGACACAAGTTTTTGTCATTTATTTATTATAAAAAGTGTCTTGTTTACAAAATTTATTTTACCAATTATACCCTTAATATTATCATGACAATTACTCATTAGAATATTAAAATCACCATTAGAATAAACAATTAGAATAAGAATAAAACTGTATAATATTGAATATGCATACAATACCAATAGATATAGAAATGATCCCCTACCCACCGTGGGCACGCTTAATGTGCTCACGGCTGACGTGGCAGTGCCACGTCAATGATTTTTCCTTCTAGGGTTTAGTTTTTTTTGTTACGGTTTAGTTTTTTTTTTGTAGAGTTTATTTTTTTAAGGTATACTAATTAATTTTTTCCTTAAATATAATGTCGCCACATCATCCGTGGGCATATTAAGCATGTCCACGGTGGGTAGGGAGCATTACTCCCAATAGATATCCTACAACTAATCATAACTACGACAAGAAAAATTAAAGAAGAATTATAATAATTTAATAATTTATTAAGATAAAATTATTCTTTGTAGTTGCTATACACCAATCCTTTGAAGAGAGTTAATAGTTTCCTATCAAGTTGAGCTTATTTTAAAAATATATATATTAGATTGGATATAGGAGTTAATCTAATAACTAATTGAAATATCATAACAATAGTATATGTTATTTTTATTAAAACCGCTATAAAATTTAGTAATCTCCGTCTCTTATTTTTGTGTTAAATTTTATAGAGCATGTGCATTAATAAAATCTGGTAAATAATTGATAATGGATGATAAAGTTATTGTGGGTAAATAAATGGTAAAGTTATTGGGATAAAGTTATCGAGAGAAGAAATAAACCTCCTTATTGAGAAATTTAATTTTTAGTAATGGCAGTTTTATTTTCCGTTAGTTGAGGAAGCAATTTGCTTTGAATTATAAACATTGAGGGTGTAATTGTCCCAAAATATAGATCAATGGATTTTTTGTTTTTTCATATAAATCATAAGGGGGTATTTGTACCTTATCTCTAAAGTTATCGAGAGAAGAAATAAAGTGGTGGCCAGAATTTTTTTATTTTTTATTTTTAAATAAAAGGGTGCAAGATAATCATTTATATTTTGGGTATTAATACGAATAGGGGGACGTCTCTAAAAGGAAATTTCACACAAAAATGGATGGTGGATGGAATATATGGATACAATTGAGACATTAAAATTGGGACAGATGATCATATTCTGAATTCATAAAGATTTACATATAAATAAATGTAATTAATTATAATAAAAATACTTTATATATGATTTTCTTTTTCTATATAAGTTTTCAATTTTCAATAATAAATGGATTCTCTCAAATTTATATACATGAGTATCTATTTGATTTTTAAGTATAATTATGATAATGCTTCCTCATTTTATAAGAATATAATACATAAGTAATGATAAAAGGGAATTAATTTATTAAATATTAAAAATTATTATATGTTTAATTACACATTCCGTATCATAAAAATGATCTCATATACTTTTATAAGAAATTTAATAAAAAAGAGTAACATTGTCAAATTAGATGTATAAAAGAGAAATTGTAAATAATATTCTAAAAATTGGCCTAAGCGCTAGACAACACCTAACAGACCTGATCATAGCTTAATTGTCAGTCCCTAGCTAGGTGTTGATGTTAAGTCCACCGATTGGTTTGATTGAAGAAAATTGTGCACATGTTGTGTTAATCTACATAGTCTCAACACTGAAAGTGAAACAATAAATAATTGGGACACACTTGGGTCAACCGGAAGCACCGTGCGGCCGGGCTAAAATAATGACACTTTTATTCATATAGATTGTCACTTTTCTGTATAAAGATTGACACTTTTAAAAATTATCATTTTATTCGTAAAATAATTATGTTAAAAATTGGCACTTTTATTCATATAGATTGACACTTTTCTGTATAAAGATTGACACTTTAGGGCCCGGCCGCACGGTGCCTCCAGCTGACACAAGTTTTTGTCTAAATAATTTTGTCAGGTAACTATATACCATATTTTGTTGGCATTAGAGATTAAAAAAAATTATACTATTAGAAATTTTGTTAGCATTCAAAATATATATATTTTTTTAAAAAATAATTAAGTAAATAAGAGTTTATACGTACGCACGTAATTACTAGTAATTATAAAAAGAGGGGAGGGGGGTAAAAAAAAAGTCGAAATCCAAAAAAAAAAAAGAGTTCATTGTCTGTGGCTAGATTTCGTTCAACTACAACAAATTTCACCAAACTGCTTCTTGACAAGGAGAGGGACTCCCAGAAATTTGTGAGTCCCAGAATCAACAAAGATTAGAAATTCTTGAATACCTTTTCTTCTCTCTCCATCATTGACCACCCAATCTCCACTCCACCTAGAGAGAGAGAGAGAGAGAGAGAGAGTTGCGATTGGCAAGAAATGCAGATGATTTGCTTGGGAGGGGGATCTTCGAAGACAATAGTGGTTAATAGCAGCATCTTCAATCTTAATCCCACTGCCCAAATCAAGAATCAACCTTTTTCTTGCATTCCCAATTCATCTCTTTCTCAGATTCTCACATCTCCACCCCAACTCTCATCAGGTATTCTTAGCTTGATTTGCCCTTTCATGTTACACTTTTCGTGTTTCTGGTTATGGATAAATCTCAAGTAAATATGAGCCAATCAGGTATATGTGAATGATGTCTGATGCTAACCAAGATTGTCTTTTAGTGTTGACTTTAACTCAGACAATGATATCTCATTATTAAGGCAAAGATGGTGTGAAATCATGGACTCTTTGTTTTTTAAGCTTTTAGGTTATCCACATATGCATATATGCTTTAAACTCTTGATGCTACTCTTTTGGTGTTGATATAAGCCTACCATTGTTGAAGATATCTCTTTGAGGCTTTGAGGTTATAGTAGTTTCGAGTAAATATCACCAAGTCTCTTTCGTCGTTGCAGGGCAAATATAGGAGTGCTGATTAATTTGATTCTTTCTTGCTAGTATTTGTGCTTGGAAGAGTTAGTATGAAGGTGTCAACATAAAACTATTAGGACTTTAAGGTATAATCAACCTGGCATTTGCAAACATTTCGAGAGAGGATTGATTCGAATAGTACAAGGATTTCTTGAAATTCACCTCTCTTTTTTTTTTCTTGATCGTCGTTTAGAATAGTGTTCTTGACATTCAATTGATGCAATGAACAATCACCGTTGGCTGTGAGCAGAGTAGGACATTGATAATGTTGAGTTTGGCAACTAGAGCAAATGTCTTCTGATAGTTTTTGCCATAAGATTGGGTAAAACCCTTAGCTACAAGGCGATGTATGAGCTTATTAACGCATCTGGTTCATTGTGAAAATCCATTTACATCAAACTAGTTTCTTGCCATTAGGAAAACTTGAGGTCTCCTTAGTCCTACCATTTCCCAAAGCTCCAATTTCTTCATTCATGGCTGTTTTCCTTTTAGGACTACTGAGGGCTTCTTGAAACGATGGAGGCACATGTCATGTATAACCTTGAAAATAGCATGATGAGTGCAAGATGTAACACCCATTCTTAGAGCCCCATCTTCAGTAACAAGTGCATTATCATCAAGACTAAAACCTTTCCTTACCTAAGTGAACTCGAGCAAGATTCATATCTAGTTATGACCTCTGAGTGTAGGTCCAGGTGAAAAGTACTGAGTGATAATCTGACTTTCGGGCCTTTCTTTCTTGTATTGAGGAGTAATGGTATGGGAATTATCAGACATTACAGGGCTTAGTATTTGTTATATATACTCTCCAAAAGATTCTTTATTTTCCTGCAATGTAAATACCATTTGGTTGTTGGTAGTCGGGATGAGAAAGATTGAAAGAGATGCCATGCTAATTATAATGGCCCCTGCATTGAAGGTTTGAAAATATTTCCTTGATGTTCTTGATAATCTGAGTCACATTCGTATGCTATTCTATCCGGGCAATATCCAAGAAAGACGTGTCACATAAACCTTGGATCCATCTTGCTATGATGATGTTGATGGATGTGAATGAGCAACCAAATATTTCAAGATCTATTTGGGTATCCGGAAAGTTAAAGAGTTTGAAATGATCGTTCTAGAGGGCATTCTGTATTTTTCCTGTGAATGTTCTGTGGGATAAGTTCAGTTTCATACTTTCATTATTGCACTTGCGTTTTTTTGCACATTTGTCATGTTTCTTAGTACAATCTGTGATTCAAACAATCTGATGAAGGGATTCTTCTCTTGTCATGATAGGCTCTTGTAGAGCCAGTCAAGTGGCTGAATTATTCCCCACAATATCTCCTGAGATACTCATTCGTGAGGCGAGGATCGAAGACTGCTGGGAAGTCGCCGAGACTCACTGCAGCTCTTTCTTCCCCGAATACTCCTTTCCCTTAGATTTCGTACTCAGGATCGATAGGCTTATCGCCATGCTCTTTGGATTCTCACTACCAAAAGGCTGCAGGAGAACTTGCCTCATTGCTGTAACCGAAACTTCTGAGAAAGTTCCGTTCTTCTTAGGGAGTGATGATCTCAGACTCGGAAGTTTTGATGGAAAACTCGGTCTTAACAAAGGGTATGTAGCTGGGATCTTGACAGTAGATACTGTAGCCGATTTTCTTCCAAGAAAAGGGCCTCATCGACAAAGAAGGTACGTTGTTAGACTGTCATCATATTTATACTACCTTTCGCATAGGCTTAAGTTCTAATGGATAACTTTGATGAAGAGCACGAGTGATTGATATTTCTTTCTTCTGATTTAACTTGAAAAGTGTTTCAGTGGCTTGATAAATACACAATTTACCCCTTTTTGTGATCTTTGAGCTTAAAGAGCAGTCATCCTATAATTGTATTCGAATTCGACCAATACCTTCATACCGTGATCAATGTGTTGTCCAGGACAGGAATTGCATACATATCGAACGTCGCAGTCCGAGAAAGATTCCGACGGAAAGGAATAGCGACGACGCTCGTCGCTAATGCGGAGGTGCAGGCTAAATCTTGGGGATGCCGAGCAATTGCATTGCACAGCGACCTTAAAAACCCCGGAGCGACAAAGCTGTACAGGAATCGAGGCTTCCAATGCATCGACGTACCGGCCGGTGCGAAATGGCCGGAGCCGAAGACATCGCCGGAAATGGAGTTCAACTTCATGATGAAGCTCCTCAACTCCACAGAGAGTCCTGACTTCTCAGGTAGTGACGTAGGGAGTCGTAAAATACTAGAAAATGATACTTGTACCTGCTGAAGATTGCATGAGTAGAACATGTAGATTTTGAAGAGGATGCAGAGAGTTGGATGTAACCAGTGTTTTTAGAACCGGACCGGTTGAACTGGTCATGGTTCCAGTTCGGTAGTTTTGCTCAGTTCTGGCCGGTTCGACCGCAGTTCAATTGAAAAAAACCAGGAACTGGAGATCTCACCGATTCGACCTCTGGTTCAGTGTTTAAAACATTGGATGTAACTATTTCTTGATGTATTGTTGTGTGACAGAATTTGTCACAATTATATGAAACTTTTGAGCTTTCCATAGTGATGGATTAAATTGTTGACGTATATGATTGGATATTTGAAGGAATGGATGATCAAATTTGGTGAAAGATGTTCAATTCATTTAAGCATATGGTGGATTAGTAGTCAAATGTATCAAGATAAGTAGGACGGAACAGTAGGAGTACTATTTTCGTTGTAAAACCTTAGTGTAAGTATGAAAGGCAATGACAGCGTATATTATTTCCTGATAATAAGAACGAACCCCTTTTATTTCACGGATTTAGAAGGAAAACAGGGCTCCTATAATCGAGTATCACGCGTTATTCATTTTGATTAGTGTTTATCGCTATAGTGAAAATTTATGAATACATTGCAGAATATACTACAAAACTCAAAAGGTCGGTTAGAAACGAAGCGATCAGTTTCAGAAAGACGTTCAGCACATCGGAGGATCTATATCTGGACGAATTTGTTCAATGCAGATGTATCGAGAGCTTTGAACTCTCTCACGGCAGCATGCACAGCTAGACCAAGCTTGATGGCATCTTCATTGCTTGGTGCCTGCAGAATCCATTGAGATCAGTTATTTTTATGCAAAAGATCGTATGCTGATTTCTCGAATAATAAGCTAATAAGTATCACCTCGATGTTAAGGGGGAGAACAGGGTCATGAAGTGAGAGTCTCAAAAGGAACCATCCACCATAGCCAGACACCCTCACCTATTTAAAAGGCGAATCAAAGACAGTTTATGAATCATTTCCAAGGCAAGGAAGTAGATGAAAGAAAATTCTTGTATGCATATCATGATCTCAGCGTGCCTCGTGTAAAAGGATTTATGATGATATTGAAATGCATGTTGAGTGAAATGTGAAATGAAAAATCAGAACTTCCGAGTTGAGATTTTTGTAAACATTGCAACTTACTCCTTCGTAGTTAACAGGGGCTTTCTGAAGTTTCGGATCTGAATCAATCACGTTCTCCAAATTTTGTAGCACGGCTTCTCCATACGCACGGAATGATCTAAAAGTATAATTATATTGGTAAATCTGAAGTCTAATTAAAGAATTAGACTGCAACGTGTGAAAAGCTTACCCTCCTTTAAGATCTTCATGATTTTGGTCGATTTTAAGTCTAAGTTCAACAGAAAAGGCCGGTTCCTGTAGACCTTCCACCAAGTCAGTCAGAACCTTGCTGCCTTTACCTACTCCAGAAGCCTTAGCAGATGCTAGTTTATTCAAGAGTTTGACCTACAAGTAATCTTAAGTATTTAAGTAAAGAGGGATAAAACATTCTTGAAAATTTGAAGTGTATCCAGGCGTAAATAAATGTTGTTGAAGCAAAGAAGAAGTAAGTATGAGAAATATAAGTATTTAACCACTGCATTTGTCATTAAGAAAAACTGAAGCATTGGCTTAGCTTAAAAAGAAGGGTTCTACCATGGTATATGCTCCATCATCAAGCCAATGATTTTCCTTCAGCGCTCCATGGCCACTGGTTTCAATAGCTAGATGTGATTCCTCTCCAACTGAATTCTGTAATCATAGCTTTTTCCTTATCAGAATTTAACAAATTTAAAGCTATCAACATTAGGAAGTGGCTAGTAAGTGAAAATTAGAACTTTTTTGAGATCTCATGTGTCCATACTAAAGCCCATTCTCTAAGCTGGCGATAATCTCTTCTTCCCAACCTATAATCCGCATAACGTAACAGCTTTACTTTACCCAATGACAAGAAAATTAGACTTGAGTATGTGGATCGTCTAACAGACATAACAAAGAACAATGTCACTTCAAAAAACTGCACGAGTAATAATGTGCTATAAATTACTCCTTTTAATTCAAAACCACAAAAAAGTACATTAGGCATTTTCCCCAGAAAGTCACATGCAGCTGAAATTATGATTGTGCATAACAGTCACATAATTTAGATTATAGTACAAACAGTTCTAGAAATCTATAATGCAATTTATCATAAAATAAGCATATTACCAAACGAATAGCTTCATCAATCACATTTTTGTAGCCTCTTTTGAATCTATGGTGCTTCCCACCTGTCAAAAAAGTCTCATCTTAAGTATACTGACAGAAAAGGCACTAAAAAAAGGTTGTTTCTTATCTTACCCAGCTTCTTTTCGATGAATTCAGTCAGTCCATCTGATGTCACACTGTCAGTGACAATCGTAGTCCCAGGGTGCTAGTTAAAATAAAACAAAATGGAAATTATGTCCGGTTAAGGCATTACAAATATGCTAAAACTCAACTATCATAAAGAGGAAACCATACATCCTCCAAGACAATAGCAGACATAAGGGCTATCAAACGGTTTCGGTTTAACTCACGGCCACTGGAGTCCACAGCAGCAGATCTAACAAAAACAGAGAAAAATGTTCATCAGATGATCTAATAATGAATATAAGAGAAAAAAGAAAATGGAGACCAAAATGCTACCTGTCAACATCAGTGTCAAAGATGATGCCCAAATCTGCTTTGTTGTCGAGTACAGCCTTGGTGATAGCTTTCATCGCATCCTTATCTTCTGGATTTGGAATGTGATTGGGAAAATATCCTGGAAAAGACATTTGGTATTTTCAGAGCGACAATATTGTTACACCCTAAGCACCATACTAAATTTTCCAGATTCATTACCATCTGGCTCTAGGAATTGACTTCCAGAAGTAATAGCACCCAGGGGCTCGAGCACCTTTCCCTGATAGACCATTAATGGATCACAAACATTAGCTCAGTTGCTCCAAGATCTTGAATCAGAAGATTGCATCAAAACCTTTAAAGCATGCCATTGCTATGATATAATTATTTTCAGACACCTTTACCAAAGAAGCATATTGTAGGTGTTTCCATGTATGTTAAAGACTCTTGATATGTTGATTCAGCTCAAAATCATATTGAAGATAGATTGACAATATATGGCTTCTCTTGCACAAAAGTTGAAGAAGGTGACTCTTGACATTTAAATTTTGAAGTTAAAAGGCATTTATGCCAAAAGCACATGGAAATGCAATCTAAGTTTGTGAAGCAGAAATCTTTACGAACTTGCAACGCCATCAGTCTATGCATTTATGAATACTAGTTTTCCTACACCAGTTACAGCACTATGCATCATGACATGCTCCTAAAATGAGCGCTTTTGTTATCTTTAGTCCTATGTTTGAAGTCATTTAAAGACCGTAAGGAGCAAAAAGAAAACCAAAGGAAAAACATCTTTAACTTTAACAGTTCAAACTCACAGCAAAGAATCCTCCAGCTCCATTTCCTGCATCTACAACAATATGGAATCCCTCCAGTGGCTTCTCTGGAAGTTGAAAAGGCGAGAAGGGTGAGAAAGATTGGCCATGTAACTAATAGATGGCTATATCACTAAAAAGCGTATTTGAACAGAATATGACTATTGCATAAATATTTCTATTTAAAAAAAAGAAAAGAGCACACTTTGTACTCTGTAGATTTAGCTGAGGACGAAAGAGGGGAAGAAACTAAGAATGAGTTTACAGAAAGGCATCTAATCAGATATAATATGGGACTAGTACTGTCAGTGTGGATTGGGACTGAACTTATCGGAGTGGTGCCGTAGAATAGTCATATATATGCATGTTTGAAGGTGTACCTATGTTGCCTGCCGCTTTCCGAACTGCAGCTACCAGATCAGATGTATAAACAGCCATGTAGTCTACTCTTTTTACAGATTGTGCTGCTCTTTTTTCTGCTTCCCTCAGACCTTCATAGCTGAAGTTTTGGTAAATATCAGCAGCACGTTCCAATATGTCTTTGATATCCACTTTCCCAAGCCCACCAGCATTAGTGAAGAACTTAAACCCATTTCGATTGTAAGGAAGATGGCTAGCTGTTCCCAGAAAAGACACAAGGATCACAAAACATTCTATCTGAAAAGGCCAAGTATGAAATCTAGCCTTCTGTGTGGAACAAATTAAAATAAGTAGGAAAGAGATTACAACCTGTTATCATTATAGATCCATCTGCTGGACACAGGAAGTCTTCATTTTCAGTTAGAGTGCTATTGAACATTGCTGGTGTGGATGCTAATCTACAAAAAAATAACAGTGATTTGAGACTTCAAGCACAGTACATATTCATCTTTCTTAATCAAAAGTAGCAGTTGCAGTTAGCTGCACCATCAATAAATAACCAGATCAGTTTCTCTGAGAGAAGCTCTGCCTTAGTCCAACAGAGATTCTCTATCTATCACAAATACAGGATAGAATTCTCACACACCCGTATTGGACCACATCAACACCACCACCAGCCAGACCTCGGGATACTGCATCCTGTAATTTAACCAGAATTTAGCAATTAAACATTTTGGATAGGAAGTAATTTAATAACAAATACGTCTGTTAGAACACACAAAACATGATCAGCAAATATGATTTGAAAAAAATGACATAAAACATAATCATATTCTACAGAAATATAATCATAATAAATTGACCTTGGGCCAAAACTTAAAAGCTAATTATCAATGCATAAAACCATATATGACTGGGATTGTACAACCAGCGTATAAACCCAGAAGCTCGTATAACTGATACCTGCAACTTCTGTGCAGATATTCGTGAATCATGGCCTACAGAGACTTTCAATCTTGTAGAAGACTCAGGTTTCTTTCTATCCAACAACCATGCGGCAAAAGCAGCTGCAATTGCTTCTGTAACTGGTTCTGTGAGGTTAACCGGTTCACCCTCAACACCATCCACAGCAACACCTCGAATATCACTGTCCGAGAATGATGACAAAAAAATGTGCACCAGTAAGGAGATGTGAACTTGAGACCTTTGTGGAATACCATCCAAGTACCAGAAAAACTAATGATCGGAAGAAATTTATCATTTGACACCGAAATAAAGCAATAAAGAGCATTAAAAGCCATCTCAAGCATGACCCATCAAGACACGAAACAGATATTTTTACCAACAGAGGCAAAAAGGTATTTCAAAGGATCCTACCACAGAAAAATGTATCAGAATATGCATAGCGAGACATAGTCTTCAACAAGTGATTCATAGGGAAGAAAGGTCTACCATTTGTGTTATTCAAATGCTTACTGAGTATCAATGTGCATATTATAAGTGAGGAAAAGGATGTCACCACGTTTGATAGCAAATTACCTATATAAGTTCTTATACAACACGGAACAGAATAGTTCTTAATGCCCTACACACAAAATCCACACAATTAATTAAGATAAAAGATTTAACTCTTCAAACTTCAGAAGGATATTGAATGCATTTATTAATATTAAAACCACGAAGAAGTCTCCACTTACTCAGAAACTTGGGATTGCATGCGCATTAACAAAGTAAACAACAAACACTTATCAGACTTGACAAATGACAGTGTACATGATCTACATGACGCATCAATAGACCTATTCCATCATATTAACTAGGTAAACAATAAACACATATCTGACCTGCCATTTTGGAGCTTGAGAAATGCATTTTTGTCAACAGAAGGCATAATGGTGGCAGATGAGGCTGCTGCAAGAAGAATAAAGACAATTTAACAAACACAATACTAGTGGCTCGGAAAATGCCACAAACTAAAGAGATAAATTCGATAGAAAATATTCAAATTGCTAACAAAGACGACAAAAAAGATCAGTTAGGGATGCACAATGAAATGATCAATGAAAACATTCCAAAGTCAGGTCCAGGAGGGGTAAGCCTGAAACAGAATATCGACCTGAAATAATGAGAGTCTAGAACGGACCATTGCAGTAAACAATTGCCCGGTTAAAATTCGAGAATGTGGATAGTTGCTTGGTGGAGATGTCATTCCATGCCACCTTTCCACTAATGTAAGGAAGCAAGTTTTTTCTATAAGGGGTACAACAATCCCTTCTGTATTGGGTGCTTAATTGCCTATCCTGCTGGCAGCAATGTGCTACCAGAACATGTTGGACAATCTTCCCTGATATTGCTGCATCAAAATTGAAATTTTGCACCATTATTTTTCTTGTTATGGATAAGAGCCTAATCAAAAATCACAATATTTATTAAGTCTTAGACAAGAAGTTGTTTTCTGCCTCCAAGATTTAACGTAGTTTCAAAATTATATCAGTGTATTAAGCTTCTTGTAGTTTCGCACCTTCATACCCCAAGAAATAAGGAATGAGGTGGAAATTTTCAAAGTTAACTTAAGTATTCGAATCGCACTCAGCCCTTTTCCTCAATGTCTAATCACTTAAGCATTTGATTTCCTCCTAACTATAACATCAAGAATCACAATACATCCATCAAAAATTGTGTTATATCTCAGTCATCAAGTGAAATCCTGATCAAAGCATTAATCATCATCATTTACAAAGTTCAACTGTAGATTGAGGTATTCATTTAGACAGTGAAAAACAACCACATAATCGACGGTTTCATAGAAAAAGGTACTCGTTCATATTTCAATCCATCCATCACAGCTATACATAAACCAATACATCCAATCACACCACAGCCTAGAAAAGCTAAAATGAAAGAAAAACTTCAAATTCAAATGCTTTTACACAGTCATCGGCCAACTATAAAATAACAGTACAGTAAAAAATAAATGAATCCCAACCGAATGTAACATGAAAATCTCCGATTGTACATCAACATCAAAAATAAAGAGTAAAAAATGAAATAAAAGTCATCTACCTGCCATATTTGAAACTGGAAACAGTAGAATTGCGCGAAGAAGAGGTAGTAGATGGTAGAGGTTGGCGAAGAAAACTATGGAAGGCTGCACCGAATATGCTGATTAGGTGGCGGAGCTGGAGATCGCGACAGCTCCCGGATTTTTAGGGGAAACGCGATTTAGGCAGTTTCAGAAGCACGACTTTAGCTCAAAGCTCAGAAATTACACTGGAAAAAAAAAAAAAAAAAAAAGAAGAAGAAGAAGAAAAACAGAAATGTCAGATGAGAGAGAAGCATAGGCCCACCAAGAATGATTTTTTATTGGGCTGCATATGTAATAAATATATTGAATCAGGTGAGTCCAGCCCAATATAATTAGGCCTACGAGAATATGTCTCTTTAAAAAAGCTTGGGGGCCCAAAAATATTGATACAAATGAATCAGTTAGAATATTATTGAAATTTTTGAAAAGTAGTGTCATATTTAAAAAAAAAAATACAAATCATATTCTTAATGACTACTATCCCTTAATAAATCATGATATATATATATATATATATATATATATATATATATGAATTGCACTTAGAAATCACATTGGATTCCACTTGTTCTTAGTTTTAAAAATATATATAGCTCTAATAATTTTTGCAAAACAAAAATATAAGAGTGGGTTGCTTGAGACATAAAGAGTTCATGGATCTTGATTCTTGGGCTTAAAAGCCCAATTCAATAACTCTTTGATACAATAAACTCGTTTAGTCTGATATATATAGCATACTACATCTGTCCCATTTTACCCGATTCACTTTAATATTTTACATCGTACAAATCTTCAACAAGTGAATCGGGTAAAATGAAACGGAGTGAGTGGTACTCTTGAGACGCAACAAGGCATTTTTTTCGAGATTGGGCTTTATTATGGGCCTTTTAAGCTCTATATAATGCACGCGTAGGTCTTAAAAATATACTCTTCACTTTTTTTATTTTCTTTTTGAGAAACATGCTTCTAACTCAAAAACTTTAGATACCATACCTAATTTGCAAAACACAAGATTGTTTGGTATAATGTGTGTTGACCAAAACTATCTCCCACGATTAACTAATTAGACCATGAATTTCTGTTCCCATGCACAAATAAATTTAAAACCCAAAAAAAAAACCCCGTAATGGGTTGTGAATTTCTTCAACGGAAACCTAATATCTAGGGTTATAGGGTTGACTATTGACTTAGACATTGCTCAATTTCTTGGATCTTGTTTTTCCCACGTACAATAACAAAAAAAAAATCCACCCATGTCTAAATTTAGAGATTTCAACTCTCACTAATACGTTGAGAATCTCATGACAGTTGTAGGCATGTAGCTTAAAATTATATTTTACTCAAAGGTCGAAATTCTAATAATCAATTTCTTACGAATTCTGTATCTTTTTTTTACTTATAAGAAAGTATGAATTATGTCCAGATTTGAATCAAGCACTAACCCTAACTAGTTCACTTATCACTTCCTTTCATAGCAAGAACAATCATATAGTAACATTAATTAATTTTGCCATGAATTTTTGCAATAATGTCTCACATTCAACGCTTCCTTCTCGTGCATCATCAATAACATGCTTCGTGTTTGCAAAAATAAACATATTGGACTTTAATATAGGTTGGAATCCATTATGAACCCTAATATTCAAGATCCCAATTAATTATACTTAAAATACTATTATTGCTTGATCTCGTGGTTGAAGATTTGATTATCGTTTTAATGTCTCTTGAATGTTGTCCCTAAAGTAATGCAACTTCTTAATGGATAGAGTTGAATTTTGATTAGTAAATATGATACTTATTATGATCTAGCTAGCCAAACAATTTCGATATACAATTCTACATATATATACTCATTCTATCCTATTTCATTTGGTTTTTCTGTTAAATATATCAGATGTAATAATAAAATGTGCCAAATGAAATAGAACGGAGTAAGTAATTATAATTAACTATTTTTATTTTATTTTTTGGTTGTATAATTAATATTGTTATGGTTTAGTAATTACAAATCTTGAGAAAGACTTTTGATTTCAAAAATGAACAATCTTATCCAGCTCATTCATAGGATTGTTGTCTCCACACACCCATTCTATATATTCTAGTAATTTTTAAATAGAGAAAAAAAGAAGGAAAAAGAAAAAAAAAAATTATAGAGCAATCGCCTTTGACTTTGATTAATGTGAGTGCGTGCGTGCGTGTGTTAGAGAGAGAGAGAGAGGCCCGAGCGTCAACACGGCGCAAGCGTTGTTTCTGGGCCTGGGGGTTGACTATTCGAGGCTTCTCACGTGAGCCCATTTCCTTATGTTTTCTTCTCTTTATTAACCTACTCCTATTAATTAACACCATTAATGCTTCCTCCTAAATCAACCCTTTTTTAACTCCTACCATTATTATAAGAAGATCCAAATAAAAAGACAAAGAATAATCATTTTTATCAGAAAAAACTTGTGAATCTCTAATGAAGAAGACTTATCCAATATGAAATGTCATTTTTTAAGAACATTAGCGTTATCAATACAATGACATATTGTACAATTTAAGAATGTATTAAGATATTTATTATGCATAATAAATTATTTTTTATTAGAGCAATCAATTAAGAAAATCAAAACTATGCTTTTAGAATGCTCTTGTTTGTACCGTATGCATACTTAGGGCTGGAAATCGGTTGGGATTTTTTCGGTAATAACCGAACCGAACCGCTTACCGCGTGTAAATCGGTTACCCGATAACCGTATATGCGGTTTGCGGTTCGGTATTCGGTAGGAGCCTTTTGTAATATTTCGGTTATCAAGTATACCGATAACCGTTTGGGTATACCCGATTAACCGCAAATTTTTATTTAATAATTAATTTATATATATATATATATATTATATAATATATTTATATTTTATAATTTTCTCTTCTTCAATGGAAGTAATCTTTGCTGGCCATGTAAACCGATTTCCTCTTCTTTTAATTGTAGACAGACATCATTTTCTTTTAATTGTAGACTTGTAGTAGTGGTTTCTACTTTCTTGGTAGTGTATGGTGACACGAAATTCACGCACATGCTCTTGTTACAATTTGAAACTATATTTAAAAGTTAAAATGCAAAAAAGGAGGGGAAAAAAAAAGAAAGAAAAATCATTAAAAAAAAACGGTAAAACGGTTAACGGTTTACCCGATTACCGCACCAAAAATTAAAAAACAGTTATCGGGTATACGAATTACCGTTCGGTGTGGTTAGCGGTAGTCACTTTTACGAAAAATCAGTACCTACTAACCGAAAATTTCGGTGCGGTTAACCGCTACCGCACCGAATTCCAGCCCTATGCATACTTAATATGTCAAATACTGACGAAGTGATAATATAGAGAAATTAAACTCTAACAAAAAATAAACCCTAAATAAAAGAAATATTAACTTGGCATTGTCATATCAGCCGTGAGCAACATTAATTGGGCGACAGTAGGCGGTGAAGTTTTTCGTATGTTTAATAGCACACAAAAACACTACCAAAAACAACATGAATAGTTTAGAATTTTTTTTAATAACAAACCAACTTAATAAGAACAATTGGTGGAATCAAATTCTTAACTTTGATTTCAAATACTAACTCCACCACTAAACTATTTATGTGATAGTACTCCCCTTCGTCCCAATGTAATTAACGTTTTTTTTTTTTTACGTCTCACACCAATTGACACATTTTCTTATTGGGAAATAATTATATATATATATATATATATATATATATATATATATTATTTTTTTTATTAGGCAAACACAACACGCACACACCCACACACGCACCCGAGGTGACTCGAACCCCCGACCTCTTAGTTAGAGGGGAAGCGTCTTACCAACAGAGTTGCGCTTTGTTGTCAAAATAATAATGATTTAAATGGTACAATTAGTAATCTCTTATTATACTTAACATTACACCTCTCATTATACACCCATCTATCAACACGTTTAAATTATCCCAATATAATTTGAATTCTAAAAGTTTAAATTATCATAACTTGCTCGTTTGTTCTCCATTTTTTATCATTTTTATACCACATTAAAGGTTTTGATACGATCCTTCATTTAAGATCAGACATCAGTATGTTTTTATGCATCTATGATGCTCTAGTTCATAAATATGTCTAAATACATAAATCAGATTGCATCCCTAAATACAATACACTAAACATCTCTAACACTCCCTTTTTAATTCTCGTGCAAAATACAAACGCGTCAACTGCCTCGGGACGGAGGGAGTATGAAATAATTAAGCTAATTGGCTCTAAATCCAGCGCGTGCGACGCACGTGGAGGCAGGGGGGGGCGTGAATGAGTTGGGACGCGGTAGTTAGGAAATCTGTGGTAAGGTAAGGGTTTGACCCAAACACCCTTCCCTATCCCTAACCAACACATACAGCACTTGGGATTAGAGCCTCTAAACATTACCCCTGCTCCAACCTTAATTGCATTCTTAATTACCCTCTAATTAAATACTCCCTCCGTACTAATCAGGCTCTAATCCCTATTGATCTCACCCTAGTCTTGCGCCTTCAGAGTAGGTTTTTCATGCTTGGAAATTGAATTCTTGCCTCTTTCTTGGGATTTTAATTTTAACTCCAACTTGGATCTTTTAAATCACACTCAACATCATCCAACTCCATTTCATATTTTAAACAAAATTAATACTATAGAACTATTTGTATTAAAATTGAGTCTAAAATTAATAATAAAATAGTTTCATATCAATGGGACGGAGTGAGTACTACTTTAGATTGTTTCAGATCATTAAAATGCATGTACTATGGAAGTTAATAATTTTGCTTTCGTTACTCTTAATCATTAAGTAAAAAATGAAATAAGTAAAGAATGTGTAGTGATTATAGGAATGAGTATGGTACTTTGAAATGATTTTAGTATTGCGTCAGAATAATCATTTTGCAACTCGAAACACTTAATCGGGATGGAGGGGGATTTGTAGAATTGATATACAATTTCAAAATGTTTTAGGACCAAAACTTGTACTCCTTGCCTCATAAAAATTGAAAAAGATGCATAAATATAAGTATTTGGTAAAGAAGATGAACCAAGATGAACCAAGATGAGAGAGATCATCTTGGTTCATCTCACTGTTTGGTAACCAACTAAAATAACTGGAGGGCCCGAGATGATACAAGGCCCGTTGATATTTCACTGTTCCGCCTAGTTTAGTCATCTCACGTTTTTGGTCGGATGAGGTGAACTCATTAAAACAGTAACACAATACTTTCTCTCTCTTACCATTTTACCCTTATGTATTTATACGATTTCAAATAATAATAATAATAATAATAATAATGTAATAAAATAATAATAATAATAAATAAATAAATAATAACAATAATAGTAATAATAGTAATAATAATAATAAATCAATAATAATAATAATAATGTAATAAAATAATAATAATAATAGTAATAGTAATAGTAATAGTAATAATTATAATAATAGTAATAATAATAAATAATAATAATAATGTAATAAAATAATAATATTAATGTAATAAATTAACCATAATAATAAATAAATAATATCAATAATAGTAGTAATATTAATAATAATAATAAATATTAATAATTTAATAAAATAATAATAATAATAATAATAGTAATAGTAATAGTAATAGTAACAATTATAATAATAGTAATAATAATAAATAATAATAATAATGTAATAAAATAATAATAATAATGTAATAAATTAACCATAATAATAAATAAATAATATCAATAATAGTAGTAATATTAATAATAATAATAAATATTAATAATTTAATAAAATAATAATAATAATAATAATAATAGTAATAATAATAGTAATAGTAACAATTATAATAATAGTAATAAATAATAATAATTAAATAGTAATAGTTATAATAATAATAACAAGAATAATAATATATAAATATAATAATAAAAATAATAATAATAATAAATAATGACAATAATAGTAATAATTATAATAATAACAAGAATAATAAAATAATAACTCACAACAATAATAATAATAATAATAATATAATAATAATAATAATAATAATAATATAATAAATAATAAGGGTACTATTTAATCTCAACGATAAAAAGTGAAATCGGTAGGGGTATTTAATAAGGGTAAAATAGTCAATTTAATTTTATCTAGAGTTTTGCAATTTGTACCAAACACAATATGATATCATCCGGGTCTGAATTTTTGCTACCAAATGGTGAGATGATGATTCATCTTGACACATTCATATGAGTCATCTTGAGATGAATCATCATTCTTCATCTTGAGATGATTACCAAACGCAGCCTAACTTGTGAATGAAGTAGAGCTAATTTTAGTAGGCCTCAATACTATTCTCTAATTTAAGAATATACTATATAACTTAGGGCTAAAGTCATTTCTCAATATGTCTAAATCTTGATATAACATGTCATTAAATGTTTGCCCCCTAGCACCGACAAAAAAAATCATATATGAAGCTGTCCAAACACATGTTGAAAGAGCTTTTACACCATTCGAAGTTTTGATAATCACATGTAAGAAAGGGTTTAATTATATGAGATCATTAATTAATTTGGGTTCTCCCATCACACGTCCCATCTTCATAACCCATGTTTGTTTCGAGTACACTTTTGTTTTTGTTTTTTTCTCTTTTATATAAAAAGGGTCAATAATGGTTCTCCATTTTCACCTTTAAGGTGATTCGAACTCCCGACCTTTGATTGGAGGCGCCCTTAAGGTGATTCGAACTCCCGACCTTTGGTTGGAGGCGAAACGTCTTACAAGCTTCATACCTACTGAGCTGCACTTTATTGTCTTTATTTTGAGTACATCACACGAAAACATGCCTATGAAAATACTGGTCAAAGAACAATTATATCCCATGGGAAAATGTTCACATTAAGCTCATCATCAATTAATTGTAAAATTGGACTCAAAATTGAGCTTGACTGGTAAAAATAATAAAAAATTCCATGTCATTTGCACACTTAAAAAAAGTGAGGGAGAAGTAATAGAAAATCTTCATAGTAAGAAATTAATACAATACAAAAGTGAAAGTGAGTTCATGAAGGAAAAAGGAAATATAAATTTGCTTGAAAGGGAATTTTCCCACGACTTCCAAATGTGAACCTAAATCAATAGTTTGATGAAATTAAACTGTACAATTAAAACATCAAAATAAAATTAAGACTCTAATTTCCAAGATTGACACTCCCAGAATCCACAAGAATAGTTAGCCTTCTAGCATTCTTGATGAAATCACTGCAAAAAAAACAAAGAAAAAGAAATCAATAATCATCATCATCTAAATCTTGATAAAAACTTGAGGAAAATGTAAGAATCTTGAAAGATAGATGTTGATCCTCTACCTCAAGGGCTCGTCTCCGACGTGTTTCGCATTCCCACGAGCATCGGTGTAGAGGACGTTGCTCGAGATCTCCGATCTTTCCATTCCGAAAATGGCCGACAGTTTCATGTAAAGCTCTTCATAAGAGCAGAGCCGATAAAGGTCGAGGGTCCGGCCCACATTCTCCGACTCCACGAAAACCTTACACGGGCCTGTCTCCGGCCTTGGGAACTCTCCATCGGAAGCTTCCTGAGGAAAGTTCTGTATCACGGCCGATCCCGAGCCATTGGATACGTTCGCTTGATTTCCATCGGAGCTGTCCAGAGAGTGGCTCTGTGAGATTTGGTCTGCAGTGAGGATCGGCTGCCCGAAGAGGAGGAACATCGGTGCCTTGGCCTCGTTGCCTCTCTTCGCCTCACTTCCCATCTTGAGCGAGGCGTCATAGCCGTAGTCGAGCAGCTTGAAATCGAAGGGCTGCAGTTTCTTGAGCTCGAGGTCCGATGATGGTAGTTCGAACCGAGCATGCCTGGCTCCCTGTAAGCAGCACAAAGGGCTGCTGGGGCTGAGGGGGTTGCCGAAGAGCGATGAGATTTGGAGATGGCCGTAGGGAAACTCCGTCGGTTGAGGCAGCCGTGGCCTCTTTCTTGGCGGAGAAAACGGGGAACCGAGGCCATGGCCGTGGCCCGGTGCCATGGTCGAGACTAATTCAACCAACCATGGATTCACTCTCTTCACATTGTGTAGTAAATCAGGCTCATCCCACACCACCTACACATGAAAAATAGGCCTAAATTCAAGAAAAGCTCAAACAAGAAATGTCGCAACCAAACACAATACATAAACCAAGAATCATCATTCTACACAATCTATAGATAGTTCATCACAAGAAATCTCATATTCAAACACAATGTGTAACTTAATCAAGAATTGAAAATCAATTATCATAACAAGATCATCATTTAGCACAATGTGTAACTTAATCAAGATTTACAAAAATATGAATTACCTGCAGAAGTCTCCAAGGAGAATTAGGCCAATGGATAGGATCGTCAACATGAACAGAAGAAATGGTCCCCATAAACCAACTAATCCTCGACGAATCCTCCGTCTCAAACGCCATCTTGAACCTCATCCCCGAGCACCACTGCACCCTCGTGGCAGCCCTAACCGCCGCCTCCCTCACCACAAACTCCGGCGATCCAGCTCGAGGGTAGTAAACAACCTCGAACGCCTCCCCATTCGCAGCCAACCTAGCTGCCTCAACCACAGCCTCAGCCTTCACATTCCCCTTCTCCTTCAACCCCATCTCTCTCCTCCCACCATTAGCACCCAAACTCACACACTCGCCAAGAAAACTCGAGAATCCGACCCCGGTGTTCCATCCACACGAGACCTCGGCCCCGCCCCCGATCCCCCTCTTCGCCCTGCGTATACCTACGCACAACTCTCCGTTCTCGGCCCTCAAGAACACGATCGAATCTCCGGCCACGAGCTTCTTGTGGTTCACAAAGTTGCTCCAACCGGTTGTGAGGAGATGGCGCCTAGGTGTTCCCCTATAAATGTGCCTAAACTTCCAAACTACGCCATGGACATCCTTAGCTAAGATTGTCTGAACAGGGGGTTCAGCAGAGTAATCTAACCTAGGGAAAATGGTCTCAGCACAATACCTAGGAACAGAGAATCCACCGCCATTGTTAGCATCAGACTGTGTTAGTGTCTTTGCAAAGGAGTTAGTTTTCTCTCTCTCCTCATTCCTATCTGCTCCTAGGAATCCTCTCTCGTCGCCATTAACGTCAGATTCATTTCCTCTCAAAGGGACTAATCTAATCTTAGCAAAGACTTCATCGCTCTCGGAATCGGCTAAGTACTTAATAGAGGCTACTTTACATAGAACGAGAGGCGAAATTCTTGGAAAATTCAAGAAATCGACATTTTCATTGGCGTGTTCGGCGTGACCTTGAGGGAAGTAGTAGACTCTTGAATTCGGCGGTGGGATTTGAGCCATTCCTCCGGCGCAGGCGTGCCATAGCTGTGGGTCTAAGCAATTCTCCACTTGATTCATGGGCTTGCTCAATGAATGCATAATGTTTATCATTCTTGAAAAAATTTCCCCCTCCCACCTCGGATTTTCTGCAGAAAAGAAAAACCCAGAAAGGAAAAATCAGACCAAGATCGAAATCAGACTGAATGCAATGGAAAAAAAGGTACGGAATCAAGAACTAACAGAGAAAAATAAATCTTGGCTTTTTTCTGCCGGAAATCTTAAAAAGTTGAGAGCTTTGTTATTTTGTGAGGAGCCCTTCAATTGAATTTAATGGAGGCAAGAAAAAAATGGGATCTTTAACTTGAAGGAAGAGCAAAAGGTAGAGAAGGAGTGATGTGTAGTGTAGGGGTATTGCAAAACATAAAACTGTTGGAAGGGATTTGTGGTTGAGGAAGAGAAAGAGTGGGGAATTTATGCACAGTGGGAGAAGAGAGAAAGTTTCATGAAAATATAGGGACAGACACAGACAAGAGACAAAAGACAATACACACAACACACACACAGAGTTAGAGAGAGAGAGAGAGAGAGAGAGAGAGAGATGAAGTGAAGAGACACCTGAAGTAAGCTTTGGTTTGCCGACCAGAAGGTGGCAGAGGGAATTGATATTGACAAATGATACAGATAAAATAAAGTGTTCACCTATTTCTTCTATTTCTATTTATTTATGGTGGGATTTTATAGGAGTAGATGCTGTTGCTGTTGAGTGTATATCCAATTTCTGCTTTCTTTCTATTCTTTTTATTTATTTATAATATACGAGTATTTATTATGCCTTCACACTATTGTAGAAAAACCAAATCTTCAACTGTTTGATTCTTTATTTTCCTGTTCTGTTTTTGCAAAAGAAAAAATAAATAAATAATAATAATAATAATAATAATAATAATAAATGGTTGAATTGATCAGAGTTTGTTTTGCGATAACTTCCATATTCACACTTTATGGAAAATATATTGAAGTAGGATACATTTACAATCTTTTAAAAGTAAAAAAATTTAAAAAAAATCTTGAAAATATTTGATTATGAAAAATTAATTAATTAATTGGGTTGCACAAACAACAAAGTGGGTTTAAGCTGTGATTAATGTTTGCTTTAAATAGTCTCGTAATTAGTGGTAGAGGGAAAGCCCAGTATTAAAACCATTATACACAATTTCATGCAAATTTTTTTAGTGAAAGTTAATTTGTTTATTTGTGTTGTCTATAAGCTGAAAAGTCAAAAGAGTTTATATTTATTGCATTTAGTGAAATGTCCAAATATTGTAAAATCAGAAGGGAGCAAAAAGAAACCAAAATTATTAAAGAACAAGCAAATCTGACAATAATATGAGCTTGTAAAAAATAAAATCTCTTGTACTACATTTTTTATAAGTCACTTTTAGAAAATTAAATATCATTAATCTACTTATTCAGTTTGAAAAATAATGAATAAAGAGTACGGAAAGGAGAAAGAACAAAAAATATTGTACAGTATATTATTAATGAAAAGAGTTGAAAACTGAAATATATATTGAAATTTGAGAATGATTTATAAAAAAAAAAGAGGGAGTATTTGTTTGAACGCAACACAAAAATATAATATAATAACAAAAAAATAAGTTTTTAAATTTGCATTTTTTTTTTTGGGGAGTTCAAGAGGTATTATGAAGTCTCTACTTTGTTATATACTAGTATATTATTATAATGCAAAAGAAATTCTAAATCTTTACGCATATTAAACCCTAATAAACACACAAAAATATAAAAAATACTCATATTTCACGCGGGAATCATTATGTACAAGTAGAACACTTGGACACTAAAAAAGAATGGGAGATCAAAAAAATATTTCTTAAATAACCTTATTATATAAAATTAAAAAAAAAAATGTAAGCAAGCAATGGACAGTAGGATAGAGGTACAAGAAAAGCCAGAAGTGATCGGCGATAAGCCTACATAAGCGAGTGAAACACTTGTTATTAAAGCTAATCTTTGAGGAAGCTAACACTAATTAAATTAATTAGTGTTTAATTAATTAATTAATTATTCCCTTAATTACAACCATTAAGCTAGCCGGTCGGAGGTTGCCGTTTCAGAAACGATGATTTGCTTGATTTTGAGGTCGCTATTAACGTTGTTGGCGTAGTAATTAATTTGTTTTACTTGAATCAAATTTAGCATAATAGACAAGATTAATTTATACAAAGAAATGCTTTAAGAATTACTATTACTTAGTCAACCCATTTGTGAGCAAAAACCGATGTTGTATGCAAATTGATAAATCTCGAATTCGTCCTTATTGTAAGAGACGGACTTATAAAATGCTTTAAGAACTATAATAGGGAATTTCGATTTTTAATTTATGGAAGTCAAATTAGCTCAAAAAGTGTAGTCTCATTGTGGGATTTTTCATGCATATTATGCTTGATTTTGGGGTATTAATTTATTCGAAATAACAAGTTGTTGTTTCCATAACAAAATTTGATTATGTTTACTTCCACGTAAAATGAGATATATAATCGTATAAAAATTCATTTATCATTTTATGTTTTGTTTATTTTGATATATAAAAAGTGTTGGAAATTTGGCCTTTGATCAAATAAATATTAATCTATATTTAATCTATTTTATATTAAATGATATATTATTAATCTACTCCGAGAGTAGATTAACGTGGTATATTTATATATTTAAAATTAATTTCCGGTGAGTGAGATATAAATCGTTAAGGTTTGGTGTTTGGTGGAATACTTGTTTCATTATTTAATGAAGTGCTGGCTATCTCACGTTGATTTATTAACTTTAAATAATCTTGTTTAAATGTGATTAAACAAGTAAGCTAAGTATTAAGTGAGCGAATTGGGCAAGAGAGGTTGGGCTCTCACGCGCACACACATGTGCGCCACCGTCCGTCTGGCCGGCTCATGCTGTGGGCTCTATGAAATGTCTAAATTTTAAAAACTGTCATTTCATCTTTAAAGACGATACGCCTACACCGAGTATCTCTCATTTTACCGCTTTTGTAAAAAGACATTTCTACCTTCACATACCATTTTCTAATAATAAAGAATATAATATTGACAATTTAGACATTTCATATTTTATCCATTCATTTTTTATAAAGTAAACGACATGCACATATAAGACAAAATTTGTATTTAAAATACAGTCATATAAATCTATCATATTTCTACGGGGAGATGTGTAGTAGAGTTAAAATACAGTCATATAAATCTATCATACTACGGAGTAGTATTATATTCCTCTAAATTTTATAGTTAAAATATAAAATTGAAATACGGGGAGATGTGTAGTAGAGTTAGGCATTCGGTCACCATTTATCATAACTTTATATATTTATTGAAAATTGTATATATATCATTGAAATTTAGAATGGAATGGAAGATTGAGAAAATGACTTCATAACCATCTTGATTATTTTCTAAGTTCAGTATGCTACTCATTATCATTGTCGGTATGCAATTTTATAATCAAGTAATCAAGAGAGTTCTTTATTTTTAGTTTTATTTTGTTGTGCTTTAGTAAACTTCGTTCATGTGCATTAAACAAGCTATAAGACATAATAAGGTTTGGATTTTGTTACTTTTTATATAAATTTCTTGTCAATTTTATTTCCTTTCATTTGTTGTGGCCTGTGTCCTTTGGAAACTGAGGAACACGGTTTTGTGCCATCAATAAGTTGGAATTGGGAGAAGATTGTTGAAAGGATTAAAGAGAGGCTTTGGTTTGGAGTTGGCGAATGTCAATTAACGGATCCATGATTAATAAGCTATTTAGGGGCATTTATTTTAAGGGATATGGACTAATTTAATCTCATGTTTACTTTGTATGATTGCAAATTATGAATATCTCAAAACCCG
Source organism: Mentha longifolia (assembly GCA_001642375.2). Lineage (NCBI taxonomy): Eukaryota > Viridiplantae > Streptophyta > Magnoliopsida > Lamiales > Lamiaceae > Mentha > Mentha longifolia. The sequence goes on along the minus strand of CM038118.1, from coordinate 29,876,008 downwards.
TGATAGACCCGCATTTCATCCTTTGATTTGATACTAATCATGGAACTCGAATTTCACTCAAATACTTGAAATTACTCTAATTCTAACTCATCTCATATTTTATCCCAAAAATTATCAATCCTTAAATTAATCACATCCCAAAGTAAATGCCCCCCCTTAAAGATTGGGTCGTAAACCCAGATAAAAAAAAAATTGGTCGTTGTTTCTCTTGTGTTTTGCTTGTTTGTACTCTCTTTCTTAATAAAATTTTCCTTGCCTAATAAAAAAAGAATATTGTGACTAAATTATACTCTTTAAATTAATCAATGAATGGGGCGTCACTTTGAAGGATAAGATTAATTTAAGGATTGATAAACTTTGAGATAAGAAATGTGATGTGATAGGATTAAAGTTATCACATGTGTTTGGATGATATTCATATCTCATGCCTAATAAAGATATAAAGTGCGACTCATCGGGAGCTTTAAGATATCCCTAATTTACAATCTTACAAATAAAAATGGAATTAGGTTGGATAAAACTAGTCAATCTACTTTTATCCCTCAAAATAAACGCCCAAAGGGTATAAGGGATTAATTTGTCAAGACATAATGATGATTTCGAATAGGATAAGAAAATGGCATCACTTATGTGCATGATAATATTCAAATGTATTTATACATATTATCTAAATATAAATATAGGAGCATTTATTTTGAGATAATGATAGATTAACTAATTTTATCCCATTTAAGTCAATATTTACATCATAAAATTGCAAATTAAATATATTTGAAGGTTCGTAATAAGCCCGCATTTTATCATTTGACTTGATATTAATTATGAGATATATATTGTATCTAAACACATATGATTACTTTAATTTTTTTCTAATCTCTTATATCAAAATTTATCGACTTTTTAAATTAATCACATCCTTCGAAATAAATACCTCCATATGGGTATGACTTTTGATATGATGCATAGATATATTTCAGTGATCCACTCACATTTTTTTTTTTTCCTTTCTCTTTTGCAGATTTCTGAAATATGACTTTTTATATTTTCTTAAGTATATGCCCTCTGAAATGATTATTGTTTGATCAAGTTAAAGATTCCCTTTGGAATAATTGACAATAGTATTCCATTTGGGCAATGATTTCTTCCTTAAAATCGTCAACGACAATTTTGACATTTATACCACTTTTGGTAATGAAAATCTAGGAAAGCTATAGCCGAACATATATTTTTAAAAATGGAAGTATTTGATTAAAATTATGCTTTTTTTTTTCTATTTTAAGGCCTAAAACACTCCTATAGTTCTTTGGAAACCAATTTTTATAGGTGTTCTGTCACTAAATCGACCCATAAGATTTAAAAATTCAGTTTTGGAAAAAGTTAATTATTTCCTAATATGTGTGTTTGTTAGGAGGTTCTTTCTCATGACATAGAGAGTGCCACTAATCTCTCTATTAGTAGTTTTTTTTTTTATTAGTGATTTCAACAACAATATTATATATAGAAAAAATATATCATATAGAAATAAATTACAGTATGAGAAATAAGAATATATCTAAATTATTGATCTTATTATGATATACGGTTCATACTGATATAAACATGATGTTACAAGCATCAAATCGTATTATAAACATGATTATAGGTATATTTAAGTATGATTTTATATAAATTTAAACATTTTTCGCATTTATTCTCAGACTTATTTTTATATGAATTATTTCACTGTATAGAAGGTGGCATAGTATAAAAAACTTGATTCCGTAAGAAATAAGAAAAGATACGAACCATTAATTACTGTGTAATCGACAATTCAAATTAAGTGGTACATTATAATTATACTCAGAATACATTATAATAAACAATGTATTATAATAGTCGTCGGAATGTATCATGATGAAAAATCTATTTTATTTTTCGTGTTTGTGAAAAGATAATGAATGAGACAAATTGAAAGCCCATATAAATGAGAGGCCCACTAAACAACCGAATCCCAACACATGCAATCGAATGGGGGCCTCCATTTCTTTGGTACCCAAACATATGCAAATGGGTGTGTCGAAATCGTAATAATAACATTAACATCAATTAGTTTCCACATCTCATCAAATCCAACTACTTGCATTTCGTGTTCTTCTTCTTTTTAATCATGCTACCAACTAAACATTTTTAAATATCCTCAAAAAAAAAAAAAAAAAAAAAACAATTTTAACAACACTCTAAATGTGATTGATTAGTCTAAAATCATACCAAGGGATGTCTAATTTTGTCCTTTTATATAAAATACAATATGGACAACTTGGTTCCAAGTATTTAATACTAAAGATGTGGAAAAATATGATTTGTCTAGTCATTTTTTCTTAATGGTGAAGAGACCACTAACCCTTAAGAGATAATGCTATAAAATAGCCGTTTGACTTAACAAAAGATAAATAGTAGCTACTAATTTAAAAACATATAAATTATAGTCATTTTTGTTATGACGAGATAAAAATACCCTTAATGGAAAAATACAATAAAATAAATAAAACAATTAAAACTAATCTAAATGAAAAGTGAGCCGCCAACCTCCCCCCACCCCAAACTTTATCTCTCTCTTCTTTGCTACTACCTTCATCCCATTTATTTAGATCTATTTGCTTTATGCACGTATTTCCACCGAAACCTAGTACGGGTTTTAAAACATAATTTTGTAGTATCGTTTTTTTTACGGGATACTATGATCATAGTATCCCGTAAAAAAAACGATACTACAAAATTATATTTTAAAACCCGTACTAGGTTTCGGTAGAAATACGTGCCAAATAGTAAATAGGTCTAAATAAATGGGATGGAGGTAGTATTTTCTTACTTCTGTCCATCCTCCTCCTCTCCTTCCTTAACCTCCATCACTGCAAATCTCCAAATCTTTGCAACCTCCTACGTAACTCGCCCCACTCCTCTTTCATTCTCCCTATTTACTTCTTCTCTCTCTCTCTCTCTCCCTCTATCTCGCCAATGTTCAAACTCTCCATCTTGTTTGCTCGTAGTCAATGGAGTCATCGACGAAATCTTCTTGTCACCGCCAATGGAGTTCTCCAAATCGATGTGAGTCTTCTCTCATGGCTAGTACGAACCGGAACAGGGACACCTCGAACAAGATCCATCCGTGCCTGGCAAGAACGAGCCCCACGGTAATAGGCTCGAACGGCTCGATCGAGCCAATCAATGCTCAAACGAGCCCATATTTGTTCGATCGGGCATACGCTTTCAATCAGAGGCTCGATCGATCCATCACATGCTCGATCGGGCATACGTCGTCAATCAGAGGCTCAATGGAGCCATCACATGCTCGATCCTCTTCATTAACGATATTTCTCCTTCGGTGAAGACGGTGGTTCGATCGACGACAACTGGACAACAACGCTGGAGGCTCGATTGGCAGAAATATTGCGAAATAGCTTTTTCGATTTCTTTATCCTCCAATTGGCCACTGGAGAATTTCGCTCCTTTGGTAAAATCTGCGTCAATTTCGACGGCGACTGGGATACAACGCCGGCGACTCAATCAACGGCGGCGGCAGCGAAGGTCGCTCGATTTGGGCGGCGGTTCGTAGGTGGGGTAGGATTCTGCGACGGTGGAAACTCGATCGATTGCGAAACGGCTACTCAATTTCTTTCTCCTCCGATTGGCTACCGGAGACTGGATTACAACGCCAACGACTCGATCGACGGCTTGAGCAGTTATGGTGTAGGGTCTGTGATTTTGTTTTTTCACGTTCTGTATCTATTAGGTTTTATGTTTAGGTAGAAAGGGTAATTTCGTCTCAATGCAATGAAAGTGGCTAGATTTATATATTATTAAGTTGGTGACTACTATTTATCTTTTCTTATCTTAAGTGGCTACTTGAGATGTTGTCCCAAACTTTAATTATAGGTTCTAACCCATTTGTACATTTTAATACGAGCAACTGAAAATATGCAAACCTTCAACTTTAAAAAAAGGTGAAGCAATACACTCACAATAAAAGGTGTCAAAGTAAGTCTGATCAAACTCGATTTTGAGCGAGCCAAGAGCAGGCATGATTTTGGACCGGCAGACTAGGCCTGAAACGCATCTTACCCGATTTTCGGGGTTAGGCTGGTTCGTTACACTTTAGGCCCGAGATATTTTCAGGCCCATCGCACCAAGGTCGGAGCCAAGGCATGTTATCCAATTACGGGGTTATTATGCTGGTTCGTTACTCTTTAGGCAATAGAGATTTTCAGGCCTAGCCAACCAACGTCGGAGCCAAGGACCAGGCAACCTCGGCGTCCGCCCAAGCAATTATTTATTATTATTATTATTTTTTTTTATTTATTTTTACTTTTGTAATTTTTCTTTATTTTTATTGTATAAATGTAATTTCGCCCGGTCAAATTTGTCCATTTTTCAAATTTTAGCTCCGCCATTGTAACCTGCCCAACTTGGGCCTTGTGGGCTTGGGTCGGGCCAGTACTTTACCACACAGAAGGGAAAAAACACAAAGAAGGTCCAAAGAAGAACAGAAGCAAATAAGAGGAAAAGCAGAAACAGAGCAGCAAAGAAGATAGAACAAAAACTAAAACTCAAACACATTACCAGTTCAAAATCAACACTACAAAGCATTACTATCAACTGCAAAAAATAATTCCCACCAACAGTTTCTGGGAAAAAAACTATATATAAATAAATCTCAACAACCTAAACTTTCCTAGTCTCTCTCTCTCTAGTCTCTTCTTCTTTGTCTCTGTTCGTCGACTAGCTAAAGTATGATGAACCTCTATAGCTCCTATCCCCTCCTCACATCACTGTACAAAGAACTAAAGAACCATGAAAATGCCAAAACCTGCATGAGTAAAGCCACCAACTGATACAACCCTGGGCCTTTTAGACTGTTTTGGGCTCAGGCTTGGACTCGGGCTTGCATCTCATCTCAATAACTTTCTTGTGAGAGTTCGAGTGCAGAGACGGGACGAAAGTCGGGCTTGCAGCAGGCCTATATTCAGGATACAGCCGTCCGGACTTATAACGAACGCCGCAGGCATTGCACAGCGTCTTCGGGCCTAAGGGCCCCGCCCTCCACTGTGGTGTCTTGGTTATCTCACAATGCAAGCACTTCCGAACCGGCCCCTCTTGATGCGCTGCTGTCGGGTTCACGGGTAGAGTTGGCTTGACTTTCTTGCTCTTCTTCGCAGGCGACGACTCAGCAACGCTGTCGGATTCGGAGGAGGGTCCACGAGGGTTCTCCACGGAGGAGGAGGAAGGGGAGATGAGCTGGATCATGGGCCTCGGATTGAATGTTGGTGGCCGAGGGCGCTTGCTTCGTGCGCGTTGCGGGCCCCGGTGGCTCGGGCTGAGAGGCACGGTCTTTCCACCGGAGGAGGAAGAACTGCTGCTGGTGCTGCTCTCGACTACTGAAACTGGGCTCGAGGTTTGGAAGTTGTGGGACAAATCTTCCTTCCCGTTGGTGGTGCGTAGATTCTCTTTACAGAGTGTCAGTCCTCCGCCCGCGAAGGAATCTTCCACGAAAGTCGAGAGCCACTCCAGTTGCACTATATCCTCATACTGTGCAAGAACAGACAGCAAAAGAATCAGAATCAAAAGTTTGGACTTATGTTGTGTATGTTGTGAATGAAGGTGAAATTTAGCAATAATATGAACATATTATAACTTCGATAGTTGATATTGTCACACTTAAATTAGAAAAACATCAAGAATTTCTCGAATAACATAAGATGTGATAACCAAGACACCAAAAAGTAGTACAGAATATTCATAAAAAGTACCTAAACTTCCTCTACAAATTCCAACTTTTCCTAATCAAATTACACACAATAAACATAAATGTCACAATAAGACAGCATAATCAAATCCAAAATTTAGTGCTTTTGAAAAGAAAATGCGCAGTAAATCCAAGTAGCCATTATGCAGAAAAGGGGATGATGCTCACCGGAACAGAGAGCTCAGCTGCAAGGTCGGAGGCAGAGCTGCCGGAGAAGAGGGGTTCGCAGTTCTGCAAACCCTCGTCCCATGCCGGAAAATCCTTGCATTCACTGGAGCTAACTAAGTTAGCATCATTGCACTCATTGTCCGAAGGACACTCGATCAAATCATCGATTTGATCGAAGAAGTTCCCGCAGTCGATTTCATCTATCAATTCTGGCTCCATCTCCTCTACTCTAGCAAAAATCTCCTGCAAGAAAACCAAGAAATGTGTTGGAAAGAAGGCTTTGGACAAGCACAAGCAAAACCTTGTGTACAATTACAAATATCTACTCCAAGAAAAACAGAGAAAACCCAAAATATTAACATAGGAATCAAAATTGTGGGAATGTAAGAATTTGGGAAGGGATTATTATGAACTTGTGCTTGACAGCTTATGCAGTGCTGGAAAAAAAAAGTGGCGCATCTTAGCATGAAAAGGTAAAAAATCTCAGTTCGAGCATTTTCTTTTCTTTTCTTTTTTCTTTTTTTTTTTTGGATTCTTGCAAACAAGAATCTAGAAAATTTTAATATACTTCGCCGAGATTAATTATCAGAACCCACAAATATATTAGAATTTACACAGAATCAGTCACAAACAAAAGGAAATGTAAACACATGAATTTATCAAGACTCCACCGACACAAGAATTTGCATGCTTCGACACAAAAAAATTACAGAAATCGAAGGCTTAAATGCAGAATTATGAACAAACCTCACAAAAAATCTGTTTGGAAGGCTGAAATTCGAGAACCCAAAAAATTCAAAAGTTCCTGCAAGAGAAATATAGGAAAGAAATAATGAGTAATAGGGGTTATTAGTAGTATTTCTTAAGAATGGGAAATTTGCAGAAATTCGAGTAAAGAATATCACATCTTTCAAGAAAAGTAAAAAATGTGAACAAATAGTACCAAATCTCTGAATTAAAAACTTTCCCATTTTTTTTTTTTTAAATTTCTTCAACCAAGAAGGGAAAATGCCATTCCTTTAAGGAATCTTTTTCCACTATTTAATTAAGCAGAGCGTGTAAATGAAGAACACCCACACAAAAGGAAGCTTCGCTAGTAAGAGAAACAGAATGAAAAATGCGGAGACAAACCTTAATTGAATTCAATGACGGAGAAAGACTAAAACCCTTCAACACTTCGTACTGAGAGTGAGCTACACTAAATATGTATGTATATGTGCATGTGTATATATATATATATATATGTGTGTGTGTGTGTGTGTGTGTGTGTGTGTGGGTGTTTGTTGTATGATAGTGGAGCTATGGGAGGGAGAGAAAGGGGTAGTCGAGAATAAAGGAGAAGTGTGAGTGAATATGAAGAGGAAGAGAGGGGGAGAGAAATGGAAATGGTAGGTGAAATTCTTGCTTCAATGCAAGCTGTCTTTTACACACAGCCTTCACTGTCGTGATGTTTAAGACTTGTTCGAGCACGGGTCCCACACCACTACTACTGCATTTGCATTTTGCACCGCTCTCTCTCTCTCTCTCTCTCTTCAATTTTTTCCATACGCGCGGCGCGATCAGTGTACAGTGCTACGGAGGAGTAGAGTAGAGTAGATGGTGTGGGCGTATTTAATATTCCTATTTAAATTATTGATTTGTTTTTTTTAATTTATAATTATAAAATATTAGTACTAGTATTTCCAGAAAAATTAACCTCATCTGGTCCGGTCTTTTTTTTTTCTCCTTTAATTTTGTTTTCTGTTGTAGTTGAAGAAATATATCTTCTTTATTTATCATTCATTAATAATATTTAATTAATGAATCACAATATTTGTTATAATGTTGATTCGTATCTTTCGTTTCTTATTTTGTTTCTCCTTAATTACTTGCTAATTCGATAATATTGCACTATAAGATGCATGGTTATTCACACGTTCTACCATGAAGATAATATGTGTAATTTTACTATGACTGTAATTGGTAAAATATTTACTTTTTTGCGATATTTTTCATGTTTTTGAATTAATTTCATCTTTAATTGGTATGAGGGGCTTTAATTGAGAAGTAGCTTGGCAAACTTAAGATCTCTTGCTTTATAAATTGAATTCAATTCAACATCTTATCATAATTATAATTTATATCACAATAAATTCTAAACTATTTGTGTAATAATCAAAGTAAATGTAATACACTTAATCTTATCATAATTATATCACATTAAATTTGGAACTATACGTATATTAATTAAAGTTGATGCAATGCACTTAATTGTACATATTGCTAACCGTGGTAGCTCTCCCACTTTTTTTACATAAGTGAGATTTTAGCCCTTTTTTTTCTTTTGATTTTCAGTCTGAGCTTTTGTGGGACGACTTGAATAATTTAATATTGTACTAATAAAAAATAATGCTTTCGATATATTTTATAGAAGTGTGTGACCTTTGGATGATTTGGGCTTTAGTAGCGTTATATATTGAATTATTGAAAGAAAATCGCTTTGAAAAGCGCGCGAAAGGAAATTTAAAGATATGGACCGTATAATATTGTATAGAATAGAATTCCATAATTGCTTTCTATGATTAGATTAAGTGCAATTTATTGATTGCGTGTAGCACCAAGTACATGACATGACAATCATTATAGCATTGACAATAATAAAAACATAATAATGGGAGTGTATAATTAATAAAAAAAATGCAAGAGGAAAAAAAATCCAATTAATATTGATCACTTTGAACATGATAAATTGATCACTTTAAAATAACGATAAACATTCCTATGTCCATTATGGGCATGCTTAATATGTCCACGAATAACGTGATAATTATATAAATAAAAAAATCGGCATAAATTCTACTAAAAAAAATTAAACCTTAATCCTATTTGGAAATATTGACAATGTGACACTGATACATCAGCAATGGATACATTAAATATGCCACCAGTGCCCGACATAGTGTTTTTGTTTATAAAATTTCATGATATTTAGATCTTAGATTAGTGGTAAGGAAGTCCAATTAATATTAATTTGAATTTTGACAACAATAAATCGATAGGATGCGATGCACCACGTGACTTGCAAGTGGATCTAAGTCAACATTTAGGAGAGCATTTTGTGGCCATCACATGTCACAATTTTTATAATTAATTAATATAACAAAAATGCTAATTTGTGTTGTCAAATGTTCACATTTAAACAGAATCATGTCAAAAAAAAAAAACAAAAAAAAAATCCCTTACAATCTTGGGGAAATAGTAATATATGTTGGATAAATAAAAAATAGAAATTAAAAAATCTGCTGTTAAAATATATATTTTCCTCAAAACAAATGGCGTAAATTAATAAAAACAACTTTAAGTAATTTGACTGGCATGTCATTTTTTTTTTTTTTTTAAACTTTTTATTTCTTTCTCTTCACTTTTTAAACCATAAGAAATATCGAAACTAATAAAGTGAATTTGCAGCTGAAAAGCTGAATTTTATTTAAATAACCACGAAGGAAGATTCTACGCTTAACGGTCTTTTCCCCAGGTAATCTTAAGGTGCACTCTTGGAATAATAATCATCAAACAAAAATAATATAATAAAAAAGTTCCTACTTGTTTTCACAAAAATCTTTCGGTGGCTAAACATACTCGCTATAAATTAATATATATATATATTGACGACTTAAATTAATTCGTGGGATAAGTATAGATCACCATAATCACATTTGAGTTCACTTAATTATTAATCTTCACACATAAACATATCATTTACCCGAATTCATAATTTTTAAGGGGCATTTAAAAACTACTGCTAGAAAACAAAATTGGGAAATAAAATACTAATGAAATTATATTATATTGCGATCTTTATGTAGGGTTTCTCTTTAATTATATAACTTGCTTGGAATACACTCTATGAATCACTTCCTTCTAAAAGAATTCACCTTTTATCTAAAGTAGTTCTTCGTTATTCAATATTTCAATCTCAAGGCTTGGGTTGATGAGACTTATCATGATCGATTTCCATTTGTGGAAACCCACATGTAAAATAAATTTCATGCAGTTGATCTTTATATTCAAGGACTCGTTTGGTTGAAAGTTTGATATTCATAATTGTGATACCTAATTTTTACCAAAAAGGAAATGTACCAACTTAAAAGGGACGCTCCAATTAAAAAAGTAACTAAACTTAAAAAGGGCGGAGGATGTATGAGAGCACTTCCAGCAGGGCTAGCTCGTTGCTCCTCTCCACCGGGGAGCGAGCCCCGCCCCCATTGGGGAGCCCGGGCTCGCACATGAGGAGTTCGGAGTTGAGGAACAAGAGCGAGCCCAATATAATATTTTTTTATTATTTTTTTCTTTTTCTTTTGCTTTTTGGTTTTCATAAATGATTTCTTATTTTGTTTTCGATCCCCATTTCTGTTTCTTTTTTGTTTTTGTTTTTGTTTTTGTGTTTTGTTTTGTTTTTTTTTTCTTTTTTGCTTTTTTTTTAATTTGCTTCTTTTTTGTGTTGCTTCTTTCTTTTTGGTTTTTTTATATATGAATTTCATTTAACTGTTTTTATTTAATGTAATGTCATTTTTAAATTCAATCAATTGCATTTTATCGAAATATTTTTAATTCGTGTAAAATATCGAAATAGAAATCAAAATATAAAAATAAACATTAAAATTCGATTTTTGAATTAAAAAATATTTAAAAAACTCGAAGAGCCCCCGACCACTGGGGCTCGTTTTTAGAATGGGCTCTCTCTGCCGGAAAAGTGGGAGAGAGCCCACTTTTTGGGCTCCCCATTGGGGATGCTCTAAGATATTAATACATGTTTGGTAAGATATACATTATCTATAATATTTATAAATTATCGGATATAAGTATCAAAATATGGAAAATTGTATAGTTATTTAATTAAAACATTCTCTAATTGCATTGTATCCAAGGTGGGACCTCGGATACGTAATGTTACAGAAGCAAGATGTTAGAGTGCAATAGAAACGCTCATCAACCCACTGTGGACATATTTAATGTGTCCACCCACACCTGATGTGCAGTGCCACGTCAATAATTTTTCATTGTTGGTTTAATTTTTTTAGTAAGGTTTAGTTTTTTTGGGCAATATACGTTTTTAAAATATGCTATATTTGTAATAAATTTTCTTAAATATAACATTATCATGACACTTATGAACATATTAGGCATGCCCACAATGAGTATGAGAGCATTCCCTATATAGCAATAAATTTATTATACATTCTTGTAACCCCTACAAAACGAGTATACACTAGCTAGTAAGGTAAAATACTTTAAGAAATTAATGCACTATATAAAGCATAATGCATATTTAGTTATAATGTTTCATCCTTTAATATATTTCATCCTCGATTAATTTACTCATACTTTTGTGTGGAAATAAAAAGAAAAAAAAAATCATATATATTCTATTTCTTAACACGTCTTAGTTGAAATTGGGATCTAAAATGCCCCCACGAACCTACCCCACTAAACATCATGAATGAATTAATAACAATAAGATGATCTCTGTTTTGTTTGTGCTATAATTAAATGTCTTAATTTATATGGTACAAAGCACAGAGGTCTTATATATCGAAATAAATAAAGTCTCATGATTATTATTGTTCAGACAAAACTTTACTTCAAAGGCAATGAGTTAACGTTGTACTATTATAGCTCAAATGTTATTCCGAATAAGCTAATAATAAGCAAACACGTATTATATCCGATATTTTTTTTAAAAAAATTGTTATCGTTTTCGTTTATAAATACACACATAATTTTTCTGATATATATATACATAGACATAATGGATGATGAATTTAATATTACTTGATTATATTTATAAGGCATATTATGCTTATTATATTTTTATACAACATGCTTAAGCATGTCTCTGCTGCACAAGATTTGAAAATTGTTTATTTTAAAGACAAAAACTTGGGTGAGGTCGGCTACATAGTGTGACCGGGTTAAAGTGTCAATGTTTATATAGAAAAGTGATAATCTATATGAATAAAAGTGTCAATCTTTAACATAATTATTTTACGAATAAAATGCCATTTTTTAAAAGTGTCAATCTCTATACAGAAAAATGTTAATCTACACGAATAAAAGTGTCAGTATTTTAGCCGTCCGTACGGTGCCTCTGGCTGACCCAAGTGTGTCCCTATTTTAAATTGTTCCATTATTTGCTGAGTTCAACATTTTATACATATTATTCATTAGATCCAATCTAGATCGTGTGATTGTGTTTCCTTTTTACATTTTTATTTAAATAAGAAACAAAATGTAGCATGTACATTCAATGTTATAAAAGTTGTTAGACGCTAGTAGGACGGTGGAGTCTAGGCGGGAATCTAGGCAGCTAGTCGGAAGTCTAGGCGGACTAAGCGAATTAGAGTTATAATGCATATTTCTTTTACTATGTTTACATTATATCCTATAATATAAATTATAACAAATATTACTTATAAAATTATTTTATAGTTCATGATAAAAGGAGGAATAAGAAGACATGATGAAATTAAGCTTTAATCAAACTAATAGAGTGTCGTTTAGAACCTAGGCGGATTATACGTTAATCGGGCCGGCGGACTACTGTCTAGCGTTTAGGCAGGGACTAGATAGACTAGACGGGATTTTTAGAATATTGCATACACATACAAAAGAATATAGTAAAAGAACCTTAAATCCTTGGCTCATCTTCACACATTTTAAGCGATACTAATGGTGCAACTTTTCTTTTGTTGTGAACAAAAAAAAAAAAAAAAAAAACCTCTCTCTAAATTTTCACAATCCATTATTTCTAAAAATATATAAAGAATTTATTGTTGGGGAATAGATATATAATGATTGTGGGACATTTAATACGTAGTATATTAAAATTTTTCCCAGTTTACGAAGGGATAAATCTATAGAATAGTGTAGTATTATTTAGAGTGGGACAGAGTGTGTAAGTCCATATATCATACGTACTACCAAATTTGTCAAAATAAATTTGTCAACTAATTCATGTATCTAAAACTTGTTTTTTAAGGGAAGTATATTTAAAACTTCTAATTACATTCTCATAAGATAAAATAAGACGATAGGCTTCAATTTATTTATTCACTAAAAAAATCTCAATTTATTTTGACGCATGCATTCCGATTTCTAGCAATTTCAACTTCTTTTTCAATGTTGAAACATCGTTTTAACTTTGAAGGACTAATTCCATATGAGAAAATGCAGAGTCGAATTTATCAATTGGGATCATCTACATCCATTTTGGTGTTCAATTGTGTATCAAATTTTAATTTCTAATAGCTTTTTTTATTCATTAATTTTAATTTATAATGATTTAGTTTAATTTTAGAATTATTTTCTAGGGTTCACTCATCCAAATTAGGGTTTATTATTAATTTTTAGCATTTAATTTCAATTTTATTAACTAAAAAAGGGTTGATAAATCCAAAATTAGGATGTGAAGTATTATTTTTAAAAATTCCATTGTTTAGATATAAATGTTTTTTTATGATTTATTATAATATAACAATATTTTATTTTGATAAAAACATTATAAAACTAATAAATTTTAATATTTGATACACAATTGGTACATAATAGTTGGTAAATAAGATATCATTCCCGAATTTATAATAAATTGGAAGGTGAAATCATTAATAAAGCCTTTTCAAGAATACCGTGTAACTATTTTACATCTATTACTCAATCATTTACTGTATTACCAAATTGTAAAAAAAAAAAAAAAAAAAAAATCGCCAACAAAAATGTCTTTTAAACTTAAAAAAAATCGCCAACAAAAATGTCTTTTTAAACTTAAAAAAAAAATCGCCAACAAAAATGTCTTTTGTAAAAAAATCACCGAGGAATAATTACAGCAACTGCGTAACAAGTAACCGGTAAAGAGCTGGCGTGTCGGTGCCGACAATAATTACCGCCGACGGTACCGCCGGCTATAGCAGGTGACAACCTCTGACATTAAATATTAACCGGCAAGAGACGGTACATTCACGGCGTCGGTGGTTGTTATATGGATTTGACTCGTGACTGCATATTCCATAGTACTTCATATATTTTCTTTTCTTTTTCTTTTTCCGTTTTACTACATTAAAGTACAATTTTAGGTGTGGTAAAATATATTGAGCACTTCTACCATTTTATGTAAAATTTATTAAGTATAGATGAATTGAATTTTTGAAGGACTTCCCACAAAAATCAACTGAAGTTCTTGGATTTGACGTCCATTAATAAATATATATAGTTGCATAACAAAAAGATTTATGTAAATTAATTATATATATATAAATTATCTCAATAAATTCATATAGTGATAATTAAGTTAGTCCGAAGTCCAAACATAATATGTATGATAATTTTAGCTTTATAATTAAAATATTTCATAATATTAGCCATTTATCTGACACCGAAAAATCTAGCTTGCAACAAAGCTCCTAAATTAAAAAAAAAAGCTTCTTAAAAGTTAATTTTACACCATTTTTAAAAGTAAAATACATTTTACTAAGAACTATAGAGATGCCGAATAGATATTTCAGTACCAAAATCCATTAAATGATTAAAATTACCAAACATTTTGTTTATAAAATTATAATTATCACACATATTAAGTTCGGTCTAATTTATCATTACATGAATTTATCGGACCAAATTTATATTAGCGCGTAATGAAGGTGACATGCGTCTAGTGTGCATAACATGCAAATAAATTAAAATTAATTTATCGTAAACCATAAATTTAAGTTTTTGTTAAATCAAATAAATAATTGGATGTAAGCGTAAAATTCAAATATTCCACCCTTAAATCCCTCAATTAATACCATTGAACAAATTTGAAAAATATTTAGCGGTATGAAAGTGACTGACATGAAAAATATTTGGACTAATTCTACATCATATGATAATAATGCACAATAATCTTAGTAGTGAAACCCCACTTCAATTAGTCAAATTTAAAATGGATTCATTACAAATTGAGCTAAATATAATTAAATTTAAAAATTTAAATCTATCACTAATGTGAGAGTAAACTTGATGTCACACTAATCTTAAAAAAAACTTGATGTCACACACCGACACACATTTGAAAAAAAAAAAAACAGTATATTCTACGTACGTTGCCTTATTTTTCTCTCTCAACTGACCTTAATTTTTTAAAACATAAAATAGAAATTCAATTCTTGAAATATCACATCATATGTCAACCTCTCCCCTTCAATCAGGGCATGATTTTAATATATTTCAAACTTTCATGAATGACTATAAATAATGCCAAAAACAAATTACTACTACTACTAGCTTGCTCATTGCCATACGCAAGCCAATTTTTTTGATATAAAATATAAAAAAATTGAAACTCAAATCTACAACCATGACATAAAATTCAAATAAAATTATACTAACATTATTGTAAAATTTTATTAAAAAAAATAAAATATAACACGTGTACGGTGTAGGAAAAGGGAAGAACGTAAATTCACGTATTATATTAGCAATAATTTATCGAAATCTTACGACACCATAAACATGTGAGGTGGTCGTAAAATAAGGCAAATTTTGGGAGCATGTGATTCTGCCACGTGGCAATTTACATTCACTCCATAACTGATGGTGACGTGGAAAATAATAAATTATCGACCACCGATTTAGGCGCCGCAACAAGAGTGATATTTTTCGATTTTCATGTGGGAGGGTAATAAGGGGAATTCACCCAACTTTATTGGTTTCCCGGGCATCTGTCTTTTTGAAAATGGCTCAATTTTGTGGGGCCAAAAATATTACTTGCTTCCCACAATTAAACGTTCATAAATAGGGCTTATTATTATTAAAAATAAAAATAAAAAATAGGGGTTATTAAACCACCACCACAACCATTATTTCAACTAAAATAAAATTCTAAATACACAATTTATACGTGTATAATCCAAATTTATACAAAAATATGTATTGAATCATGTTTTTTTCTTCATTATAATCGTAATTTCAGATTCTCATCTTAGATTGTTCTTCATATCATCATACAAATCGATCTCTCTATACATATATGTTTAAAAGGAATGTTCCCATGTCCACTGTAGGCATATATTTTGAGAAAATTATTACTATTAATATACCTTATAAAAATAAACACTACAAAAAAAAAAAAAAAATCCTACTAAAAAAATTAAACTTTAAATGAAAAAATTATTGCTTAGTATTATCAGTTATCACATCAGTCGTTGGCAAATTAAATATGCTCACAATGGGTAGAAGATCATTCCTGATATGTTTATAATGTAGCGTTGAATTTTTTTAAAAAAAGGTGAAGTTCATGATTTCTTTTATAAAATATTTTTTTAAACAAACCCCCTATCATACAATGTACTACCTCCATCCCCCCTCATTAGTCCCAAACACTTTATTGACTTTCTCAGCACGCATTTCTATCGAAACCTAGTATGCGTTTTACAATATAATTTTGAAGTATTCTTTTTTTTACTGAATACCTCCATCCCCCCTCATTAGTCTCAAACACTTTATTGACTTTTTCGGCACGCATTTCCACCGAAACCTAGTACGGGTTTTACACCGTAGTATCCCGTAAAAGAAAAGATATTTTAAAATTATATTTTGAAACCCGTACTAGGTTTCGGTAGAAAAACATGCCGAAAAAACAAAAAAACAAATGAGACTAATTATATGAGTTGGAAGTAGTACTATAAAGAACCATCATACAATATGTTTGGAGAAGATAGTACTAAAAGAGTAACCTTCGAAGGATCGACATGAAATCCAACTCTTTACAAAAGCGGAAAAATAAAAAATGAAACCGATACACTAAGAATATACCAAAAGAGACCATCTCAAAACGCTAACAATGTTACACCTATCAGAAAGCGAAGAAAAAAATAAAAGACAAATCATAAGTAACTAACTAAAATTTGAGCAAAATTTAGCTAACTTTCTGATTATAATTTGCTTTTATTTTTTTTCCCTTCTAATTTTGTTAATGGGCCCATGTGGGCCTAATTTTCATGGACTAAAAAACCAGATAATTATAACGACAATTAGGCTTATAAGTTGGACCCAAAATTAGTCCAAACCTGTCTACAAAAATTATCAACTTACACAAAAATGATCCATCTTTTCTAAAACACACACACACACACATCCACGTGTGGGTATGTGTGGAAATGGATGTTAAAGAATGCCTAAACTGTTTTCAGCAACTATGAGAATTTCTTTGAAGAAGTGTAGAAATTTCTCACACCATCAAATAAATGGTGACAAAACTAATCTAAATTCTAATTCTCTCTCAAAAGAATAAACTAAATAAAATGAATCAATTTATGGTCTTTATCTACTAGAACCATTTTATCATTAGCTGCTGCTGATTGAATCAGTAGAAACTGCCTTTGATGAATCCAGATGGTTCAGCCTGCACGTCCCGATTAAAATCTCCGGCAACTCTTCCGGTGTGTTTCCCTGAAAATCACCGTAGACGATGAGCTTCCGAGGCGTTTGTAAGTTCTACAAAAAGAGGAGTGTTACTTTACCTGTATTAGAAATGCCATTTCTATGACAAGATTATTGAGGTATCCAAGAACGAGGCCCACGACGCCTCTCGCCACTGTTGATGAGCCAATGTCGATTCCGAGCTGAGGATACATATTGATCCACATGTTAGAAAAGTCGAAACGTTGCAAAATGCACCAAAAGTTTATACTAAAAACATTCAAACTAATCCCATTTCAACTTCGGAGTTTTGCATGCTATACCTCCAAGTAGTTTTTGCCTCGAAAATAGTTCATTTGAAGCGCTTGACCTACCAAACACGCTTTCCTTCCCACGCTCTGCTTAACGATCCAAGAACCCTGCAAAAATTACGTCGAAAAAGTTTTAAACGAGGGGGGCAAAACATCCTATTAGTCCTATTCAGCTGAATGTTGCTACATATATCCTCACCTTTGAAATATATGGAATGAGCTTGAATGTTGAATTTCTAAATGAATCGTCACCATTGATGAATCTCTCCAATAAAGGTGTTTCTTTTAAGGGAGTCTTTAGCATATAATATAAGGCCAAACTATAAGTCGTTGTGCCCGGAACCTGATTCGTTTACCGCCATCATTAAAAATGCTCCAACATTATTTCAAATTATTGCGAAATTAAGCAAGTATTTTACCTGTATGTTAATGACAAGAAAGAACTCTGATCTACCCTCAGCCGCGTATTTCTGCAAATTTTCATCGAATTAAGTTCAGAAATCATACAAAAAAGAGTCGAGAGAGAGAGAGAGATGAGAGGGACCTGGACAATGCCGTTGCTTCTGCTAGCAAGATCATCCTCGCGAATGCTAGATTTTATCCAATCGGCTCCAACCATCTGCATCAAAGTGCCTTTTGCCTTGATCTAGAATCAAAGAGTGAAAAGTAATCTCAGTGAATTAAGTATTTTTATCTTTATCGAAGAAGGAAGCGGTCCAATTACTAAATAAACAGTGATGATCATGCATTTAGAACTATAAACCGAAGTTTTTGACTTAAAACCTCAGTACGAGATCTTGCTCAAAATCAACTTCTGAAAATTTTGCAACATACTTAGAAGAAAATGACGATGAAATATCAAAATGCAACCTTTTTCTGGTCATCCAGATATGTCTTGCTACGGATAAGGAACGAGGTAGGATCTGCTTCAGCCCAGCTACATCGCGTGTTCAAATTAGGATCGTTTGGCAGTGTCGCGCCATAACATAAATTTTCTTCCCAAGATACCGACTGTAAGTCAACATAACCCTTTTTGTGGACTGTTAAAAAGAAAGAAAAAGATTGGCTTAAGTAGTAGTACTTCAACCATTCATACAAGTATCGATAGCCTTTATTTAGTCTTCTCGAAGGGCTAACCTGCACGATCTTGCAATCTCTTGACGAAGTTTGCCGCGGATGATAACTTCGGCTGGTACGAGTTCTGGAAATTTCACATTACAAAATCCATCTCAGAAACAATGATTCTTTATTTTTATCACTTTATTACTACAAAGGAAAAGTTTGAATTCAAGAATTGAAGATACCACATAACATGAATCTGGACTCGCAGTCGAAGGCCATCCTTCTTCGTCGTCTGAAGGTTCAGGAACGTCGAAGAATTCATCTGCTGCATCATTTAGTCCTGAGAGAGGCGTAGTCGAATCATCTGCTTCATTTTCCATCATTTTGAAATCGACTATCTCCGTTTTGATCTCCTCGTCACTTTCAGGAACACCGATATCTATCGTTCTTTCTTCTTTTGTCTCGAACAACTCCCTTAAGGCTGCAATTGGGACGGTTCCGTTTCAGAGAATAGAGTTATCTCAAAGAAATGAAAACGAGAAAAACAAAGATGTAAAAACTCCACCTGCAACTGTTCCAAGCATACAGATAGTGATGGATCTTGCATAAGCTTTTCTGAGATAGGATTTCCAACACCTCCAATCAACCGAAAGCATGTGTTTTATAATGCATTCTTTCCCTCGATTCATCGGAATTATCACGTATCCACCACCTACGAACATAAACAAATACAATCATTACTCAATGATGGGACATTCACTACTTGGATCGACTCCAATATGCTTGGAAGAAATGCATCATTGTTTGACAGTATAGTCATGTATGAAACCGATACTGACGATATAAAGATTAATTTACGAATTTCCGAGTCAAAGCATACATTACTTTTAACGGAGGCACGAACATATCCATTCTGCGGTCGGCACTTCTTGTGAACCACCGAATGGTATAGAATTACTGCAACAGAAAGTTGACTTGAAATTAGCTTCGAAACTGTAAGGTTTGAATAAAGCTCTAAGTAAAAGAGTGTACCGTATGTGCCATCGTCTTCTCTCCTCCAATAACGTCGCAGTAGCAAGTCACGATGCTTCATAGCCCTACTGAGAGAAATACAATATTTGATTAACAACTCTAGTCTAGTCTAGTTTAGATTCAATTCCATTA
The DNA here is from genome assembly GCA_001642375.2 of Mentha longifolia. Taxonomy (NCBI): domain Eukaryota; kingdom Viridiplantae; phylum Streptophyta; class Magnoliopsida; order Lamiales; family Lamiaceae; genus Mentha; species Mentha longifolia. Next base: position 29,856,091 of record CM038118.1, on the reverse strand, counting down.
TTAATAAAGAACTGACCAAGGTAGGCAATGCTTATATAGTTGAATGTGTATTATATCCGTGTGGCCATCGAGGTGCTCGACCACGCTACCCTTGTTGAAACAAAAATCCCACCTGTAGAAAAGCAATTCGAATTTAAAACGAATGCCTTTTTTCCACAAAGCTCAAAAATGTCGATGAAAGTCAGTTCATCAACACTCGAACATGATTCTTGAAATATGCTCCTAGAACGACGAAACTCGGCAGTTGTGATACACAGCTCAAGGATCATTGCCTTTCCCAAATGAAGGAACAAGTCAAATGCCAACGAAGCAAGTAAAGTAAATTACTCTGTCCTCGATGAATCAATAGCCATGAGCGTACGAAAAACTGCTTCTGGTGTTCCGTTGATGACACCAACTGCCATTATAGCTGGATGGCCACCCCACCTCTGAATTAAAAAAAAGAAAAGGTTTAGATATATGTAAAGCATGAGATCAACTTTAATCGAGACGAAAGTATCATGTTATCAACCCGAGTGTTGGAGTCTCTGTCTTTAGCTTCTTTGAAGAGACGTAATCCTGAATATAGCAAAAGATGAGAAAGAAGTTCGATCTCTGTACAACATTTTGAGCTGATCAAAGCACTGAAAGTGGATCATTTACCATTTTGACAGCCAAATATTTTCCACGGTGAAGGTGCTATTACGTCTGAGGTCATTGCATCCACATGAAAAGAAGGCGTCGAGTTCCAGTCAATAGACCTTCTTGCCATTCTTTTAGAAATACTCAAGCTGTTATATCAAAGATTGCATGCTATGAAATTATGAACCTAGAAAATCGGGAGGATGCAGAAAGCGTAATGTTTGCTTACTTAAAAGGTTGATATTTTCTTTTCGAGCAAGAGACCAAATCTACCGGCTTAACTGCAGTATCCTGCAAAGAACAGATCCACCTAGCTGCTTCTTCCGAGCTCGTTGCTCCAAGCTACAGAATTAGAATTTGCATTAGCGTGATTTCGTTGCTGGTTAAAAACAAAAACACGATAAAGTACCTTTAGCTGATCATTGTGATTTGCAGTATTGTATAGTGTGAAGATGAAAAATAACTGCAACACAAGAAATAAGCATCATATATAGGCATTAAAGAGAGAGATATTTCATGCTGTTTTTACTAACAAATCAGTATATTTCGTACTTTCCTACGATGGCTCCCTCTTCCATTGTCCACGACACGAATGCAGGAGTCTATTATTGCACTCCGCACAGGCTCCTGAAATAAGGAACGTCTCTCACTATTAGAGCGAGGATTTAGGATTTAAACCAAGCATTTCTCAGGTGTTTATCGTATATTTTCCAATACGTTAAGTCATTAATAGTGATATCCCACATAAAACATGCTTATTTGAAGATCAATCACTATTCTCTTTCCTTAAATTTATGAACTGAAAATGTAAATTTTCATCTAATGTGATTCTATATAGCATACATCAAGCCTGCTACATTTTTCTTGGACTCGAAACGATTACTAAAACGCGATTGGATACAATTATGATGAAATTTATTTATAATACAGTGTCAACTATCATCAAATGAAGCCTAATCCTCACTCCAAGAACTGCAGAAAGTAAAATAAAGGGGAAAGACAGCATTAAGTTATAGAAATAACAATAAATCAAACATATAAAACTCAACTATAGAAATCATAATTCATAATTAAATTAACTACCACACACACATGCATACCTATAAACATAGACAGAATACACAAATCACATTTATTCATTCAAATGCAGAAAACACAAACTAAACCAAGAAAATAAAACACACAACACACACTAGAACACATACATAATCACAATTCACATATATGGGCATGTTTTAGGATGGAAAACACGCACCTCTGTGTGTGAAGTGGGGATTGATTTGAAGCTCTTGAGGCAGTTGCCTTCAAGAATGAAGTACCTCTTGCGAGAATACTGCAACCCTATACGGTTGTAACGAATCAAATACAACCACCCCTGCATTTTCCCTTCATTTTCCGTCATTCCCATTTCCCAAAACACAAAATCAAAACAAAAAAATCTCGAAAATTCGTCGATCTTTTCAAGAACCCGTTTTCGAAATGTTTCAAGATTGCTTTTTTACGCACATATACATACACATACAGAAAGACTCAGATATGTGCATGTACAAGAAATTTAGAGAGAGAGAGAGATAGAGAATTATGAGGAGAGGATGAAGATGAGAGAAGAATTTTGATGCATGAATGATCCCCTGATTCCGCCGAAGGGAACCAGAGCATCAAATGTAGGATGCCAGAATTTTATTAACTAAAATTCCAATGTTTCAATTTTTTTTTATTTTTTTTTTCATTTCTTAATGTTGTTTGATTTTGGAAAAAATAAAATAAAATCGTTTAATATCTTTTCTTTTTCGCCTAACTGATTCCGGTGTTTATACGAGGTTGTCAACTTGCCAGTTCTTCTCAATTCTTCCAATTTGCCACTTTTATTTTATTTTATTTTATATATATATATATATATATATATATATATATATATATATATTATTTTCTATTTTATTGTAAAAATGATTGATCAGTGCTTCATTCTTGTATGAGTAGTTCATTTGCCACCATTAATTAATATTGTTTTAAATTTTGGGGAAATAATTAGATTGAGTATAAATAATTAGATTTTTGTGGCATTAAATTTTTTGTTTCCAAAAATGTAAATAATACTCCAGTTATAATGCATATTCATTACTTGATTAGTACTTCAATACCAACGTGTTATTTTAAGTTTTTAGAACTTTCAAGATACGAATTAATTGTATTCCATACATAACTTCGTAATTATGGCGATGGTGATATTAATTGAAATCAATTACTATTAGTTTATTAATATAAACAAGGAATTAGTGGATCGAAGGAGTATTTCGTATAATAAATGATAAAATAGTATAGTCGATATAATTTGTTATACGTTACTTATGATATTGGGCCCACTTTATTTAAGTTGATTGATGATTCATTGCTTCCAAAGATATACCAAAATCAAGGTATTGCCTACCTGGACATTACTTGCCCTTTTTAGCTTCTTCTCCCAAGTCAAACCTACTACTACATCTTATTTTTCTCCGCTTTTTGGTTTTTATTTTATCTATTTATGATTTTGGATATGATATAATGAGTTGAGCATTTTCTCTTGTGACTCTAGGTCGACACAAAAAGCTAACTTAATTCTTAAAAATCTTTTCAAATGGATGAAATATGGACTAGTTATAATATAGTATCAGAGTCAATTCAATTTTGATGATAAATTTGTTTGTCCATTAAGTCAATGTTGATATCTCTTGAACAGAAATTTTGAGCTCAACCGTAAAAATTCCGATCGTCTTAATCTTGTCAACCACTACAAAAAAACAAGAAAAGGCGATAGAAATGACAACATACAATATGTCCGAAGCCGATCAACGACGGAAACTTAATCTTAGAAACAAAGGTGAATGGTTGAATTCGTTTCTTTTGGAATCTAAAAATATGTTAAGGTCACACCATTTCAACACAAATTAATTACTCCCTCGTCCCCTTCTACTTGAGCCATTTTATTATAATAATAGACTCAGAATAATAAAAGCGGGCTTAAGTAGAAGGGGGCGGATGAAGTATTAATACTAGTATGTCACCATGAGAGAGGCTAGGCTACTATTTTATTGATTATTTATAGCACATCTTGGCAAATGGGCACCAGTTAAACTAGAAATTTATATTATAAAAATTGATGATACGTATATACTCGTATAGTATATATTTGATTGACCATTTCTGAATCTCATTTCGTTCGATTATACTATATGCTTTTATTCTTTTATATATAAATATATGTATAATTTTTAAAATTATACAAGTGGAAGGTGGAAGAATAGAAAAGGTACACCTTAAATATATGACCTACTAGCTAGTAGTTGAATATCGATTTTATTTATTTTATCATAGAACACTTTTTTTTTTTTTTGAAACATTCTTGTCGATTTTCTCATTAATTAAACTAGAATGTTAACGGTGCAGGACCTCCATGATGATTACAATTAATTAATTTATTTATTTTAGCTATCAATATAATTGCTCGTCAACTCATGGGTGCGTTTCGGAGGATTCAAGAAGTTTCGACATGATTCAAATGTAAAGGTTTTAATTATTTTTCCAACTAATTCACCTTAATTAAATTAAATTAATTGGGTTCTACCAGCTTAATATATTAAAGTTTTTTTTATTGGTATGTAAAAGCCAACAAGATTACATATTAAATTAATTATATTTTTCTTGGTATCGTCATGAGATGAGCGTATCCTCCCTAACCCAGAATTTGTAGAATTTGATGCTTTTTTGTGATTCTCTAAAAATTTTAAAACTTGTATTGCTTACATAAGACAAATTGAATTGGGCCAAAAGTTACCAAAAGTTGACAATCTCGATCAATTGATTGGAATAATTAATTTGACCTCTTTTTATTTAATAATTCCCGATATCATGTTTAATTTTATATACATGGATTACTAGCGATGTGACTCGATAGACTATTTAAAAAATTCATCATTTATCTTTTACATTTCTATCATATATAACTTACGTACGACTTGATATATGCATGAAATATTATGATTACCCCTAATTTTTGTAAATCAATTGTGAACTTTCCCTACAAAAAAACAAGTAATTGATGAAATATATAGAATATATATATAATCTATTTGTAAGCATTCTTATCTATGTATAGGTCTAGCTTTATTGAATTATATTAAAAAAATTAGGATTCTCTTATCTCAAACCTAGCCTACCTACTGAAATTCAAGTGTTTTTGGCCGATTATAAATCAATTAAATATAAATAATACAATACGTACGACTATAATTGAACTCTATTTGTAATTAATTAAGAAATAAATGTTGGTTGCTTTGAGACGCTATACGGCCGATTTGACTAAGAGTAAGAGATGCTTATTAGTTAATAGTTATTTATGCTATTTATGTGTGATGACGTACACAAATCTACTTAATTATTATACGATTTAAAAATAAACCAATTTGAATAAATAAACCAGCAACTATTTTATTACGAATCGGTTTCAATTACGAGTTTCAGTTTAAAAACAAAAAGACAAAAACTTGGGTGAGGTCGGCCACATAGTGTGGCCGGGTCAAAGTATCAATCTTTATACAGACGAGTGCTAATCTACACGAATAAAAATGTCAGTGTTTTAGCCGGTCGCACGGTGCCTCTGGCTGACCCAAGTGTGTCCCAAACAAAAATTATTAAGTTGTTGACGAGCCTCAATAATTCAGAAGTCCTAAATTACGAATTTCCAATAAATATATTTGAGTTGATTTCGAATCACCTTAAAAATAGAAACCACTATTAATTCTTCTTTAAATAAAAAAAAAAATTGACCTTTTCATTTTGAAGAAAATATATACTCCGCATTTCTCATTGTTTAGAATAGAAGAATTTAGGCTTCAAAAAAAAAAAAAAAAGAAGAAGAAGAATTTAAAACATTGGCTTCTATATGAAAATGTGAAAAAAATAAATAAAAAATAAATAAAACTTCCCTGTCTGGTCCAAACCCATATATGCTAAAAAATTGGGCTTAAATTGGGCCCAATACTTGGTTGAATAAAAATTTGAAAAGCAAAGGTAATTCTAAACACAACCCCCATTTTACTCCCCACATCCCCCAATTTTAAATTATAAATATATTAGAAAATTGACTGTTTTGTCCTAGAGCCCCCAATCCATCTTCTCCAACGACAGCCCTCTCCTGGTTTTTTCTTCACAGCGATGACATTGATGAAGCCTGTCAACTCCTTACCCATGGCCACCACAAATCATCCAAAATAGTCGCCACCGTCAAACCGATCGACCAACAATTAAAATGAGACTCACAAAATATAGCGAACAGAAAATTATTGTCATCGATAAAAAAAATCTTCATTAAGAGCGAATATTTTTTTTCTCCAACAATTCTTCAACTTTATTCATATAGTAGCTTCTGTAAAATACATCTTCCATCACGCCTCGAGACAGAACACAGTAACTCAGGCTCGTCGAAACATCTCAAGGCATTATGACTTAGTAAGTTCCCACCGTTAACTCTATGCACTAAAAATCCTTTTTCTGTATTTGCTCATGATATTATCAAGGTCATAATTTAATCTTTTTAGAATTGGCTTTTCTCTTGAATGATTCATAAGGAAGAAAAGCATGGAGGCGCTATGGGCCATGGCTGTAACAGGCGTGTGTGATTGGGGGCTGCAGGGATATAACAGTCAATTCCTAAAAAAAATATTTATTATTTTAAAGTTGGGGGCTGTGAAGAGTAAAACGGGGGTTGTGTTTAGAATTACCCAAAAGCAAAAGTCCTGAATCGTGATTTTTCAGTAATTATTTTCAAGTTGATTTAAAGTACTTGAATGTTACATTATGATATAAATAGATAATTAAAGTTGTATGAAATTTTAGAAGTGTTGTTAAGGGAGGGTTTTGTTTCCTTTTCAGTTTCCAATATTTGCAAATGTATTGGGTTTGTGAGAATTTATATATTCTTTTATGTGAAAATTATGAACAATTAGAATACAAGTGGTACATAGACTAAATTCATTAAAGAAGAAGAAGAAAGAAAACATTGAAATAATGTAAAAGCTATGTGGCTCTATTTATGCAAACTAGTATTGATTCTTATAATGACACTGTTAATATATACTACGGAGTACTTCGTACTACTTATAAATAAATGAAAATGAAGGTAAAAAGTGGTTCCATCCCTGGTTGTGTGCTTTAGTGGGCGTGTTCAACCCTTGCTACTATAGCACAAATTACATCAATATAAATATATATATATATATATAGAGAGAGAGATGATGTGCTACTCTCTCTATGGTGGTCAATTCCGTTGACACTTTCGTCATTTCATCACTTTGACATTACTTTGTTCAATTTTTTCAATTGTTTTATATTATAGTACCTTAGAAATTAATATGTAAATCATAAAATTAAAAAAATAAATAAAAATCAAAGCTTGATTTGTTTTATTAGTCACTTTTGAAGTTAAAAATAATAAAAAAAATTGAGCTTTGGTTTTTTATATTTTATAATTTCTATATTAATCATAAAATAATTGAAAAAATCGAAAAAAAATAATGCCAAAGTGATAAAATGACGAAAGTGCTCACGAAGTTGATCACCATATAGGGAGTAGCATATCATATATATATATATATATATATATATATATATATATATATATATGTGTGTGTGTGTGTGTAATATCAAAATGGATCCTCATCCTAGGTGACATTATCATTATTTTTTTTATGAATATTTTCTTAAATTCTCATTGATTTGGGTTTATAATTCATTAATTATATTTAATTGTAGCTATCTCACATCGATTATTTATGAAACATCACCAATAAATAACCAATATAAAGATACACCACACTTTTGAAATTATTTATCTCTAATTTAAATTTAAAATATTAAAAATCTTAATTTGATTTTCTATAATCTATATATTATCTATCTATAACTTTTATTTTGATCTTATGATGCTTCCCACTCTTTTAATATGCACCGTATATACTACTTATAGTTTAGAATAATACAAAAAAATCGAATTTATGAATTTAATATAATAACGAAAATAAAAAATATATTATATCAAACAGTTTTTCTTAATTTAAACTTCAACTGTTCCACAACTAATTATTCATAAAAACATAATACTCATTTTTGTAAATACGTATAACATATTTTGTGAACAAGGAAAATTCCAGAAGTAAGGCTAATATTAATCGAAGATTATCCAAGTCAAAAATAAAATAGAAGTAGTGGGCCAAAAGCCCAATGAAAAAGGAAGTGAGCTTAAAATAGATATTTCAATGTTTAATTTACTTATTTTATGCCACATACCCTTTTTTTTTTCCCCATAAGAAATAGATTAAAAATAAAAAATAAGAATAATAATAATTAAAACTTAACAGGAGATGAGAGTGAATAAATAACAAATTAGTGTGTTATTAAAATACGTTTATATTTTTAATAATTAATAACGAAAAGGTCTTGCAGTATTTTCAATCGATGTGTACGTAGGAGACAATTGACAGTTTTTCGACATACTCCCTTCGTCTCATTTCAATTGTCATGTATACTACGGAGTATATTGGATGTCTCATATTACTTGTCATGTTTCCTAATATAGAAAGAGTTAGCCATTAAATAAACCACTTATCATCTTATCATCCACTCACCTCTCAGTGTATATCCCAATATAATTTAAATCGTAAAAGTTTAAATTATCATAATTTGCTATTTTTATTTTTCCCATATTTTCCCATATTTTTTATTTTTCTATTTTTAAAATTAAGATATATATAGTAGTATATTAATTATAATAAATCTTTTTGTGCATCACTCTAATAAATAAAAAGATAGAAAGAGACGGTTGCAATCTACTAAATTTCATATCTTACGCTAATGATCACGATGAAAGCAACAAAAATAAATCTATTAAACTAAAATTAGCTTATATATAATTGGTTTGTTTTCATACAATTAAATTTTTGGTTTATGATTTAATAACCTTCATTGTCTATTTTTATCAGTAGATAGTTTCAGAAAATAATATAAATAAATAGTAGACATAATAATTACAAATTTTGAACTTTCAATCTTCTAATTAATGTCTGCCGTTACAAATGCATAAATCATGGTGAAAAATTAATTTACCTCCTATTTTCATATAGTCTAGAGCTTATATATTTTAACACTTTGCAACCAAAAAAATCTCACACAATCCGATTGCAACCATTTGCCCATGTGTTAGATTTACATGTGTAATGACTTGCTTGAATGAAAAAGAAATATATATGAAAATTGATTAGATTTATCGTTAAATCGACTTCTTTGTTCTTACAATGAAAAATCCGACTTTACCACCGCAATGATCGATCACTTTTTGATTCTATCGGTGCTTCATCTATTTCATATTAATTGTGTTTCATCTTGTTGAAAAAGACGAAATGAATGATTACAATGCGAGTGAAGTGTTGTGGATATATTGTGTTGTATTATTCTAAATTACATAGGCAGAGGTTAATGCCTGAAACCTCGTGGCAAAAGGTCTCAGGTTCGAGTCCTTCGTGATGCGATTTTTAAATTTCAGTTAACTTAATTTAAAAAAAACAAATCAATTCGTTACCATAAGTTATGCATTGTAACGTCCGCAATAATTACTTGATTAGAAATTATTAAATGACAATTAATATACCATTTTTAAAAAAGTTAAAGGATTAATATTAAAAATAATATAAAATAGAAGTTACTATTTATAGATTGAAAGAGTTACTATAAACGACTATCCTGTAGTCGTTATTATTATATAGATTACAGATACAACTAAATGATCACATACCTATTCATACTGATTAACTATATGGGAGGACAAATACAATTAATTTTTTTTTTGTTTTTTTGGTTTTGTTTTTGAAATGTTTAGATCATTAAATATAATCATAGTGGGTTGAAAATTCAAATCGATGAATATATAATGGCCTTTAATTCAAATTAAAATATTATTTAAAAAATTGTTATACGTAACATGTGAAATGATTCTGCCACTATTAATATGAACTTGTGATATAGTACTATGCAAAAGGAATACTTGACACTAGAATTAGAGCAATATATACTTTTTTTTAGTGAAGAACAAATGACTTCAATTTCAAAACGAATATTGCTATTTAGGAAATGACAACGCTCCTTAACTTTATATGTCTCCAACAACAGACACTCAAATAACGGATAAATTGTCAGTCAAAATGTGGACACGTATCCGAAAAATCTCCTTGATCTATTTCCAATTACATCGGACAACGGACATCTTAACATTTAAATTGAATTAAACTATTCGAGAAATGACATATTTTTCTAGCCTAATTTTTGTTAATGTAAACAACGATCCTCAACATTCCGGATCGGATCCAATAATCATGCAGCTTTTCTATACTCAAGATTCATGTGCATCGTTTTAATCCGACGGCTTAACATTTGAATTAAATTAAACTACTCGAAAAATGACATATTTTCCCAACCTAATTTTGTGTTAATGCAAACAATGAGTGACTTCAGAAATATTATCTCTCTTGACTTTATTTTTATATTTTGATAATCAACGAGCGGCTTGACATTTAAATTGAGTATGACTTTCTAAAATTTTAAGTTATTCTTCATTGCAATCCAACAAGAAGATGATAGAAAAAAAATCACACATATCCTCAACTTACCTGATCGGATCCTCTATTGCATTTCGGTATGACATCTCCTATTGCACCGTCGGATTCTCACCACGTGTTAAAAATCTTTCCAAAATCAGCAATAATAAAAGAATTCCTTAAACAAAAATGTTGATTTTGAAAAGATTTTTTAACATGTGGCGAGAATTCGACGGCGCAATAGGAGATGTCATACCGAAATGCAATAGGGGATCCAATCCGTCAACTTACCGAATCCATTAATCTGCAGTTTACCGATATTCAAGATTGTTTGGACTCATAACTTTCCAAATTGAGTTATAGGCATTTTGTGTAAGTTAATCATATCAATTTTTTTAGAGAATCGATAGGATAACACATGTAAAAAATATTAAAATAAATAAATAATTTGATGTTCAAAATGAGCAACTGTCTAATAAATGATACACCTTACTAACCGATTTTTCTAATAAGTGGATTGATATTTAATTATTTAAAAATATTATCGACTCTTGAACTATATTTTAATATATGGAACAACAAGTGAATTGGCATTTGAAATAAATATGAAGATTCAATGAATGTTATCCCTCTTTCACCTACTTTTCTATTGCAATAATTAAACAATAGATAACTTCACACTCAAAATAAATAATACTACTTAAGAAATGACAACTCTTCTTAACCTAATGAACTTTCTCTGTCTTCTACAACAGACACCCAAACAATGACAAATGGACAATCAAAATGATTACAACTACCCGAAAAATCTCCTTGACCTATTTTCAATTACATCGAACAATTAACGATTTAATATTTAAATTGAATTAAACTACTCGAGAAGTGATATATTTTCTTGACCTAATTCTTTGTTAATGTAAAGAACGAATGACTTCAGAAATATTATCTCTCTTGACTTATTTTTGTATTCCAAAGATTAACGGGAAACTTGACGTTAATATCGAGTAAACTTTTCAAGAAATTTTAACCCTTTATGATCTTTTTTCCTACTACAATTACCTTAGTAATGAGTTGTTTGATATATAAAATAAGTACGAATTTTCTACAAATGAATCAATCAATTTAAATCACGACTATGATGAGTTTGAAAAACAAAAAATAATATTGAAAAGTCCTATTTAGAGAGAGAGATGCCACACAAGCTAGCTAAGTAGGTTATAATTCTAAGGATATCAAGACAACATCCTTAATTACCAAATATTAAAGTAAGGTAACAAACAACGATCGAAAAGCATCATTAATTGTTTACCTATGATAATACCAATACCAATGGAATAAGTACGAATTAAAAGAGGGAGGGAGAAGAGAATTATTATGGTTTCTAAAAGAAATCAATCAATCACAGCTAGCAAAAGAATAGCGCAGTACGTGGTATATATGATCAAGGCATCGATATGATGTGATGAGTCTACTCATCATGACGAGGCCTTTTGGTGCAAAGGGGTGAGTGCAGTTGCCCGTTTCGCAGACCGGGTACGGCTGCAATAGGCGACGCCGGGGAGAAGGAGGCTTGTGTAGGTGGGGGTTCTCATGCATGTAGTCATTGTACTCTCTCCTCGCCTAGTTTGTGAGAATGAGATGTCAGTCATTTATATTTGTAAATTTTACCGGTCTTTTATGTTTGTAATTTTTACCAGCGTGGGATGAGTGGTCACTACACAATATCTTGTTTCAAAACAAGTAAACGACAATGTCTTACAAATTTGCTACTGAGCATTACAAAAAATTTAATGTAAGTCTATGATTGTAATGTTTATAAATTTTTACCGGTCTTTTAAGTTTGTAATTTTTTACTGGTGTGAGACGAGTGATCACTACAAAATATCATGTTGAAAAATAAGTAAACGACAATGTCTTACAAATTCGCTACCGGGCATTACAAAAAAAAAAAAATAAAAAAAATATAGTGTAAGGTTATGATTGTACATCGTTGTATGCTCGTAATTTTACCGGCAGATTGTCAAGAGGAATGATTACTTTTGCTTCTTTTGGCTATCGTTTTGCAAACTAATTTCATTTATTTTAACCAACATTATTTTTTGTTTAAATAGAATTTTAAAAAATGATAAAATTTATTAATATTAATTCCGTTAGCAACACAACTAATGATAAAATTTAATTTTGAGAGAGAAGAAGAAGAAGAAATCCATTTTGCGCAGAAATCAAATAGTGCCAGACTTTTATGCATGATTTGGGCACTATGTGCATTGTTATTCAACTTCGTGCCAGTAATTCCATTTATAGTGTCATGTAATTCTTGGAACTATCGAGTACATATTTGAGTAATAATACTAGTTGTGCTAACTGTTTGCTAGAGGTTTTGTCTGAATTTTTATTTTGAGAACTTTCTAATTTGTTATTGTTGTTTATTAAATCATAGTAATGAGCAAGATGTGCCGGTGCTTGATGACATCCCAAGAACTGTCGAGGTGAGAGATGTGCTAGAATCGCTAATGCAGTTACGGAGAGAAGTTAATGTACATGAAAAGAGTAGCAATGGAACTACAGTTTAAAGGGACGACGGAGAAAGATTCGTCCTTGGATTATATGCTGCTCCAAGGTGTCAGATTTGCCTTCAGATTTCATCAGGTTTGTTTAGATATTCTCAATCTCTATAATTCATGTCTCATTTCATCTTTCACTAAAATCATGGAGCTTTAAAGAAAGTCTTATCTCTTGAAATGTATGTGCCGTTTGCTGGAGGATTCGATGCTGAAACCATGCATGCGTTCGAGGAGCTTCGAGATCTTTCTCTTGTGTTGAGCAAGAGTGGAGATTCAAAAAGATTGAAGATGTAATTGTCTTGGCTTACTACCTCAGTAAGCATAAAAATTAACATGGATAGACTATTATAATACGAGTACATAAATATACTGAAGTGCCAAATTGTAGTTTTTTCACAAACAATAAACAATAAAATAAATATCCAAAAATATCTTCACTCCGTCCCGAAAATCATCATTAATAAATGGGTAAGCAAAAAAGGTTAACCATGGAAACAGAGGGACGACCGCTACAGTAGAACATGACGAGACTAGAAACCTCAACGGCGGATCGAGGATGGCATCCTGAGGGTCGACGCTTCCCCAGATGAACAAAGTCAAGGAGATGAACACCAAAAACACTCTTGTGTTTTGTTGAATACTGTTGACTTAGCGTTTCTACTGATGTCGCTTTCTCAGTTTTACTTAGCACGTTCTACGCTCAACCCACTAAATGATATAGATCGGATTAATCCCCCTATACCCCAAAGAGATAGTCATCGCAGTCACACGGAGGTGATGATTGACACACAAACGAGGATGGTGAACTTGCTTGATTCGCCGGATAAGAATTCTCTTGGAATAATCAAGAGAAATTCGAAGAACTCTCAAAGAGAGTCCGTTGGTAATCGGGAGGTATAAAATGAGCACATCTTGTCAACCGGTCTAGTATCACCCAAATGGGTGTCTTTCCCTTTCTCAACTAGGTACCATAGTTACAAAGTCCATGACTATGTGAACTGACCTAAATCGATGAGTCTGGTCCTCTTTTGAAAACTACAACGTTATCATATGCTTCGAGATAATCTTCAACCCACTCCTTTCGGATTTTCATGATAGATTTAGATTTATTTTCCAAATTTGCCTCAGGCGATCACAATTTATTATGATAATTCTGGTGCAGTAGCAAATTCGAAGGAACAAAGATCACATCAGGCCAGCAAACACATTGATCGGAAGTACCATATCATACGACTATGGCCTATTGAGCTTTTTGGGCCAGACCAGGGATCTACTAGCTGATAAAACTGGGCCTCCCAATGTTTGAATTCTCCATACTCAGCCAAGAGTAAAATTCAGATCCTAAGTATTAAAACAATCCACTAGAGTAATACTACCGAACTACCTATTTTATCCATGTTGAGCTCAGGGTAGAGAGAGAGAGAGAGAGAGAGAGAGAAAGAAAGATCGAGACACGAGTTTTTATCGTGATTCAGAGATAACCTTCCTACGTCCATGTCAGATCTATCCCGATATGAAATCCCTTACTTTGGACTTCCATCTCTCTTCTTTATACTGGTCGAGAATTAGCCTTAATCTTCGCTAGTACCTCGATGAAGATCAAGCACGAGTTTTCGTAAGATCTATAGGGTTTTGGCATTATCAAAAAGGGAAAATTATTTGAATATTTGTTAAGGGGGAAAGCGGAATCTATTTGTGTTTTAATAAAATAAATATTTATTTTGATTAGATTCAAAAACCCCATATTGCAAGCTTATCTTCCACGGATTGAAGCTTTGCCTTCAATTGCATGGAGATTGCCTCAGTCTAGGCTTTCTCCTTGCAAGCTTGTTGAAGCTCTTTGACATTTGACGAAGAGCGCTCCTTCTCAACAGCTTCACGCTTCGCATTCTCATCCTCAAAGGCTTTGGTCAAAGCCTCGACCTGTGCTTTGGAGACCGAGAGAGCGTTGGAAGGCTTGATCAAGCTAGTTCATGTACAACACATTGAGGCTCGATCTATCTTGAGGAAGTCTCGATCGAGTCCATTCATGTCCACACATTGAGGCTCGATCTATCCCATTTAAGCCCATTCGTGCTTCATATATTGAGGCTCGATCGAGCACGATCGGGCACGAATAGATCTCGTTCGATCTCTCTCTCCAATTTGGCTTCTTATCCTAACACCCGAGCTTGGGTTCCCAACAATGAGCTCTTCTGGATGAGCATCAACCCATCTTCTTCGACGAGTGATCTCTTCTTCAGATACTTCAGGCTCAGGCTCTTCGATAAGATCTTTAAATTCTGGGAGTACACTGTAGAAAGAATAGTGATTCCTTGCGCAAGATGGCAGTTTTGGGTGTTTTGAGGGATTTGGGGGTCTTTGTGCAATTCACTCTCTGGGATCAAAGGCCATGAATCTTAATTAGAAATTTAGAAGGGGATGTGGTGGGCTTACTTTAATTTTGATTTTAATTTTGTTTTGTTTTAGAGCGGTTATTTTCAGACCGTTGGATCTTCTTTTCAAATAGATCGCACCCTAAACCTAAACCCCCAACTAATTCAAAATAAACCCAATTTTGAATATAATTTGGAATCAAAGGGAAATTAATAACGTACTTGTCGGCGGTTGCAGCACCGCCCACTTTTTTCCCCTTTTCATCAGCCACATCATCTCCAATCTTAGTGAATGATGGCTTGTCGTTGCCGATCTGCTTCTTCTAACCATCTCCGCCGTCGCCCCTTCCATCAGAATATCCATTTTAGTGTAAGGTTATGATTGTACATTATTATTTACCGGTAGATTGTTAGAGGAATGATTACTTTTGCTTCCTTTTGGCTATCGTTCGTGAGTGAGCAATTGTATTCTAATCTTGTAATTGCATACTAATTTCATTTATTTTTATCAACATTATTTTTAAAAAAATATAATTTTAAAAATATATTGTCTTATGCATGATTTTCCAAACTTATACGTTTTTAAATTTAATTGGTTAGTATTAGTAGGGTTTTCGAGAAAAGATTTATTATATGTACATAACTTTTTCTTTCTTTCATAAATTATTATATTGTACAAATTTGAATTAAAAATTCCGCAATTCATATTGCATATAGTATATAATTAAGTGATAATATATAATATTTATCGTTGCAACCTAGGGGATGTTGATAAATTTTTCCACTTTCTTACTTGAATGTTGAAAAACCAATTTTATCGCCAACAAGAGAAGCTCCAAAAATAAAAATAAAAAAACAAAATTGTGCTACGTTTAAACAATTGTTAGATACTTTTAAACAATAAGCAGTCATAGTTTAATGCATCTCTATTTATGAAAATACGTTGTTAGTTGATCATTTGATAACCGATTTTACATTCGATCGTTATTAATTTTGGAGATTTCTCATTCTAGAATATTTTTTCACCTTCCTATCAACTTTGTCTAATTCACATCTCCTTTGTTATTTATTTATTTTTTTAATTTTTTAGGATGTAGCAAAATACATATCTAGTAGTTCTATTGGCATAAAATCTAAATGTAATAAAAAAATGTATAGCTAATAATAATTAGTTCGGACATTTTATTGATAAAACAAGATAATAATTTAGTACGAAAATAGAACACGTTCTCCAAGTCTTTTTTTACTTGGTGGTTTTAGTTTTTAGTTTTCCGACATTAACTTATTACATTCACATAATATAATAAATGGGTAACTACATTTTATTTAATTTCTATACAGGCATAATTCAAGATTGTAGAAATTTCAACCAAATAACAAGAAAAGAAAAAAATCTCCAAAAATAAAACATCTCTGGATTCATTCCTGATTAAGAATTGCAAAAACTAAAGTACATTAATTTTAAATTAAAGAGAAAAAAAAATAAAATAATGCAACCGGATTGGGCCGGACCCAGCCCATTGGGTTAATTTTATATTATTCGGGTTCAGTTCCGAATTATGGTATGCTGCCTAGTTAGCCTAGACTAGCACATAATTTGCCATTTATATTTTACTACAATTTACAGTCTTATAATATGATATGACATCAAGTAAAGTTGTTGGGCTAAATTGAAAAACTCTATTGATTTTTTTTTTTCGATCAGATTCATTATTTATTAGGCTTGAAAATCAAATGTAGGATGTGATGATCGACTCGTAATCGATATTCTTCCTTAATTAGTATTATATGACAACACAACTATAACTAATACAAGAATGATCCTCTACCCACCGTTGGTATACTTAATGTGTCAACGGTTGACGTGGCAGTACCACGTCAACGATTTTTCCTTTTAGGGTTTATTTATTTTTTGGTAGGGTTTAATTTATTTTTAGTAGAGTTTATTTTTATAAGATATACTACTAATTAATTTCTTCCTTAAATATAATACCGTCACCTCATCCGTGGGCACATTAAGTATGCTCATGATAGGTAGGGCAACATTACTCATAACTAATAATAAATTATTTATTCCCTTCAAATTTCCATATTAACCTTAATTAATTCTATAATAGGGACATAATAGGTTTACCATATTTCCATAGTAAGAAGAGGCGGAGGCGGGAATGATGAAAGTAGCGATCAAAGAATTTTTGAGAAAGGAGTAATTGAGCTATGGTATTCAACAATAGTATAGTACGTACGTAAGTATGCCAATTTCCTCCTTCTCCTCATCCATTTTGTTCTTAATTTTCTTGGTAATTAATACTTATTTTTCCCTTTTTATAATTCTCCATGATAAAATAAATACCAGGCAACCTTAATTACCTTGTGTATTGATTTGCAGAATGCATGCATTTCGGATTGCTTTCTTTGCCTGGAGTTGGGTTAAGTTTGTCAATTTATTACTACTATTATTATTAGTTATAAAACTATGTAATTTCACAAATAGTAATGGGGTATATATAGAATCAATATAAATCATGATTTATTTTTTCTCAAGAAAAAAAAAAACATTATTCAAACCGTAATTCGATCGATCATGCTTGTTTTGGTTTCCTAGCATCGCAGTGCAGTTCTTATAGTTGTGTGGTCATATAATACTAATCAGGGAAGAATATCTAATACGAGTCGATCATATCCTACATTTGATTTTCAAGCTAAGCCTAATAAATAATGAATCTGAAAGTAAATTAATGGCAACTAACAAGAATAAAATCATATATATGGCTTCTGATCGCGAGGGCCTTCTCTTCCTCTGTCACTCGAGGCCTTTTCTGCGCCCTATTGCATGAGTCAAATGCATATCAATTAATACAACTAATTCAAATAATTTTACCAAAGACACACTACTTTAAACTTCAGCCGAAACACTACCTTAATTAATAAATCTTCAAATTAAATATTAAAGAGGCGGAGAGAGAAACCAAAGAGAAGAAGAAGAAGAAGAAGAAGAAGAAGAAGAAGAAGAAGAAGAAGAAGATAATTCATTAATTTAATTTATAAACCCAATTTTGAATAATTTCGAATATATATATATATAACTAATTTGTAAGTACTTACTCGGCATCATAGAGCTCAAGCCCCTCCTCTCCGTACATATTCATCCTCGCCCACTCCTTGAATTGAAAGGCAATTTCATGTTCTATCGTTGGAATCCATTTCTTCCTCCTAAATCAAATTAATACAGAGTCAAATGCATACAAACAGAAATTAAACCCTAACCCCCAAATAATTCAAGAAGATGAAGAAATGAAATGAATCCCTACTTGTTTGCAGCTTGATCATCACATTCCGAAGCCCTTTTCTTTCCCCTAAAACAAATTAATATAGAGTCAAATAATCTTCAAAGAAGAAGAAGAAGAACCCTAAATTAATTAACCCCTCAATTATATAATTCAAACAAAAACCTACTTAAAAAAAAAAGGGAAGCAGCACCGCCCAACTCATTCAAAATAGAACCCAATGCTAATAAAACTCGGAAGAAAAGAAGAAAATATAATATACAGTACTACTTTAAACTGAAAGAATTAAACGAACTCAGGGATCAACACAAAAATGAAACGACTTTGAGAAAACCAAATGCAGATTAATTCCGGTTCCCCTTGTCATCATGCAGCCACATCATATATCATCAAAAAGGCGGAGAGAGAAACGGAAGAAGAAGAAGAAGAAGAAGAAGAAGAAGAAGAAGGAACAATCATATATGCTTGAAGAAGATCGGAATTGAAAGAGATCAAAATTTAGAAAGATAACTAAATCTGTTTCTAATTTTATCAAAGAAAAAGAAAGTGATCAAGTAATAGGAATTGAAGCACTAAACATGCAAAAAAAAATAAAAAAAAAATGAATTGAATTACTTGCTAGTGGTGGGGTTCTGAGACAAATGGTCTTCCAACGCATTTTTCGCCCTCTCTAGACTGTTCCTTTTCTTCGACATAATCGATTCCCTCTCCGCTTGCGGAAGCGAAAGGTCAACAATTTGACTTGAAAAGGAAAAAAAAAAATTTAATTAAATTAACTACTAGCTGATATATATTACACATACACATACATAATATTAAAGTTATATACTCACAAAGAGGCATAATCGGCTTCTCTCACTTGAGTCTCCAACGCCAATTTCTTCACTTGATATTTAACCATCACTGTTTCCGCCTTTTCTTCAGCCATTGTCAACACTCCCTTGTACTTTTGGTATGCCTCCTTGCACCGTTTGGTTTTCTCTAGATGTTGCGGGTGTTTATGGTGCTTACGATCAGCAAATGCCTTGTCCTTCTCACTTCGACAGAGCAAGTCATCGAGGGCCTTGTTAAATTCGATGCTCGCAAACCATGCCTCACCCAGATATGATAACTCTTCCTCTGTCGGAGCAATTTTCTCACATTCCACCCTAAAACAAATTAAATAGAGTCAATTATATAATTCAAGAAATTAAAGAAGAAGAAGAAGAAGAAGAAGAAGAAAATTCTAAATTTGCCCTCAAACAAAACCCTACCCTACTTTACAATCATATATGCTTGATATAAAATAATAAAAATTAAAAAAAATTAAAATTAAAATTGTGGCGCTAAACATCAATTAAAAGAATTAAAGTCGAATGGATAGAAAGAAATTAAAGAAAACCCAACCCAAGCAAATAATTAAAGAATTAAAGAGGAAATTAGTTACGAATAGGCGGAGAGAGAAACAGAAGAAGAAGAAGAAGAAGAAGTACTTTCTTTCCCCTAAAAAAAACAAATTAATATCGAGAGTAAATTAAACATCCATTTTTGATTTGGGTATAGATGGTAGAAGAAGATGATGATGAAGAAAACCCTAAAACAATCATATATGTTTGAAGAAGAAGAAAACCCTAAAACAATCACATAAAGAAAACCCTAAAACAATCACATATGTTTGAAGAAGAAGAAGAAGAAATACATCAATTTATTTCTAGGAGTACTGAATTCCCAAAAAACAAAAACAAGAATGAAATTACGTACTTCTTGTCGGTGCCCAGATCAATCTTGAAGAAGAAGAAGAAGAAACCCCTAAATTAACCCTCAAACAATACTTTACAATCACATATGTTTGAAGATATAAGATAATAATAAAAAATTAAAAAAAGAGGGGAAGCAGCACCGCCCAACTCATTCAGAATACTCCCTCTGTCCCCCTTCAATTGTCCAGTTTGACTTATTGACTTTTTAGCACGCATTTCCACCGAGCCGGGAAACGAGTTATAAAATATAATTTTGAAGTATTGTTTCTTTTACGGGATACTATGAGTGTCATAGTATCCCGTAAAAAAAACAATACTTCAAAATTATATTTTATAACTCGTTTCCCGGCTCGGTGGAAATACGTGCCAAAAAGTCAATAAGTCAAACTGGACAATTGAAGGGGAACAGAGGGAGTAGAACCCAATGCTAATAAAACTCGGAAGAAAAGAAGAAAATATAATATACACACTACAAGAATACTGTTTATCGCCGGCGGATTCGCGACTGACAAAAAAAAGAACGCCACGGACGGATCTCTAGTGGATCCTATACTAGGCGGATTCGCAATGGAACCCCGACGGATTCCGTAGCCAAAATTTGCCGGCGGACAAATCCGCCGGCATTTGCATTTCCCGACGCCCGTTTTGCCGACGGACTTCCCGACGGAATCCGTCGCAAATCCGCCGGAGATCTTTCCGTGGCGTTCCTTTTTTTGTCCGTCGCGAATCCGCCGACGATGAACAGTATTCTTGTAGTGACAGTACTACTTTAAACTGAAAAGATTAAACGAACTCAGGGATCAACACAAAAATGAAACGACTTTGAGAAAACCAAATGCAGATTAATTCCGTTTTTTTCATCATGCAGCCACATCATATATCATCAAAAAGGCGGAGAGAGAAACGGAAGAAGAAGAAGAAGAAATACTTTTCTTTCCCCTTAAAAAAAATAAAAATAAAAATAAAATTAATATCGAGAGTAAAACATCCATTTTGAATTGGGTATCGATGGTAGAAGAAGATGATGAAGAAGAAAACCCTAAAACAATCATATATGGAAGAAGAAGAAGAAGAAGAAGAAGAAGAAGAAAATGGCAACTAACTTTCATTAATGTGCGGCAATTAATTAGTCCCAAGGAAATAAATTAAAGTTTACCGATTGATTTGTAGTATTTTGCAAGAAACACATCAATTAATTTCTAGAGTACTGAATTCGGAATATACAAAAACAAAAATGAAATTACGTACTTCTTGTTGGTGCCCTTTTCAGTAGTCACATCAATCTTGATCTTGTCGCCGCCGCAAAAATGGTTCTTCCAACCATCTCCTCCTCCGCCTCCCCCTCCATCAGCACCACCAGCGCCTGCAACTGCCATTTCTCTCTCTTTCTTTCTCTTCTCTTTCTTTTCTATCTCTCGATCTTTTTCTCTCTCTATTTCTTGATTTCAACACACGCATTCATTCTCTCTCTCTCTATATATCTATATATATAATGCTACGCGAGTGCAAATGCGAGTGCGGATACGAATGAGGGAGCGAGAGAATTCCGTGAGCTGGCAAGGAATGAAGATTGGGATCAACACCTTCACTTGTAATGATGATTATTTTTTTTGAAAATTGCTTCCGTTAATTGATTATTAATGGCTTCATTGATTACTAAATATAGTACTTCATTAAATTGTTCGATCGAATCTCATAGCTTTACTGCATGCGGAAAAAAAAAAGTGAAACAAACCATAAAAAAGGGGGATGGGGGGGGGGGGGGGGGAGAGAATTTAATTTGCTAAAAAATGAAGATAAATGAGGAGCCCTCTAATTAATAGTAATAGTGGTGTACATTTTCCCCCTCTTTCCACTAATTGTTTAATTTCTTCCAAAAGAACCCCTCAACTAGAATTGAATTGAGCGTTTCTCTCGAATTAGCGTCGGAAAATAATCCGTAGCCGTCCCATCTCTAAATTTCAGAGGCCGGAGCTTCTGATGTTTCTTCATCCCTCGATCACTATTTGTGTGTGGAACAATATGATTTGGGGAGATAATTATTAAGGGGCTACGATTTGGAGGAAATCTTCTAGTTTGTAAGGATATAAAAGTAATATTGAGGGGCTACGAAGCGTATCACCCATGCAGTCGCCAATTAACCTAGGGGATGTTGATGAATTTTTGGTATATTCTTTAGCAATATTTTAATCCCAAAGCTAATACAATTTGAAACAATTTCAGACCGGCCGGATGCTGACTGAGTTCGTCGGATATATGACATAGACTTTTTTTTTTTTTGCCACGTCTATAAAAGAAAATATTGACTTTTCTTTTCACAAATTTGATACTCTTATTATATCTGAATAAATATTATTCCTATTCTCTCTCTATACAGCTCGTACAATATATTCTTTCTCCATCGAAGGAGAAGATGAAGAATGAAAAAATGCATCTCATAAGATGTGAAGGCAAAATGCCTATACTGAACAAACCAACATGTATGATTATTTTGAAATTGAACTATCTGTTTATTAATCAATTAATATCATTTTTTTCTTGAAATCGTTATGCATTTATAATTTTGGCTCAATAGCCAATATACATGTAGTTCGATAATGAAAATTTAATATTGCCTTCCACGAATCCGTCTCTGAATTGTAAACCATACCTAACCATACCTATATACTGTCTATATTCTTGATATATCGTGAACTAGAGATGATATATAAATACTACAAGTTAGTATTAATTAAGTCTTAACAGTTGTTTGACGAGGATCTTCTTTTCTTTTTAACTAGTGTGTCCCCCCGTGGGATGCACGGACGAGAGATTAGTTCTTTGATCCCATGTTTATACTAGTAATAAACATGAATTTAGAATAAAAATCCTCTAAAATAGATGGATGAGATCCAAGGTTTTTGTTTAAGGTGTATACTAAAAGAAAAATAACTAAAGTAACTAAATTAAAACTATAAGAGGGAAAATAATTAAAACCTACTAGCACATTAGTAGCTACTACTCTCATTAATTCTTCTTCTTCTTCTCGGTGAGACTAAACTTTGGACCAAAATTCCCTTGCCTGGTTCAGAGATGAGTTCAAGGCAGGGCTCCTTGGCCACTTCCACCCAACACCCCTCATCCTTCATTACCCAAACCCTACGCCGTATTCCGTGGTCGTCGTCATAACTATCAAGAATAAGGCCAAGGCATCCCATTGTCTCCCACATCAAAGGGCAAACAAAAACTGTCGGATTGCATGGCTTTGGCAGCTCTATCCTCCCAAACACCTCCCTCCTCAAGTCGAAGAACTCGATGTTCCAATACTTGCTATAGGTCATCCAGTGAATCTTCCCTGATGCAAACTTCCCAGTCCCAAACAGCAAAAACATATATTCGTAATCTGCTGTTTTCATCCACGATTCAGTCTCCGAATTATAAACCATACCTATATGTCTATATTCTTCATCATCAGACCTCACCACCACAAACACCTTGAACGCACAGCTCCGTTCGTCCCACCCAAACCCTAGCTCTGAAGTGGCACATTCGACTCTAGGCAATTTGGTGTGGTTTCTTGTGGCTGGGTTCCACAAGAAGAATCTCCCGCCGGCATGATTGAAAAGGCACACCACGCCATTACAGCTGCCGACTATCTCGGCTGTCGCCATCTCCTCATCAATTGTTGGATCGTCGATAGGCGGGAGATTCAGCGACTCCTCGTCAAAGTAGTCACGCATGGAGCTTTGCTTCAATCCGGATTCAGAGTTGAAGACGACTCGCCAGTGGGAATAATCTGGGTTTTGGGTTGAATTTTGGAGGTGGGTTTTGATGAAGCGATCGCTGTCGATGAGAGAGAGCCACGGTTTCGAAACGCATCTGAATCTCAAGAGCGATTTCACCGGAAGCCTTGGCAATATTTCATCCATCACAATTTCTTCAGGAATCTTAATATGATGATGATGTTGGAGGAGAGGTTTCTTCTTCCTCATGCTGCGATCCATTCCGGCGCACGTACAAAAATTAAAGAATAGGGTTTTTACGATTTTACGCTTCTTTTTATATTCTTTTAATCTAATCATGGGCCGGACACGGACTAGAAGAAAATTGGTCTGAGCGTCTTTTTTTTTTTTTTTTAATTAATTTATTTAAATAATAAATACTTACATTATATGATTTTATTTTAGAAATTTAAACAATGTTTAAATATATTTTCTATTATAAAACAGTTTTTTTTTTACAATATATATTTTGTCTAAACTATCCACCAATTAAGAAACATAATTTCTCGTGTAGTTGTGCTTGTTTTAAATTTTATGGGGATTTGATTTTCAAGTCCTCGTTCTTTATTTTAATATTATTTCTTTTATGTAATAGCTGCATTACAAATTGGATCATAATGCATTAATTTCTAACTATATGCATTATAGAAAGTTCAAAAAAAGAATGAAGCATAGCCACAATACCTCTAATTTTAACTCACTTTTATTTTAATCTGATTTTAATTTGTTGGCATTATTTAGTTATAATATTTAAAATACGAAAAAGAAAAAGTTATCGGAATGTAAAAGAGCCACTTATCTTAGTAAAAGATAAATAGTTGTCATTAAGTTAAAAACATTTATGTTCTAGGCACTTTCGTCTTTATTGGACAAAAATATCATTAATTAACCAATGTGCGCCTGAGACAGTGAGGCTCAATTGAGCTCGAGCGGATTGTTCGAGTCCGGAAGGCTCGATTGGGTCTCATTCGAGCCGTGAACAGCCATTGGAGCCTCTATGTTAAAAATCCTACAAAAATCGGTTTTTGTTCTTTTCGTTCAGGCATTTCTTCGAACTTCTTGTGTGCACTGTAGGAGAAGACATGGAAGAGAGAGAAAGGGAGGAGAAGCAGCAACGAGTCGAACAGGGAACGAGTGACCACGGCTCGAATGGGCTCGAACCATATCTATTCGAGCCTCTTACAATGGGTGCACTTTGTTGCAATTTCTCGAACATTTTGTGTGAGCCTCCTCCGTTCTAAAAGTGGATTGTTCACATATTTGGGTAATGGTCGGAAAAGAAAAAATATTCGCCTATTTAGATTGCGTAGGGATGGAGTATTATTTTATTTTATTTTATTATTCTTTTGACTATAAAAAAATAAAACATATTGTTATATATAATATTCTCTTTATGCACATTTACTTTTCATTTTCACACACACAATTGATACAAAATTTGATAGTGAATTTTGGTAACTCAACTAATCCTATAAATTTTTTATTATAAAAGTCATCCTTACTCAATGCTTAATCGAATAATCTATGAAAATGTGTTATAAATCTATATGTGCATATAAAATGTATAAATATATGCACAAACATACACAAAATTGATAAACACTCATTTTCGTATATTTTTGTGTGTATTTGTTTGTCGATTGCCATTAATTTCGAATCATTATTGGAGTTTTTGTTCGTTTCTTGCTTTGGTGCGTTCTACGTCGTATGTTGGTTATTTTGTAGGAAAATGAGAGATATCTTGACAAGAATAACAATTCCGTTTCGAAGCTCAAGTCGAGAGAAGCGAGGAAATTCCGTTTTGTCCGAGCGTCACTCCAAAACACATTTTTTCCCTTTATGGACGGAATTTTTAATGGATTTTCTTGTATTAGACTATAAAGAGAAGATCCTTAGTGTGCATGTGTTGGCCTAGCGATAGGAGGTTAAGTTTCTAAAATTCCCGTGATCCGTATAAAGCAATTGCAGAAGCATGTTTCAGGATCTGTTCTTTTTTATAACAGAAACATACACAACATAATATATTCATGAAAGCAATAAACCAACACAAGCAATTGGTAACACAGTTCGGTGATCAAACACACCTACATCTAGGGGGTTCTCAACCCAAAGAGCCAATCCACTATGTAGAACTTCAGGGATACAAGTATACCATACAAAAGTCACCACTACTTGTGCACTCCTCACCCATCTACGCTTTCCTCTAGTGAACTTGAAGTTGCGCTACTCCTAAACACAACCAAGCCTAATACCCGCAAGCACTTCGACTTACCCTAAGAATCTACCCTCAAATAAATAAGAACTCAATAAACTATCTGAGACAAACTCTGTTATAGGTTTCAGAGTTTGTTCCAGATTTACAGAAACATTGTTGGGACAGATGAAGAAATTCCCAACAGACTCGATATGACTCTCGGCACTACATTATGCGAGGATAACAATATCAGCTCACGACTCTCTCTCTCTCTCTACGCCCTCAGCTCTCTCTTGGCTTGTGCACCTTGAATGAAGAATTCACCTTGTATTTATAGATCAGAAAATTGAGTCCTTCTCTAATAAGGAAACTTGCGGATGCACTTTCCTTGTTGAATAAGGAGTCCTTCCTTCTTCAATTCCTTGCAGCACACGAATATCCTCATAGAATATATCCAATATTTATTTCCATATCTCAAAAGATATTATCTCGATCTTCAGCTCTTGATAGGAAATTCAAAGGAAATCTTCAAAGATAATATTTGATCTTATTCTATCCATAAGAAAAGAATCTCGATCTTCTCAGCCCAATATTTTTTCTAGCTATACAAATCTTTCTTCTAGCTGGACGTGAGCATGTTTCCCTCCATGAAACAGTTCTTAAAATAAGGGGGGGGGGGAACAGATTATGCACAGCGGCATACTCATTCACTAACTACATAAAGACGCCACTAACATGATGAGTGAATTCCATGCACTCACAATCTCCCCTTTTGCATTTCTGTGGTTAAACACATAGAAAACTGCTCCCCCCTTGCTTTGAATCATCTGCATAATCCACAGCTTCTAACACCATAGAAAATCGTGTATATATAAAAACCAAAAATCCAAATAATCTTTTGGATTGAGAAACTCACAAACTAAACTGTCATAAATAGCCAGAAACAACTTTAACAATATTGGTGTGCTGCATACATTTAAGCGAAAATTAAAAGAAAAGAAGATAATTCTAGGTTTGCAAAACTGCGTCGTTCAAACTGTTACACTTTTATTAATACTCGGCAGTCCTACCAGCACTTTTCTTATATATCATCTCTAATTCACGAATATGAATATCAAGAAAATGATACTAGTATATATATTTTGGTAATAAAGCAAAGTTAAAATGATGAGTAGAAAGATTATAAATAACTTGAATTAATTTTTGGTGGACCGTGATGATAAATTTGTGGAATATGTTTTAATTGCATAGAAACAAACTAAGGGATCAAGTAATTAAACTCTAATCCCAATCTTGCGCGATCCCTTTTCATTTACATAAAAGAAAAGGAAAAATTCCATTTCTAATTCTATTTCCTGAAAAAATTGTTCCGTACATTTCGTGAAAAATTGTAATTAGCAGAGTTTATGTATGGGATTGTGATGAGGAATTGGGGAAATGGCATGCATGAAGTTGGGGTCCAAAGCAGATGTGTTTCAGCTGGAGGGCCAAAGCTGGTCACTCTTTCTCTCTCCCCTCCTCTTCATTAATCTTTCTTTCTTTTTATGATTTTGGAGGATTCATTTTATTTTTTATTTTTGATGGGATCTTTGCGATTATCACTATAATTTTGCCTTTGTAATTATCTTTGATTTCCATTTGGGGATTGTTTACTCAATTTTCCATATTTGTTTGATTTTTGATTTCTTGTGGAACTGATTTGTTTTGCAGTCTTGATCCATGGTAGATATAAGAAGAATGTCTATATTAAATTAGGAATTTTAAAATTTATTTACCATTCAGACTTTGATGAGTGGCAAGAATTCTAGTTAGTGAAATGATAGTGTGGTAAAATGAAATATTGAAACAACTCACAGTTTATGAAGTTCTTAATTATCATGATGTGCACTTGTTGCTTTTCTGAGAAATTTAATCTTCTCCCGAGCGACGTGTGTTACAGCTTAGGAGATTTGATTTGTAATCTTTCTCTTTGCCTTAAAGAGATGCACTTTTTTTGTTTGTTTTGCTGTAACCGAACTTTGTAGAGTCTCTTTCAATTTCAGGCTCTGCACCACCGGCCTTCCTAGCGATGTTTGTGTCGAAGTCGGAGAGATGTCCTTCCATCTTCACAAGGTCTCTCTCTCTCTTTCTCTCTCTCATGTCTCTTTGTAATCTTACTTTAGTATATAGCTATGTACTCCCTCCGTCCCAGCAAAGACGAGACGTTTGTTGAATATATGTGAGGTCTCATCTTCGTTGGGACGGAGATGAGAAATTATTCAAGCTTAATTACCTTATGATGAAGCACTTCTTGTTGTTATCTCTTTCACTCCCTTTTGCTAATGCAATTCCTTCCAGTTTCCTCTAATGTCAAGGAGCAAGTTCCTCGAGAGAATCATCAAAGGGAAGGACGATCAACCAAAAACAACTCTATACCTCGATGACTTACCCGGAGGTGCAGGCTCCTTCCTCCTCGTAGCCAAGTTCTGCTACGATGTCAAGTTCGAGCTCACTCCAACCAACGTCGTAAGCCTCATATGTGCAGCCGACTATCTCCAAATGACCGAAGATTACGGAGAAGGCAACCTCGTCTCCCAAACGTCGACTTTCCTCGAACAAGTGCTAACCAGTGGGGAGCAAACGGTTCAAGCCCTCGAGACTTGTGAGGCTGTGCTTCCTTTCTCAGAGGAGCTTCACATTATCTCGAAATGCATTGACTCTCTGGCCACAAAAGCGTGCGAGGATCGGGCTTTTGCCAGCTGGCCTGCTGGCCAGCCGGCTAATCAGAGCCCGTCCACGCCTGCAGTGTGGAACGGGATCCACTCGGATACGGAGCCTTGCTCCCCTGCTGAGGACAAATGGTATGATGACGTGGCGGTCCTCCACCTCCCTCTCTTCAAGAGGCTGATCAACGCTGTCGCTTTGAAAGGGATGGCGCCTAGCCGGATTAGTGGGGCCCTCACGCTCTACGCGAAGAGGCATCTCCCTTTACACGGGAGGAGGTCGAGCTTTTGTGAGAGGAATCATGAGTCGGTCCATTCGTTGTCCGAGGAGGAGCAGAGGAATCTCATTGAGGAGATAACCGAGTTGCTTCCGGAAGAAAAGGGCGCGACGCCTACTAAGTTCTTGCTTAAGCTCTTGAAGTTTTCATTGATCTTGGATGCTAGCTCCTCGTGTAGGGAGGCGTTGGAGAGGAGAGTCGGGGCGCAGTTGGATCAGGCTAGCTTGCAGGATCTTCTCATACCGAATACTGTCCCTTCGGAGGAGACTGTGTATGATGTGGAGTGTGTTCAAAGGATTGTTGATCATTTCTTGGACATTGTTCAAGACGATGACTACGAGGGGGAGGAGGAGAGGTTGGTGGAAGGCTTCGATTCGCCTCCGCTTCTGTCTGTGGTGGCTGATTTGGTGGATGGATATCTAGCTGAGGTTGCATCTGATGTGAACTTGAAGTTGGAGGATTTCGTGTTGCTTGCAGCTACGCTCCCGGAGTACGCTAGGTCGTTGGACGATGGGATCTACCGCGCCATTGATATATTCATCAAGGTAATCTTCGTGTTTATTTTTCGTATTTGTGTTCGTACATTCGTGTAGTCTTGAATGGAATATTTGTGAAAGAATGATGAAATGTATGGAAAATGGATTATGTTTCAAGATATATTCATGTATTTGTGTTTTGTTCTTGAGAATGCCTAAATTCATTAACTAATGTAAGTAAGTTCCCTTTTAGTGATTTATATTAATATCAAAATATAGTCTTGAAATTAGAAATTGGTGAAAATATTTGAAGTCAATGATCATGATGAACCTCTTGAATGCAGTCTCATTTTCTTGATTTTAGACTCCATTATAGGCATGATGAAGCACTTAAGAGTTGCAAAATTTGAAAAAAATGTTACTAATAAATCTAATGGTTTCCCTAACTTTGTGAAGCACAGTCACATTCATGGCTAGCAGACACAGAGAAGGAGCTGTTGTGCAGGCTGATGAACTGCCAGAAGCTCTCGATCGAGGCCAGCACTAGTGCGGCGCAGAACGAGATGCTGCCAATGAGGGTGACGATGCAAGTCCTCTTCTTCGAGCAGCTCCGCCTCCGGTCCTACATGGCGGGCTGGTTCGTCGTCTCGGACAGCCTTGGGGGGAGCAACGACCGCAGCAACAGGCTCAGCTCCGTGGGAGGCGGAGACCACAGCACGACGTTGCACGAGGTGAGGGCACGGGTATCGAGGCTCGAGAAGAAGTGTGATAGCATCAAGAATGAGATAAGGAAGCTGGTGAAGACTAAGGGGAGATGGATCAATTTCTACAAGAGGTTTGGCTTGAAAGTTAGGACTAAGTCTTTTGATCTCAAGAATGCTTCTAAGTCTCCTACTAATGGAGATTGAGTTCAATTTTTTTTTTCTTTTTTTTTTTTCAAGATTTTTTTATGGTATAAATAGGTTAATTCAATTTTGGACATCATATTAATTTGTACGCTGAGGTTTATAATATCAATTGTTGTTTCTCTCACTCTAGTTGAATTTATGAATGCATCAAGATACAAGTTGCAAATGTACACTAGTTATGTCTCATTCTAGCTAATTCCGATTCTCTAATACATTTTTCGTACTGCTTCAATTGCACTGACGAATGATCACCATATTTAAAAAATTATATTTTCATAATTAACAATAATTAACAATTTTTTGTAAATTGAAGATCCAACTCTAACATGTAATAGAGAATCTGAATCAGAATCTAGCAAATAATTTTAAGATATAAAAAGAAAAGTTCTCATTCCCTTAAAGAAAATTTACATAAGTTCTAAGTCAAATGTAAATGTTTTTTTCACATATAAATATTAAAGATTTCATATTTGCATACAATTATATTTAAAATATTGAAGAAATTAAAAAGGCCTACTATTTGGGCTTCAATCCAACTCAAGAAAATTTTGGGCTTCTAACTAGAACACAAAACAAGCCCACTCGAATCTCTCTCTCCTCCCTCTCTCTCTCTCTCTCTCTCCCACTCTCAACTCGTAAACCGGCGAGAGGTGGACGGCGAACTCATTTCCACCGGGGGAGCCTTAATCTAGATGTTAATGCACTGAAGGTGAGTAATTGTCTCTGCAATCTCAATCTATCGGTTTATTATTCCGCTTTGAAGCTCAATTACTTTCAATCGATTCAATTATTTCGGGGCTTGGGTTCGATTGAAGAATCTGAGGGTGTTTGTAGAGCGGTGAATTTGTTGTTGATCGAGAGCTTTTGGTTCAGGTGGATATAGGTCTGTGTGTGTGGAGATGACTGTTGCTCATACGACGTCGGTTCAGATGGCGAAGGAAGATATTCGATCGGCGCCGACGACGACGACGACGGCTAGGGTTCAGCCGTCAGCTTCAAAGTTCAAACGTTGGGGCAGGCAATCACCGTTTGTTAGATATGGTCTGCCTATGATCTCACTCACTGTTATTGGAGCACTAGGGCTCGGCCATTTAATACAAGGAAGGTCAGTTTGAATGTGAGTTAATGTTTAATTTGCTATCCTATAATGGCAGCAGAGATGTATGATAATTGAATTGATCATTCCTTGAATTTGTTCTGTTCTGGCTCTGAAGCTTCCAGATTGGAAAATCTTGAATTTATATTGCTGAGTGAAGGAATACATAGTTGATTAGGTAGATTTTGAGAAGGATACTGATTCTGTAGAGGCTCTACTTTGGTTTGAGGGTATGGCTAGTATGTAAATGGAAGCTTTATATAGCTCAAGGGTTCATTTGCAGTTCTTTTGATAGTTTGCATTTCAGCTCCTATATTTTAAATTATGGCTAAAGCAGCTCCTATATTTTAAATTATGGCTAAAGTAGTTCATTCTATATCTGTTGGAAGATTATCATATGCTGAGTTTTTGCTTACTGTGAGTTGCAGTTGGTTAGCTGTTGGGCCCAGAACATATAGAATTTGTTCTATGCAGTCGGAAGATTTTATTAGATGTTATCGTTGGTTTGAAGGTCCATGCATGTCGATAGTAATCTTTGGAATTTATCCACCTCTTTTCTTTTAATTAAATGCTATAGTTGGTTTGCAGTTCAGAAGATTATATTAGATGTTATAGCTGGTTTGAAGGTCCATTCATCTCTACAGTTGAGCATTTCTGTGGAATTTATCTTCCTCGTTTCTTCTACTTCTTCAGTAGATAAATGCATATTGATTTGAATGATTACTCATACTCTCCTATACCTCTTATATCGATTAAGGTTTATCACAATGATGTATGAAAATGAGATCGAACTATTACAGTCTACCACAATAGAAGTGTCCACATTTTATTAAACGGAGCAATTACAATTTCCTTTTCTTTTTTTTCAGCAAGGATATTGCTAAAGTGAGGGATGACCAAGAATGGGAAATTATCGAGACAAGAAAAGCTCTATCAAGAACGGGACCTATAACTTACAACCCTAAAAAGATTTCGCTCGAGGAAGAGCTGAAGGTAACCTATATTGTTGCTGGTGTATTCCAAATGGGATACGACGTGAGTTTTTAACTTAAAAAGATGGTTGTTCTTTTACAGGCTCTGCAACAAAAGGTTGACATCGAAAACTATGAATACAAGAAAATTCCCAAGCTCAATGAAGGCAAATGAAGCTGGATCGATAGTCTTTTAGAAGCTTCGACTGCCACATTTGAAGGGGCTGGTTTCCGTCTCAAACCTTCGAGTAATCTGCATATAATGGTCAGACGCTTTTCCGAGAGAATGAGGTTCTCCTGTCTGCCTATTCGATTTTGATCCTGTTATTTTTAGTTTGTATCATGCTACTTGTTATGCTGGTTAACATCTTCTATTTATACGAAAAGCTTGAAAATATTATGTCGTCTCATTACTCAATTATTAAGCAACTGTGAGTTGTATACATTTAGTAACGCTTAAAACAACGAAGGTTGCATTCTCTCTCTCTCTCTCTCTCTCTGGCTGAAGAAGTTGAAAAATGTAGAAAGCCATTGCCATAGAAAGGTGTGGTATAGAACAAGAATCTTCAAAGGCAGCTGCAGAAAAGGTAAAGTGAGCTCAAAAAGGAAACTGCTTTTTCCATCATGAAAGTTTTAA
Source organism: Mentha longifolia (assembly GCA_001642375.2). Classification (NCBI taxonomy): domain Eukaryota; kingdom Viridiplantae; phylum Streptophyta; class Magnoliopsida; order Lamiales; family Lamiaceae; genus Mentha; species Mentha longifolia. Next base: position 29,822,859 of record CM038118.1, on the reverse strand, counting down.
GTCAACTCCAGATTAACTGTAAAGGCGAATATGCCCTAATTTTTTTTATTTTTTTTAAATTAAATCTTACACAGATTAGCTTTTTAAATTCTTGACTTGTGCTTTAACAAGCAAATTCGGAGAAAAAAAAAATATATATTTCACATTTTGATCGTGCCATTTTCTCATCATAGCTCAAAACACTCGGTTTCAATTTCAAGTTGTGGCCAGCTATTCCCTAATCAGTATTTGTTTCATTTGTTCTAAATTTGCAGCTAAGTAGGAGTAGAGCATATGAAGGAAAAGGCATTACAATTCTTGTACTTAAAAAGTGGATAAGTTCATATTTCCACAAAATACAAACTAATAATAATAATACCTAATTATCTCAAAAAACATATACCCTTATCTACACCACCTCAACAATCACACAAAGACTAAGAAACACAGTTGTTATCCTAGCTTAGCTACTTTTCTTCCCCAATATACCCAACCCCTTTACAGAGCTTATTTCCTTCACAAAATTAGACAGGAAAAATACTATTCAACCCCCACCCTAAATACCAAAAACTCGAAAGAAAAAAAAAAAGAAACAAAAAATGGTGGTAGCCTCGGCCCCTGTCGACTATCTTGGTCGAGGTTGCGAAGCAAATGACCACACTGGCCTTAGCAGCCTCTGGGCCGAGGGGCTGCCGAGCAATGAGGCCTGCGAACGAGTCACCATCTCCGTCATGGACGGAGTTTGGTAAGATTGAACGAGGCTCGATCCATCTGTAGAATCGCCTCTAGCTGTTGCTCTCTGCCATGAATGTGAGCTCAGTCCTGAGAGAATGTAGGCTCGGCCTGAAGCTTCATAAACATGCCTGCTAGCCATCCTCTCTTGCATTTCTTTTAGCTCGGCATCCAGTGATAGACAGAGCTTATCGTGAGATTTGGCTGAGACGGTAGTCGAAAGAGCTTTGCGTATGTTCTCGAGTATGGTGACGGCTTTGGACAAGTCGCCGTTTTCAGCTGCTGTTCGAGCTTCTGCCATGGCTTCTGCCACCCGGATCCTGTTCTGCTGTCTGTCGACTTCGATGGAGACTTTTTCTTCTCTCCTAGAAGATTCAGTTCTTTCGATTCGAACTTCCTCGCCTTCTAGGGTTATGGATTCTTTCGTTAAGGGGTTGCTGTAGACGCAGTTTATTTTCAGTAGCGATGTCTCGTTTCTTGAAGCTTCTGCTGGTACATTTATGGAAACTAAGAAGTCCCTTTCTTCATCAGCATACAGATCTCCGACATCAATCGACCCTGACCGTTGATTCGAGAAGATCCGATTCGGATAGCTTCCGGCTTTCAACGAGGAAACACGAATGCTTGGATGAGCGGTCTCGATTTTCACATTCAGATCCTTCACCACAACACTTAAAAGGCCACCAATGCACTGAGCAAATGCATCTTGAATCACACTCTCCGTCTCAATAAAGGAGAAGGTACCTCCAGAAATTTCCGAAATCGAATGCATAGACGATGCGTCGTGATCCGCACCGAACCCGAATGCATGAACCGGAATCTTGAAACCCGAAGCTTCTTCAGGACGGATGGACAAAGGAAGAAGAAGCTGGTAGTTAGGCTGGCTATGGCTGCCAACATTGCTATTAACTGTGTAAGTATCCTGTCCATCTGAAAGCAAAATTATGCTGGAAACGGGATTTTTCTCACGTCGATCGTCAATTATCTTCGCCCCCTTTCTCAACCCTTCGGCTATGTTAGTACCTCCATTAGCAACTAAAGAGTTCACACCTTGTAAAGCTTGCTGGCGTCCGGCTTCGGACATTCTACGAAGAGGAAAGAGACGACGAGCTGTGGAAGAGAAGGCTATCACAGCCAGCCTATCGTTCGGGCCGAGATTCTGAATCACGAAGCCCATAGCCCTTTTCAATAACGCGAGCTTCGTCCCCGCCATGCTCCCACTTATATCAAGAACAGTGACGAGATCCACCGGAGCACGAGGAGTCTGGGCAATCTTGGGCGATTTCGCATCGTTTCTTGACGCATTGTGCCACGAATTAGAGAGCGGAGCTTTCAGATGGAGCAAGATCGTGAAATTATCTGAGGCCTTCGATTTCGCAAGAGACGGTACCTCGGTGTAGGTCTCGATCGCGACCCGACTCCGGTCATCGAACTCGGAGGCGCTCGGTTTCTTCTCGGGAGACTCAATCTCGTGATCCAATGACTCATCATCGTTGAAGATTGCGGGCTCCGGAGTCTTGAACAGAGGGGCAGCGCTGCGTGTGGAGGTCGATCGAGGAGGCGGGAGGCGGCGGATCACGGTCATGAAGTCGTTGTTCTGGTGGAGATTGACGGGACTGAGTTGAGCTCGAGAGTCGGGATTGGGGCCTTGGAGAGGAATCTCCTTCCATTTAGCTCTGCAAACTGGGCAGATTTGGTTGCCATGTTTCACATTCGAAGCAATGCAGTGGAAATGGAAGGAATGAGAGCACTCTGCGGTGAAAATCGCCTGCCCGTCGCCGCGTTTCATCGTTGCTAAACATATGGAGCAAGTTTTCTGCAGATTAAGACAAGAAAAAGGTGAGAAACACATGTTCTAATCCAAGAATTCATCTTCTATTTCTTATCAAAACAAGGATCTGCCATAGAGGAAACTATGATAAATATAGAGTCAAAGACTGAAAACACCATTTTACATTAGATATGCTAACTAAACATCTTTGTACATTAACCTTCCCAAATTCCAATCATTAATTATTGAATCAAGCTAATCAAGAAATACCCATCAAATTAAATATCAAAAGTTATAAATCTCTAGTCCTAAAAATCTCCATTTTCTCTCAAGATTAGACTTTTATTAGCTAAAAGACAAAACCCACAAAAGTGAATCTAATCCAACTTAATAGCTAAAATTTCATAATCAAACGGAATAGAATGGATACAAAAGAGCACGAAAATAAGCTCAGAAAAACAGAATCACACACACACACAAAAAAAAAAGAATCAAAATCAAGAATTAGGTCAAAGGGGAAAAAAAGCTACCTTGGAAGAAGATCTACTCAAACTCTTGGAGAGCCTGAGCCTATTGGAGGAGGGAGTCGGCGGAGCAGAAGTCCAGTCACCCGGCGGAGACAGCAGGGCGGCGTCGGACCGCCGCTCGGACGGCGGTGGCGAGTCCTCATCGTCATCATTGTCGGCAACGTGATTTCTTGGACTGTAAACACAAAGATTCAGCCCAAAAGCCAGCTTAACTTTCCTCCATTTACTCCCCATTTTTAATTTCTTTCCTAAAAAATCCCCCCAAAAAGCAACTTATTCAAGAAAAAGGAAAAGGGATTTACTTTTTTCCCGGAGAGAAACCAAGAAAACTTTTTTCCGGCAAAATCCAAGAAAATGAGGAAAAAAAGCCCGGTTCTTGAAATGGGATTTTCTATCCAAGAAACAATTGAAAACCCAGAGAATTAATTAGCTTAGCCCTTTTGCTTGAACAAGAACTAGAAGGGATAAGATTAGTCAAGCACGCAAATCAAGAAAAACAAGAACACGAAAGAGCTGGGTGATGAGGAGGACTATAAGGTTTTTATGGGTTTTGAAGAGTAAATCCAATTATATAACTGGACAGCAAGAGGGGAATTGCTTCACTCTTCTTGTTGGCGGCCATGAGAGAGAAAGAAGAGAGAGAGAGGTTGAATTGTTGAAATGAATAGCACCAAATGAATGTAACTATAGAGAGACGTGAGAGCTGACCTCTGCTGTTTGTTTTGTAACTTTGTGAGTTGTATTGATTGGAGCGAGAGGGGGGTATTGGGGGGTGGGGTGGGGGGTGGAGGGAGGGGGGTTTTGACCTTTGCCTGTGGTTTTTGTCTGAAGAATATATGTAGAAAATGGTTTACAAATACAGATGGTATACATCAAAGTTTTGTTTGACCTTTCTTTTCTTGAGGATTTTATTAATTTTGGTCTTCTGCTATTGTCAACTTTCAAATAATAAGACTGCGTAGAGAATTCATATGGAGTATTAGTCGCTTAGAATTTATCTCTCAAATTCACAAATTCAGTATCCCAAACGTGTCATAAATCGTATTTATTAGTTTTATTCGTTTTTAACAATTTTAATTTATCATAATTTAATTTAATTTTATGATTACATTCTAGGGTTCACCAATCTAAGTATGATTTATAATTACTCTATTTTGTAGCATTTAATTTTACTAGTATTAGTTATATTATAGTTGATAAATTCAAAGCTAAGCTAATAATTTTTAAATTTCAATTTTTATTTATAAATGTCTATTATGATTTACTAGTGTTTTTTTAATAAAAAATCATATAAAATTAATAAAATTAAATTTTGAGACACGATTGAGACACTGAATTTGAGAAGTATCTCATCCGTGAATTAGTAGGCACGTATCTTGTTAAGAATATATTATACAATATCAAATTTGATTGGCTTTATATATCATCAACTATTTATGAGAACTAAAAAGGACTGTATACTTATATATTTGATTGAAATGTTAGGGCAGCCCCAACGCGCCGGTTTCGGTCCGGGCACCGCCGCGAGCGATCCCGGGACCGATATCGGGCCCGCATTGGGGCCGGCGAGATCGGACGAGCGGGTGCGCTCGAGCGCGCAGAGATCGATCCCCGTGCTGACATCATTATGAGGCCAGCCGGGTTAATTTTTATTTTTTTAAAAAAATGAATTTTAAGCATTAAAAAAAAAAAAGAGGAAAAATCGGCACTAGCCGTTGCCACCCCCAACGGCCAAAATTAAAAAATTTCTTATAAATACATCTCAACACACACCTACATATCACACAATAATCCATCTTTCACACACAAATTCATCTTCAATTTTTCCATATTTTCTTCTCAAAAAGCTAAAAAAAATGTCTTCATCGTCAACATCTTCAAGCGACTCCGACGAGGTGTCAAGAGCGTTCGAACAACTGAGGAAATCGCACGAGGTCATCCAAGCTTTAACAGAGCGCAACGGAAGAGGAGGAGATCAACAAACGAGGCGCCGACAACGTCCGGCGCAGAGGGCCATCATAGATCGAGATCGTGTTGGTGGTTCCGCCCAATTGATGGCGGATTATTTTGGTGATAGTCCAACCTACGGCGCTGCAACATTTCGACGTCGATTTCGTATGTCGAGGACCTTGTTCTTGCACATCGTCCAAGTACTGGAGGAGCGCAATCCGTTCTTCCAGCAACGTACAGACGCTCTTGGAAGGGAGGGCTTCACCGCGATTCAGAAGTGCACTACTGCGCTGCGCCAACTCGACAACGGCTGCCAGCGGACCACCTCGACGAGTACCTGCGCATGGCAGAGACGACGAGCATTGATTATCTGAAGCGCTTCTGTAGTTCGATCATTGCTATTTTTGGAGGCAATTATTTGCGGCGGCCCAATGCAACTGATTGCGCAAGACTGTTGCGTATGCACGAGGAACGCCACGGCTTTCCGGGGATGCTAGGTAGCATCGACTGCATGCACTGGAGTTGGAGGAATTGCCAAACTGCGTGGAAGGGTCAATATGTTCGTGGCGATAAGGGGGTTCCCATGATCATCCTAGAGGCGGTCGCCTCTCACGATCTGTGGGTTTGGCACGCTTTTTTGGGAATTGCGGGCTCCAACAGCGACATTAACGTCCTGAACCAATCATCCCTTTTTAGCGACGTTGTCAATGGGGTAGCTCCGCCCATTCAATTCACGGCGAACAGACAAGCATACTACGTGGCCTACTACCTCACCGACGGGATATACCCGAAGTGGCCCATTTTCGTCTCAAGCCCAATTGCCGCGGCCGACCCGAAAGTTCAACTTTTCAAAGCAAAGTAAGAGTCGGCTAGAAAAGACGTCGAAAGGGCTTTCAGCGTACTGAGAATGTAGGTGGGGAATCATCCAAGGTCCGTCGAGACTCTACTTCCGCGATCATATGCAAGATATTATGTATGCTTGTATCATCATGCACAACATGATAATCGAGAATGAAGGGCCAATGGCGACGCAATAGGCTCCTCCTGAAGATGAGGCTTCTAGCAGCAGCGGGCCTACAGTGGAGCAAGGAGGTACGGCGTCCTTTCGTGAGTACGCTGAATGGACATCCACTATGCGCGATTCGACCCGTCATGGAAACCTCATCAACGATTTGATCGAAGAATTATGGAGTCGTAGTGGTCGAGATTAGAAATTTTAATTCGTGTTTTTTATTTTGATTCATGTTTTAATTTTAATCATATGTAATGTTGCATATTTCAATTCAATAAATGAAATGTTTTTTTTTAAAAATTAAATATAAAAAAAATCGAAATAAAAATTGACATATATATCAAAATAAAATTATTCCATATAATAAAAATGGAGATTAAAAAGATTATTTAATTGAAAAAATTGAATAATAAAAAAAATAAGAGAAATCTCGTACATTAAGGCAGCTTTCGGGAGTGAAATCTCTCCCACCGGAAAGTGGGAGAGATCCCACAAATGGATCTACATTGTGAATGCTCTTAGGGCCCGTTTGGTAGCCGGTATAACCCGGGAAAAGCAGAGATAAGAAAATTTATCTCAGTTTTTCCAGTGTTTGGTATCCGAGAAAAATAATGCCATCGGCCCGCGAAAAAGCTTGGGCCCAGACTAAATTCACTGTTACACTGGCATATACTATACCGCCTCTACCCCCCCGGATAAGTTGTGATAAGTTTTTTATTTTCAATTTTAATTATCAATTTTTTATTTTTATTTTAATTAAAAAAATTTATTTTCAATTTTAATTATCATTTTTTTATTTTTTTATTTTAATTATCAATTTTTTATTTTCAATTTTAATTATCAATTTTTTATTTTCAATTTGAATTATCAATTTTTTTATTTTTTATTTTAATTATCAATTTTTTATTTTCAATTTTAATTATCAATTTTTTATTTTAATTTAAATTATCAATTTTATATTTTTATTTTAATTATCAATTTTTTATTTTCAATTTTAATTATCAATTTTTTATTTTAAATTTTAATTATGAATTTTTTTATTTTCAATTTAAATTATCAATTTTTTATTTTTTATGTTAATTATCAATTTTTTATTTTCAATTTTAATTATCAATTTTTATTTTTATTTTAATTATCAATTTAATTATCGATTTTTATTTTCAATTTTAATTATTAATTTTTTTATATTTCTTATCCCAACTTATTTAAGTTTGTACCAAACACACAATATATTTCTTATCCCAACTTATCATACTTTTTTTATCTCAACTTATCACACATTTTCTTATCCGCCATTTTCTCGGTATTGCTGACAAACGAGCCCTTAGTATATGTGTATTAGAACACAAGCTGATTTCAACCCCCCGAAAAAGCCCATCTAATGCAAAAAACAAGTCAAGTAGTAGTAGTTTGCATACATAATATATATATATATATACTACATATGAATTTTTTTACGCCAATAATGTTTGTCTTGTAGTAATTATATGTCGTTTAGGTATGTCACGTACCTCTTTGGCTTTGCAATAAAACTTTATTTTTAACCAATTGAATAGTTATGAATTGTGATGAGCTCCCATTACATTATATAGTACTACCTCCATCTCATTTAATTAGACACGGATTCCGTTTTGATCCGTCTCAACAATTAGACACATTTTCTAAAATGACAAAGAATACTTGGCTACAATCAACTCTCTCTCCTCAGAATTAATTACATCCACATATTCCCTACTCTTTTGGTTTTTGGATCTACAATAAATATCTCTAATTAGTTAGATGGAGGTAGTACTATTTAAAATATGAAGGTCAAAATCACACACAATTTAAATTTTAATGACGTAGTAGGAGTTTGACAATCCTTAATCACGACATGGCGTGTTTTGTCGTATATTTTTGTTAGTTTACCTTTTGTATGTCGACTCATAATTCTAGTATTGTTTTTTAATTAATAAATTATTTACGCAGTCCACATTGAGTGTTTATTTTTGTTTCAACCAATCTGGAACTATTGATCTTGTCAAAATTTGGTTTGCTCTTGATTTTATTCTTTTAATTGTTTTTATTTTATTTTAACCAATCAATGAACATGTCAAAAATGGAGTCCATATTTCTTGAAAAAGTTAAATTATCCCAATGTGAAAAGTATTAAGTTTGTGGGGCAATTCGAATTAATTATAAATTATTATTTTTTCAAACCTACTCCGAAAAAAAATAATACTACTACTTTAACACGGCTTAAAAAAAAATAAAATAATAATAATAATAATAATAAATAAATAAAAATTGTAATGTATATGCTATTGTTGATACACACACGATATATAAAATACGACGAGAAAAATATAATTTTGCAATAAATAATTGTGTCATCTAAAGGGGAAAAAACCTAAAAACCCCACATGCAATGGTTCAATTCTTTTAGTGCTATTTTCTATCTCTATTTTTGGCCACATATTTATATTTGAGTAATGGAAAGTTCTCAAGTGGATATAATTGGCATTATTACATGGTAGACCGAAAATGGTCACGATAATCATACCATTGGAGATTAAAAAAATAGTTCCAAATGGGTAAAAAATGAATAAATATGGTTTTTAATTAATTAAAAAAAAAAAAAACTGTGGTGATGGATAGGTCAAAATGGTGGAAATTTTGTTTGGTAAAAAGACATGCATGGTGTTTTTGATGATTATGATTAAGTATATTACCACACGTGCATATCATTGCCTTAAGACTAATTTTTCATTAGTCGTAAGTCGTAACATAAAAAAAATAAAACTAGTTACCATTGTTAGAGTTAGTCTTATCGAGTCGAAGAATTTTCGTCTCTTGTAATTTGAATATTATTTTTCCCGAAAGAAAAGTATTGAGAGAGATTGATTTTGAATGAACTTACATCGGGACTTCTTTTTTCTTTTCTTTTCTTGTTTTTTTTTTTCATGATCAGAATATATATGTATACAGCGGCGATGTAATTAAATGATTAATGCTTTTGTTTAATCAAAATATATGTACGAGTAATATGTTTGGCAGCTCAAAGCGTGGGATTTTTTTTCTTCCAACAAAGGTCATCGATTTCGGCAGCAAAATAGTCAAAGTTTGGCACTCGAGGACTTGGTTGTTTAAATTTTAATTATTTTAATTAAAATTATTCCCACGAGGATAAATATTGTTAATTAATAATGATCATGCAGGAATTGCCAAATTCAAATCCCTCCTACGTAGGAGTATTTGTTAACTAAAACAAATTAAGAAAAATAAAATATTCAAGTGTAAACACTATATAATAAAGTTTTCCTAAATAATTTTCCGACTTCACTCTGATTTTTCTTCGATCTATTAAATAGAATTACAAGAAATATTCATAGGTTAGAAAATTTCATAGGTCAAAAGAAAACTGTTTAATTTTTGCTTGCGCGTTTCATGATGAACATATCAAGTAGTATATTGGGTCTCCCAAAAAAGAGTATACTGTATTTTTTAGGGTTTTTCTTTCTAGAGGGACTTCCATAGTTTAATTTGAACAAGGGAATTGTTATCATGCCATGTTGTGCTTCCTTGATTGCTTCAATTTTTTTTGTATAAAATTTATCATAAATTCAAAATTCATCATATTTTGTATATATATGAAAAATAAAAATAAAAAAAACATTTCTACAAATAAGTAATACGACTAGCTAGCAATAAGTACAGACGTAGGGAAAATTTTCCAATTCATTTGGAGATTATGTTTATTAATTAGAGTATATTTATTGCAAATTTGGACCTTGGGGAGCTGGACTATATGTCAATTATGATTACAGTCTAAAAGGAATTAGTAATTTAGTATATTTAATCATTTATTTTTGGCATTAAGTGCATGCATTTCATTTTGAACAAATTTCCTCTTCTTGAAACATAATTATAGTTTTAAATAAAAAACTATTTTATCGAAAACCTACTTTAAAAAATGATATCCACCCCCAAATCTATATTAATATACTACTACTAAAGTAGGATAGTTTCCCTCCAAATTTTTTGATATTTGAGCCTTATTTAAGTTTTGTGATTAACTAAGTTATGCATATTTTAAAATATATTATGTTATTTTCTATGTAATTCCAAAATTAATGCATTTATTTATTCATATAAAACTCATTTTTATTCATTAAAGTTCAGCACATAATTAAATTTCAAGTATAAATATTAATTTTGACCAGCTAATTTTTTCTCTTTTGTTTCTTTTAAATATAATTTTGAATAATCAATTTAAATACTACGACTATGTAGCGAATTTCAATTATACTGTCTCAACATCTCTCAATTTAATATAATATTTTATAGTTTATTTTTTTGTTCTTTGACTATGAAAATTAAAAATATATTAGTATATGCATGTTCATTTTTCATTTTTATACACACACAATTAATACAACAATTGATAGTGAACTCAGGTAACTCAATTAATTATTTCAGGAGTCTTATAAAATTATAATTATGAAGTTGATCCACATTTAAATGTTTAATCAAACAATCTATGAAAATGAGCTATACATTTACACATACATATATAATGTGTATAAATATAAAAAATCAAATATAACACAACATATATGAGTGCACAAGTATATAGAATTTTTTTTTCTTTCGCCGTCTTATGAAATAAAGTAGAAATAATTAATTAAAATAAAAAATAAGAATTAAAACTTGTCGTGTTATTTATAGATCAAACCCCTATATCACTGGTGTACAATTCTAATTATGATGCTAAGTTGATAGAACTATTACTCTAAATTAGAAGTTATTCAACTTGTAATGATTATAAAATATAAAAAAAAATGGTCCTGCCAATATTGTTCATATTCTCATAAATGTCACATTAAAGAACATCTCAGTCCCATGAAATAATTAAATAAATAAAATTGGTGAGTTGTTGCAAATTGCAATCATGTGTAGATTATTGGTGTACTACAAACTTAGAGTTGTCATTTTTTTCTTCAATAAACCTAATTTTACCATCATAATCAAAGAAAAATCTAAGCCCCAAAATAGAGGGAATGTTGTAACTAGGCATTCGCAATCCTAACTTATTTGCGCAACAAAATATCTCAATTTGAAATAATTATGGATGAAATTGAACAAATACTCCTACCGTTCCAACCTATAAGAGGCGTTTAATTAAATTTACGTCCCAATCTTCTTGGTGATGAAATCATTATTCCACCAAATAAATTATTAGATGAAAAGAATTGAACATCTTTAGGTTGTGCTAAATTCCCATGTATTAATGCTTATAGCACTAGAGAAGAAGCAACAAGTGCTACTAGAACATATCTCCATTAATAAAATTGTTGGTAGAGAATAGAGCATAAAAAGATTTAAAAAAAATAAAAAATAAAAAATTGTCCAATTACAAGCCTTCAAAATGGAGAATCTTGACCAAGAACCTCTTATCTTCTCAACTTCAAAACTAGTGCAGAATCCAAATCCTTCAAGGAAGAAAACAAGAAAAACAATCACAAATAAGTATATAGTATTTTTCCTTTTAATTCAAAAAAAAGAAAAAGAAAAGAAAAAGAAGTATATAGAATTTTATAGTTAAAGAAATTTTAAAAATCAAGAAAAAGAAAGAAGCATATATGTGTAACACAATTTGATATTTGAGTAGGTAGTGGTGTTCTCTATTCCTCCCACTTTATTATTTTTACTTTTACTCCCTCAAAAGACAACCTTTTAAAAGGGGAAATGCCATATTATCTTTTTAAGCTGAAAAATAAAAAGCTTTATTCCCTCTCCCCCACAAAAAACATCAACTAGGAACCAAGATAGTGACTCCTTTTCATTTCACACCTCCTTTTGAGACCACACATGCTCCCCCTTCAACCAATTTGTGTGTGTTTTCACTGTGTATTTCTGTGTGAAAAATCAAGAAACCAAAGCTCCACACACACACACACATGTGAGTTATTTAATGTGTTTGATTTGAGTGGGAATCACAAATTAAACAATGTTTCCATCTATAATCTCAAACCCACACAACCCCAAAACCCTAGATGTGTGTGTCTCTAGTGTGTGTTGAAGTGTGAAAGAGAAAATAAAGTAAATATTTATATACACTAAAAAATAAATACCCACACACACACACTTACACTTACACTTACACTTACACACACATATACTCCTATATGCTATATATCATCAAGTAGCTAGAGATCCATTAACAAAGAGAATCCTTTGATAATTAACCCCTTTATTAAAGGTATAGGATTCCCTTTTACTATCCCCTCTAAATTTGCCAGACTTTCTGGGGCAAGTCAACTAGAAAGCTCACTTTTTTTTTCAAAATTATACCCCTTTTGATTTTCGTTTATTCCCTCTTTTTATTGATTCTAAATTCTCAACTCCAAGATTTTTATATTTTCTTGTGTAATTGCCTCCCACTAAGCTAAGTTCGTTTGATTAATATATAGCTTTCTTGTTTTCTTCTGCCTGAACATAGACATACACATAGCCTCTCATTTTCCCATGCTTAAAATTAAATTCAATAATTAAGTTAATCTACTAGTTTTGACTCCCATCCCTCAAAACTAGGGTTTGTAGTAAGCTATGATCAAAACCCTAGATTTATCGTAATCGTCGTATACGATGAGACACGATTATCGGTCGAAATCGTGTTTATAATCATACTTACATTGACAAATCAATTAGGGTTTTGCCATTAAAAATAATTTTGTGTAGATTTTTAACGGCTCAAAATTGTAATTATGCACGTAGGGCATGCAAGTATCATTATATCTTGAAGGTGGCATGGAAAGCAAGCATCATTATAACTTACTACATGAATATAGCTGGTAAATATTTTATTTAATATTATTATTTTGCATACATTAGATCATAGATTAATTCTTAATAATATCTTAGGAGCATAGTGGTGATATAGATGATGATTAATTATGATGCAAAAAAGAGAATACAAAGGAGTGAAGCATTTTTTTTTTTTTAATTTCACCTTTCTATGATACTTTCTTGTATAATAATTGATGTAGTGCCCATACACATCCATCTCAATTGATGGATGAGTCAAGAATTTCTTGAGTAGTCTTCCACTTAATTATGATGTCACATGCGCATTTCATCATCACCACTCTAAGTCAAAACCTAATCCAATCAACTTGCATATATCACCTTAGTTAATTACAACCCATTAGAAAAATAAATATAATTGTGATTGAATCATCTCTAATCTACTTCAATTTTGAAAAAATAAATAAAATATCTATTGCATGTATCATTGTCATAATTTTATTCTAGTGCGAGAGGATTAAATTGACGTGTCGGTCACAAACGAACATACGTCATGTCATATTAATTGGATGATATTATAGAATATACATATAATGTGTATTGATAAATTAAAATACGTCACGTAAAAGGAGTAGATTAATTTGAATGAGCTATAAATGTGAAGTTGACAATGCTTTATGAGTTAAAAACTTTGCCCACTTCAAGATGGATTATTTACTCTCTAAATTATATCATTATTTTGTCCACTAATATTAATCAGAGTTCAGATTTATATACTTCTATTTTAATATTCTTATCAATTAAATATGACATATTATGCCAAATTTTAAATAAATAAAAAAAAAGATAAAAGAAGAAGAAGAAGAGAACCACCCCTTTTGTTTAGATTTTTTCTTTTTCTTCTAATAATTGGGTTTCATTCTCTAAACTATGGTATGGGCCCTTTTGTTAGGCTCAATGCTTTGGCTGGGCCTACTTTTGGAGTTCTCATTTCTTCCAGTAATTAAATATACTCATAAAAACTAGAATGTGGGCCACTTTGTTAGGCTCAAGATTAGGCTTGGCCCATTTTCTAATTTTGGATTTTCATTTGGGGATTTTAAACATAGCCCCAGATTCTCTCACTATAGCCCCAAATAAAAATAATAATAAAATTAATTCTAAATGTACTATTATGTCCTTATATAGTCCCAACATCTAATTTTTAACATAATCCAATTAAGTTTTTATAATCTCATAGCCTCCCTCGTGCATAGCCATATAACCGCGAAGAAAATCACGAAGAACGATAAAATCTTGCCGATACCATCTAAGTTATTCATCTTTGTATGTTATTATATTTTTTTCTTCTTGTTTTCAATTGTATGGTATATGAATGTACCTAGTAGAATACTCCTCTCTCTAGCCCTAACCCTAAGGGCCCGTTTGGTAGCTAGTGGCCCAGTATAACCTAGGAAAAGCCGAGATAAGAAAATTTATCTCGGCTTTTCCAATATTTGGTATCTGAGAAAAATAATGTCATCGGCCCGCGAAAAAGCTTGGGTCCGGACTAAATTCACTGTTACACTGGCATATACCATACCGCCTCTACCCCCGGATAAGTTGTGATAAGTTTTTTAATTTTAATTATCAATTTTTTATTTTTAATTTTAATTTTAATTATTAATTATTAATTTTTAATTTTAATTAAAAAATTTATTTTCAATTTTAATTATCAATTTTTATTTTTTATTTTAATTATCAATTTTTTATTTTCAATTTTAATTATCAATTTTTAATTTTTAATTTTAATTATCAATTTTTTTATTTTCAATTTTAATTATCAATTTTTTATTTTTTATTTTAATTATCAATTTTTTATTTTCAATTTTAATTATCAATTTTTTATTTTCAATTTTTATTATCAATTTTTTATTTTTAATTTTAATTATCAGTTTTTTATTTTTAATTTTAATTATCAATATTTTATTTTCAATTTTAATTATCAATTTTTTTATATTTCTTATCCCAACTTATCTATGTTTGTACCAAACACACAATATATTTTTTATCCCAACTTATCATACTTTTTTAATCTCAACTTATCACACATTTTCTTATCCGCCCTTTTCTCGGTATTGCTACCAAACGAGTCCTAAGGATATACTCCTATTTTTTTTTAATGGAAATCTTGATTCAAAGTACGAGTTTCAAATGCAATATTGGTCAATTTGGTTGGTGAGTAGGGTGCTGCGACTCTGGTTTATGCTCGACGACGGTAGCTTTCGATTAAATTGTGTATCTATCACACTAAATGATGACCACATGTGGCTATAATTATTTTATGATTATTGGCCCTCAATATTCCCCCCGTCCCCTAATAAGTATCCTGAGCCACTATTACACACAAACCAAGAAACTATGTAAAATTATTTAATTTACCCTTATGATTGCATAGAAAACTGAAAAAGGTATAAAATATGTAATGATTATGGGGTAAATTTGGTAGTTTAAGTTAATTTTTATTTAGAAAAATGTGATAGGACACTTATTTAGGGACAAAAATATTGAGGGGTTGAGACACTTATTGAGGGACGAAGTGAGTATATGAAAATCAATTGACGATTTTCAGTGTCTTGAAAATGGTGGTATATGCATATCCATATAAATGGAGCAAACTTTGTGTTCAGTCCTGCTTTTCATATTTAAACATTCCTTCACTATAATCTACCTTAATTATATCAAATGCCATCACAAAAAAGGGTAATTCTATCCACAACCCCCCATTTACTCTTCACAACCCTTTCTATTAAAAATAAATAGAAAAAAATATGTATTTTACCAATTTGCCCCTTTGCCCCAAACTCGGTAAAAGTCCCCAACACACTTTGATAACAACAGAATTGAAAGTTAATTAATAACTACAAATTAATACAACCCCTAAAATTCAACAACCTCCAATTACATCAAAAAAGAAAAAGAAAAAAAAAAAAGAAAAAGAAAAAGAAAGGAACAATGATTTCTTCTTCGACTCCTTTAAGATTTAAAATCCTAACCCACACTCGTTCTTCCAGCCTCCCTTCACCACCGTCGCACCCTCTCACACCCCAAATTCAACCACCATTTACAAAAGCTTCAAGCCTCCGGTTCTACCTCCTTAATCTCCATCGGCAACCACTCTCTACCATCTCTACAACTGGGTCGACGATCTGTTGCTCCTGCACCACGCACCAAGTTTTCGCTCGAGAGTCCGACAAAAAATGGCTGGAGCAAGTTCTCGACGGATACATCGAACTCGTCGACGCTTGCGCCACAGCTAAAGATCTCCTCTCCCACTCCAAGGAATACTCACTCCATCTAGTCTCTCTCCTCCGCCGGAGGCGAGACTCCGACGACCTCTCCGGCTTGCTCACTTCAAAAAAAATCATACACAAGTCATTGAGAAATATCAGCAACTTGAAGAACAAACCCTCAGTTCTAACACTGGATAAGAACGAAGAAACCGGCCATTGACGGCCCGTCATGCTGAAGGAGGCTGAGTCAGCTACTTTATAACTCATCGAGTTGTTGCTCAGCGTTTGTTAGGGGTTTTACGTATTCAAGCTTAGGCTAAGGGTAAATTAGTAAACTTTATAGTTTTTTCTATTTATTTTTATTAGAGGGGCTGTGAGGAGTAAATGGGGGTTGTGGATAGAATTACCCAACGTAGAAACCCTCCAATTCCATACACAGAATTTCTCTTAATCATTGGGTTTCTTTTCATGTGATAATGGGCCAGAAATAAGAATTGGGCCCATGAAGCTCATATCAGTACCACATACTTAGAAAGGGGCATTTTTCATTATCTTCTTCTCCAAAAAACAAAAAAAAAAACAGACTTATTCTTCTAAAAAACACAGAATTTGACTACTCACGAGTCACGACCCTTACTAAATAGTGGAGAAATTAATAAGCAAAAGGAAAAGCTTTATAAAATTATTAGACGAGTTTACTACAAAACACACAAATATACAATTATTTGATCTCAACATGAGAAACAAATTTTAGAATACACGCACACAATTTTCAGTAAAACTTTTTTGGAATTTAAAACTTCTATAGCACATCTTGTATTTTATGTTTAGATTGGAGAAATTTAAATCCACATACATGTGATTTGCTTCCAAATTTTTTTTGAACAGAAGCCATCATTTTGCCCTTTAGAGAGGGTTATGTAGTAATAGAAATATTCTTTTAATTATAATTTTAAGTTGGGGCTAAAGGGTATAAAAGTACATTGATAATTATTTTTATTATTATATTAAAAAAGGGGCTATGGAGAGAAAAATGGGGGCTATGTTTAAAATCCCCCAATTAGAAATTCAGGATTTTTTAATTAAATAAATAAATAAAACAATTGTAGTATGAGTACAATTTAACGTGTCACCTTCAATAGTTTATTTCATATGTTCACAAAAGAATTACTTTGACGCCAAAAAAGTTTCAAAAACCAGATCAAATGACTATTTTACCCTCCAAGATGTGTGTATATATCTAAAATGCCACTGAGCATGATATTCAAGAACTTCAAATTCTCAAATGGTTTTCCACCTCAACTCAACATGTATCACTCCATTCTTCGAATCGATCAAATGATACTTCTGGTTGATACGGCCATTGTGGACGACATCGGCAAGGTTAATATCGACATGCCCTAAGGATTCCTGTGTCGGAACAAAGAATCGAATTTTCAAGAATCGGATATATAGAATAAGACGAAAGGGACGGATTGATGTTCGTACCTTCGAATGGAAGCTGAGGCTTGTTCTTTTGCTCATGACCTTTATATGGATCTTGTCTTGCAATGGAGGCTCTTCGAGCAAGAACTGGAACTCTTCGTTCCATAGAGGATTGCGCGTCTTTCTCACCATCTAAAAACCGCAAATGTTGCCATTTGATCATTTGATAATGCAAAGAAAACAATGCATTATAATATTATGTATGTAACTTCTAAATGAATGTGACAAATATGATGAGAAGTTGAGAACTAACCTTTGATTTCTTCGTTTCGCCTCTAAAGATTATCAACACGTACGGATTGTTGTGTTTCGATCCTTCCACGTCGTGTGCACCTTGCACGGTGACTAGGAGTAGGCCTGCACCCGACGCGCTAATGTTGCTCACAGCCCTATCCATTATGCTCTCTTTTCTATCGAGCGTCCCACTAAAACTGTCGCTGTCTTCTCTAAACGGAGCGTACTTCAGCTCGAGAAACAGCTGACCTCGTTGCTTCTTATTGCCAGGCACAGAGATGCTCGTGTCTTTCAACAAGTCGAGGGTGACTTCTTTCGCCTCATTTGGCGTCAACACTTTCAGAGGAACGAGTTGTGTCCCTAGCCGATCGTGTGACCCTACCTGCAACGAAAGTTCAAGCAGTTTACGTTTCTGGCAAAACGAGGACAGATAGCAGAGTCGGGTGCTAAAGGGCGAATTCGTCGTTTGTGTTACCTTGTCCCAGTCGTAGACATTTATGTGAAGCATTTGAGATTGAGGGTCCTTGACCGAGAGCTTGAATTCCTCGTTCCACTCGGGATTCAAGGTCTTCTTCTTCACCGTAGTCTTCTTCGTATGAAGCTTCTCCCCGCTTAGGCTTAGCTTCACGTATGGATCGGACAAGCCGAGTAAATCCTTCTTCAAGAGCTTCGTTGCACATATAACTCTTACGTGCAAGATTCCAACGGGTTTCTTCACAGCCACCCTACAATGGAGATTGATAGATTCAGAACATGCTTATGGGAAAATTTCTACACTCAAATTACACGAACGACTCACGTTGAAGCATCAAGAATCGGTATTTCAAGAGATTTAGGCCATAGGTAAAGACTAGCTACTTCTTTTCTAATCCTTTCCTGCAAAGATTGAATAAAATAGATTACCATCACATACACATTTACTGACTGAATTAAAGAGTTCGAGACGAGGTTTAGAGTTCGTTACATGAACATATCGATAGAGGCCAGGAATGGACATAACGTCGCCTCCCAACACCTTCACCCCAAAGTCTATATGTGGCTAAAATAATCAAGAAAGCAAAGTATCAGTCGAAAAGCAAGTCGAGTTAAACTTGATATCCGACTTTCTACTACATACCTTCTCCAATAAAGACACTACTATACTTGCAAAACACGGAATCGTAGGCACGAGGGGCTTCAAGGTCACTCGAGGCATAGCAAAAACTTGCAAATCAACTAACTGCGAGTTTTTTAAGGCCATCAATACTCAGAAAATACTTTTTTCTTGAAATGAATTCGATAAACGTAGTCCAGCATTGACTCGACTTTTACCTGTACCGTCACTTTTATAGACGAAATAGTTACTACAACGTTTATATTAGGATTTCCGGCCCATTTGATAGCCGGTTCCATTACTAGTTCCCTCTCGTTCGTCTCAGAGACTTTTAGACCTATCAAGGAAAATCAAGACATTCTGTCAAATGTTGTTAGAAACGAGTTCTGCACAAATAGTCGAACATCTAGTTCAAAATCAAGAACTAGTAATGAGAAACGCTCACCATGAACCGTTGGTGGAAGATTCCCTAAGCTTAGATTCTTGAACTCGATGGCTTCTATCTTAAATTGGCCAACATATTCTTCAAAAATCGGCTCTGCTGTGCTTCTAATAGTATTGCAGATAGCCTACATTCCATTTATTATCAAATAAAACCGAGTTTCTTGGTTCATTATATAAATAAAAGTTACAAAAATACCTTTTCCATGAAAGGCCACATTTCTGATAAAAATTTGTTCAACCAATCTACCTGCACATTCAAAGCATTTTCAACAGCATATACTATAATTAGATATTTTTTCTCTGAATAAACATACTGAATTAACCAAATGAAGTAGGCGAAATGTATATTTACACGGTCATAATCGGGACTCTTCACCCACAGGGGAATCTCAGGCATAAGGTCTTCCAATGCAACAGCATCGAGCTCACAAAGTGGCCTCGTCTCTACATCCTAGAGTCGATTCAAAACTAGTCAGAGCACGTTGCTAGATTAGAACTTCGAATGCAATAGTTGCACGAATGAAGCATTAAATCCAACGACGAAAACAAGCAATCAGTACTTGGAACAGCAAAATGAAGGGATTCTCCAGATAAATCAAGGACATGTATCAACATAAAGAATGGATTCAAGAAATCTTGATTTTTATAGACTTTCTTCAGAACAATTTTCTTGATTTGGGAAACATCACCTTCAATAGCTACAAAGATGCTTATTTTTTAGATTTAAAATAAAATAAAATAACTGCATTGAATCACTGTTGAAATATTAAAAACTGGACTAATTCATCATTCATTGATCAATTTTCTCTCTTCTTTCCATAATCCATAGTAGAAAACATTCAGCAAAAGAGAGGAAACCTAAAATTTAATTGATTTCACTATTGCTTAAATCAGAATTCAGAAGAACAGTACATAAACTAAAGATCAATTTCTAATTAATCAACCCACTAAAACACATACACACACCAATCATATACAAAAACAGAAAGCAGAAAGGCATACATTTCTCAACATTCCCATTTTCCTCTCCATTTTTCCTCAACTTTTCATTCCATAAAGTCTCAATTCAACAGTAGAACTAAAGAAAAGTATAAACACAAACACACACACACACACACACAGAAAACTCATGATTACCTCAACTTCTTCAGATTCAGAAAAAACGAACAAATAAAATCCAATAAAAAGGCCAACCGGAAGCCCAATCCCAAAACCAAAAATTCCCAAAAAACTGCTCAACAATCCCATCTCCCCTTCACTCCAAGAACCAATCTTTTTCCCTTTATATTTTCTTTTCTTTCTTGTGTCTGCAAAAAAAACGCTGCGCTCAAGAGAGATAAAGACGTGGAGAAGTGGCGCAGAAAAGCCCAGAAAATGAATAAGAACAAATTTACAGATGGGATTTGAAACAGAGAAAAAACAAGATACAGAAAATTAAAACAAAAAAAAATGATGAAGTGGAGTTTCGATCGCGATGGAAACTAAGAAAGGAAATGTTTTTCAAGAGTGAGTTTGAAAGTTTCGAAAGAAGCCCACTGCAAACCGCCAATGGACGTACACGCTACAACTCAACTTTCAAAATCACAACGCTAAAATAAAAAAAAAATAAAAAGCGAGGGGAAAAATTAAAAATATATATATACGTAGTATATTAAAAAAAAATAACATCGTACTCTCCGAAACTAGACAAAATTTTAAAATAATTCCAACAAATCCTCTTAGAATGACGAGCAAGAATAAAAATGGATAATATATTCTCTCAGATTTTATATTCATTTATTGTCATGATTTTTGCCTTTTTTTGGGGGCATTGTAGCAGAAGCATATAATATATTCTAAGAATAAATCCTAATTTATAGTACAATTATTAAAGCATACTATCCATGGAATTTTTGTGGTTTAGAATATTTTATTTTATCATGAACATAGGTGCTGCGAGTATTTTTACTTATTTTTTTTAAAAATCATGTATAAACATTTTGTTGTTGATATATTTATTATATTTTTGTAGGGGGAAAAAGAAAAACCAATATTTCATTTATGTTGAATATTGATGAGAGAAAGAAAAAATCTGAGTGGGCCCGACATCCCTTCTCATGAAAAGTCATGTTTGTCTTCAAACTAGAAATTTCTCGTTCTCGTTTTCTCAAGTTCTTTTGTATGTATGTCTAGTTTCAAGAACTTTGAAGTTACCAAAATATAAGAAGAGTAAAATCAAAGTTATAAGGTGAATATATTATTTTTTATTTTCGAAAAATATAACCGAACTTTCTATTCACGATTGACAAAAAAATCATCTAGTAATAAAAGGGCCATAAAACTGAAATGGTGAGGCACTTATGATTCATCTTAGATAAAAAATAATAATGATAATAATAATAATTAAATTTCCATCGTAGCTCTTAATTTTAAATGTCAATATTCATCAATATTTTTATGTACTTTTGCACGTCTATAGTCTAGTGTGCACCAAATCTACTACTCCTATTCGTGGTTGACTCAAAGATAAAACAAATTATTTTTGTCCATATTTATTTGTGCATATTAATTAGCAAAGATATTGAATTGTTATGAAATAAAATTCAAAAAGGTACAATCGTATTTCAATGGAGTAGTTATAGAACTCGACAATTGAATTTGTCAATTTTTATTATGTCACGGCTAACTCAACCATAAAGAGGTTTTCGCATAAGAATTTCAAAGAGAAACCAATGTTGGAGGTAGTAATAAAAAAGAACGAGATAGCTGAGACGGAAGAAATATCAAATTATGTCTCGTTATTTTAATAATTTATTTAGTGTTATAATTAAGAGATCTTTACATTTATTTTTTCACTAAAGTCTTCCACTGCAATAAGCATTTCGAGGTGGCAAAAGTTCAAAATCGACCTGAAAAATAAAATAATATTCATAGCGTGAAAATAACCGAGATGGGCTGAGTCAACCCATAGCAATCGATATTTAGCACATTTGGGCCGTCTTTTCCTTTTTTTTTATTAGCCCCAATAAAGGCTTCATAGTATTGTTAATGGATTTGATGGAAATCCACCTTTACTTAATATATGGAGCCCATAATTAACAAATGAATAAGCCGAGATCATTTATAGGCTTATTAATGGCCGGTTTGGTATAGGTTATTGGGGTGGGGTGTATAATATATTTATAATACCTTAATACAGTATTTTGTTTGTATGAAAACACAAGGGCCCGAACAAAGCTATCGTCCGATATGAATAATACTGATTTGTGAGATTACGTATATCATCTCTTAAGTAGAGTAAGTAATACCAACCACAATTATAAAAAAAAATTAATTAATCAACTATCTATGTTTTCTTAATTTTACCCCTTCTTCAATAATTAATAAACATTGTAGTTGTAGATAATTTAATATCTATAATCAAATGTACTACATATTGATATATATCTTATATTGTACTCTTTTTATCCAGGTGATAATAAGCCCACTGATTATTATAATAGATTCAACTTTAATAAAATTGACTTATTATCGATAAAACAGAGGTAGTATTTCAAATGAACTCATCTAAATATATCAGATGATATAAAGTGAAATATTTTGTTGAGTACCTTTGAAATATAGTGAATTCAGCTAGAGCCGAAATGTTGGATTTATTTGATTGATTTTTCTTCTCATATATATATAATATTATGGGTCAATTCTGTAATTCTGGTTCAAAATTGAGAAATGTAATATTATGAGACTAGATTCATGGTGTAAATAAAGATTCTTGAACAAGCCATGATAATTCCTTCCCCATGAATTTAATCAAAGATTATTACGCCTAACCCTTTTATTTGGGTAAATTGCAAAAAAAAACCTTGTGTTTTATAAAACAAACACCAAACACCCCTGTATTTTTTAATTTGCATAAAACACTCATGTGTTTATATAAACCTTGTGCATTATACCCAAACCGTGAGTATCTATCGCCGTTTGCTCACTTTAGCAAATTTTTGTTTAATTTTTTCGATTGTTTTATATCCTAGTACCTTAGAAATTAATATTGAAACCATTAATGGATAATATGACATTCAATTTGTTATTTTTCCATTAACTTCAAAAAATGAATAATATGACAAATTGAATGTCGATTATTATGTATTTCGTACGTTTAATGGTTTCAATATTAATTTATAAGGCACTAGGATATAAACAATCAAAAAAATCGAACAAAATAATGCTAAAGTGAGCAAACGGCGATAGATGCTCAAAGTTTGGGTATAACGCGCAAGGTTTATAGAAACACATGAGTGTTTTATGCAAATTAAAAAAATATAGGGGTGTTTGGTGTTTGTTTCTTAAAACACAAGGTATTTTTTTTGCAATTTACCTCCCTTTATATATATAAGTGGTAGTTGGTAAGGAAAACGAATCGCTTGAACAAATGAATTTTGTTTTCCCTATATCGTGAGAATCGAAGCCTTGAAAATCCATTTTTTTATTATTTATTTAATTTTTGTAATTTGAAATGCAACTTGTTCAAGAATTAATTAAGACTTTTCTTGGAATATATTTTTTTCTCGTAAAAGTTGTTCGACTGCTAATTAATTAAACGTTAACAAAGAGTGAGTGCATAAGTAAGCAAATTAATAACCTCTCGTGCTTAAAAATTTTCGACACGTGTTTTAAATGTGTTGAAAAGTGAAATGTTACGATAAAGTTTATGTCTCATTTGATATAATGTACTATTCTATTTAAATGAATATATTAATTCACTATATCAGATGAGACCTAAACATTATCTTAATATCCACTTTTTGACACATTGAAATACATGTTGAAAGATTCGGAGCACATATATCACGGACGGAGGGAATAGTAGTTTTGGCACCAACAAGCCATGACGTCATTCCACGTGTCAAGATCACAACCCTCGGTTCCCATGCGCATCCAACGGCCCCAATCCGTTTTCAAATAACACGCAATGCAGAATCTATTTCTATTTAAATAAACCACAATTAGCACTTCTTCATAAGCCTCGAAATATTTCCTACCTCTTCGTATATAAGAAATGGAATCAAGAAATGGCGATCCCCTGATGTGGGGGGCGGCGGCGGAGTCGATGGCCGGCAGCCACCTCGACGAGATGAAGCGCATGGTGGCGGAGTACAGGAGGGCGGTGGTCCGGCTGGGCGGCGAGACGCTGACAATAGGGCAGGTGGCGGCGGTGGCCAGCCGGGAGACTGCGGTGCAGGTGGAGCTGGCGGAGGCGGCGAGGGAGAGGGTGAAGGCGAGTAGTGATTGGGTGATGGAGAGCAATGGCGTCACTGCTGGCTTCGGTGCTGCGTCTCATAGGAGGACCAATCAAGGTGGCGCCCTACAAAAGGAACTTATTAGGTATTTATTAATGTTTTTATTATTAGGAGGTCTGTGTTTTTTTTTTTTTTTTTCAAGAGCAAACTAACATGCAATATAGATTTACTGTTTTGATATATGATATATCATATATCATTCATACAATTAAGACATCATTATTGACAAAGACGCAACTCAGTTTGGTAAGAGGTTTCTCTTTCAATTTAAGAGTTTGAGATTTGAGTAGTTTTAGATACATGTGTAAATGAATGTGTTTGTGTTGTATTGAAAAAAGAAAAATTAAAATATCATTCGATACAGGTTTCTGAATGTCGGAAT
Organism: Mentha longifolia; assembly: GCA_001642375.2. Taxonomy (NCBI): domain Eukaryota; kingdom Viridiplantae; phylum Streptophyta; class Magnoliopsida; order Lamiales; family Lamiaceae; genus Mentha; species Mentha longifolia. The sequence continues at coordinate 29,797,916 of CM038118.1, read as the reverse complement.
ATTTGGCAACGACACTGATTCCTCCCACTCCCTCCCTCGCTCCACCACGAGGGCATCGATGCTCGTAAGAATCAACACGCTGCTTCAAGGCTACTCCGGCATAAGATTCGAAATCCTCGAAGCCATCGCCAAATTCCTCAACCTCGGCATCACCCCATGCCTTCCTCTGAGGGGGACCATCACCGCCTCTGGCGACCTGGTCCCCCTCTCCTACATCGCGGGTCTCCTATTGGGCCGGCCCAATTCCAAGGCCATTGGGCCCAATGGTCAGATCCTCGATGTGGGCCAAGCTTTCGCCTTCACACGGGCTTTTTTGAGTTCCAACCCAAAGAAGGGCTCGCGCTCATCAACGGCACTACAGTTGGGTCGGGCTTGGCCTCGATAGTCCTTTTCGAGGCCAACATTCTTTTGGTTCTGTCAGAAGTTATGTCGGGCGTCTTTGCCAAAGTCATGAACGGAAAGCCCGAATTCACAGACCACCTAACGCACAAGCTCAAGCACCACCCGGGCCAGATCGAGGCAGCTGCGATAATGGAACACATTCTCCATGGAAGCTCATACATTGAAAAACAACCGAGGCAGTCGAAATCTTGAAGCTCATGTCTTCAAGTTTCTTGGTTGCATTGTGCCAAGCAATTGATCTTAGACATTTGGAATAAAATTTCAAGATTACAGTGAAGAATGCAGTGATCCAAGTTGCAAAGAAGATCCTAACTTCAAGATTTTGTGAGAATGATTTGCTCAAAGTTGTGGAAAGAAAGCATGTTTTTTCCTACATTAACGATCCCTGCAGTTCTAACTATCCCTTGATGCAAAACCTAAGGCAAGTGCTCGTTGATCACGCGCTAACAAATGGTGAAGTGGAGAAGAATTCGAGCAGTTCAATATTCTTGAAGATTGCTGCTTTCGAAGAGGATCTAAAGGCCCTTTTGCCTAAAGAAGTGGAAAGTATGCGTCTTGAGTTGGAAAACGGTAGGTTCTTTGTTGAGAGTAGAATCAAGAAATGCAGATCTTATCCATTGTATAAGTTTGTGAGGGAGGAGATAGGGACTAGCTTCTTGAGTGGGGAAAAGGCCCTTTCTCCCGGTGAAGAATTTGATAAGGTTTTTAGAGCTATATGTGAAGGGAAACTCATTGATCCATTGTTGGATTGTCTCAAGGAGTGAATTGGTGCTCCTCTTCCTATTTGTTGATGATGGAATATACATCAATCTTGATGTTATGTTTTGTATTGAACTTTATATATGGATTTACATTTTTAGAGATATTTGGAATCGTATGCATGAGATGATTTTTAAGAATTGGTCGACCAGTTGCAGAGATTTGATTGAGATAATCAAAGTTAGGCATTGGTTTTAGATCTCAAATCTTTACCCTAGTATCTCTTGTTTTAGTTTGAGATAATAATAATAATAATAATAATAATAATAATAATAATAATAATAATAATAATAATAATAATAATAATAATTTGTAGTGAAATTCAAACATAACATTATCAAATTATGTCTCATTAACTTATTTAGTAATACTATATATTGCACATGGAATTGTCTGTCCCAAAATTCTGTGTCCCAAATACTAATTCTATTAATTTTATGTATTTTTTCAATAATTTAAATATATTATGATTTGGTTTAATTTTATAATTACTTTTTAGGGTTCACTCATCAAATTAGGATTTATAATTATTTTTAGCATTTAATTTCAATTTTATTGACTAAAATAGAGTTGATAAATCCAAAATTAGAGTATATTACTTATTAAATTTTTTAATTTTTTAGTTATAGATGTTTATTATGATTATTTTAATATAGTTATTTTAATTTTATAAAAAATATTATAATTAATAAAAATCAATATTTGATACACGATTAAGACACATAATTGAGACATAAGATCCCGTTGGAATGGATTGAGATCTTTACATTTAATTTTTCCTTAAAATCTCTTAATGTACTATTCCAGTTAAAACATACGGGAGATGGATTTTGAACCATGGTATCATTTATTTGTAGTTCTAGCTCAGAAGGAAATATGAGTTGATGAAACAATTTATAGCACGAAGCTCCAAGTTATGATATTATTCGCCTGAACTTTCAAAAATTACAATTAGAGTACAAACTTTAAATCTTATGTTCATTCTTCAACACAAATAGAGTACAAACTTTAAATCCGTGACGGAAAACCGATGTTTTAAGGTGGATAATATAATTAATGGGGAAATAAACAAATTTACTTACGTAGTTAATTATGACATAAAAACACATTTCAATTTCATGATGGGCCAATTAATTAATATTATTTTATTTTAGGTTACGATAAGTCTTATTAATAAGGAAAGGGAGAGGCCCATTGATAAGAGGCCACCTTTTGCTGTTTTCACAAATTATCCAAAATGGGACCAATAGAAGCTTCATAGTATATACTCCCTCCATCCCATTTCAATAAACCTGTTTTCCTAATCGAGTCGTCCCACACCAATTGGTTTGTTTCCTAAAAAGGAAAAAATTATCCATTATTAATCACCACATCATTCACTCATCTCTCAACATGTATTCTAATATAATTTAAATCATAAGAATTTAAACTATCATAACTTACTCGTTCGTTCTCCAATTTTTATGATTTTTATATCAAATTAAAGGTCTCGATACGATCTTTCATTTAAATAAGACATCAATATATTTTTTATGCATTTACGATGATTTAATTTTAAAACAATAAAATTTGCATTAAAATATTAAACACTACACTTTATCTCTACACACACTCTCCTAAAATCTCGTGCCGAAAAAAAATAAAGTCTGCTTAAATGGGACGGAGGGAGTAGTTAATAGATTTGATTGAAATCTACCTTTGATTACTTAACGTGGCTGAATCTAGAGCCCATAATTAACAATACAGAAAGTGCAAAATTAAAGGCTTGTCGAGGATGTTCCAATGCTTACCATGTGTGCAGACTTAATATGTTAGCAGCTGATGTGACGATAATATATTTAAAGATTTTTTTTATAAATATATACCAAAAAATAAATATTAGCAAAAATAATTAAACCCTATCGAAAAAAACTAAACAGTACATAAAAAATTATCGACATGATTATGTTACATGTTCAGTTGTAGATAGATTATGTGTATTCATAGTGGTGGGCGGTGGAGCATTTATAGACTTAGGGTGTGTTTGGTAAAGAAGATGAACCAAGATGAACCAAGATGAGAGAGATCATCTTGGTTCATCTCACTGTTTGGTAACCAACTAAAATAAACTGGAGGGCCCGAGATGAATACAAGGCCCGTTGATATTTCACTGTTCCGCCTTGTTTAGTCATCTCACGTTTTTGGTCGGATGAGGTGAACTCATTCAAACAGTAACACAATATTTTCTCTCTCTTACCATTTTACACTTATGTATTTATATGATTTCAAATAATAATAATAATAATAATAATAATAATATAATAAAATAATAATAATAATAATGTAATAAAATAATAATAATAATAAATAAATAAATAATAACAATAATAGTAATAATAATAATAATAAATCAATAATAATAATAATGTAATAAAATAATAATATTAATGTAATAAAATAATCATAATAATAAATAAATAATATCAATAATAGTAGTAATAATAATAATAATAATAATAATAATAATAATAATAATAAATATTAATAATTTAATAAAATAATAATATAATAATAATAGTAATAGTAATAGTAACAATTATAATAATAGTAATAATAATAATAAATAATAATAATAATTTAATAATAATAACAGTAATAATTATAATAATAACAAGAATAATAATAATAATAAATATAATAATAATAATAATAAATAATAATAACAATAATAGTAATAATTATAATAATAACAAGAATAATAAAAATAATAACTTAACAATATAATAATAATAATAATAATAATAATAATAATAATAAATATATTAATAATAATAATAAATAATAATAACATAATAGTAATAATTATAATAACAAGAATAATAAAAATAATAACTTAACAATATAATAATAATAATAATAATAATAATAATAATAATAATAATAAATATATTAATAATAATAATAAATAATAACAATAATAGTAATAATTATAATAATAACAAGAATAATAAAAATAATAACTCAATAATATAATAATAATAATAATAATAATAATAATAATAATAATAATAATAATAATAATAATAATAATAATAATAATAATAATAATAATACAGAGTAATAAATAATAAATAATAAAGGGTACTATTTAATCTCAATGATAAAAGTGAAATCGGTAGGGGTATTTAATAAGGGTAAAATAGTCAATTTAAATTTTAATCTAGAGTTTTGCAATTTGTACCAAACACAATATGATATCATCCGGGTCTGAATTTTTGCTACCAAATGGTGAGATGAATGATTCATCTTGACACTATTCATATGAGTCATCTTGAGATGAATCATCATTCTTCATCTTGAGATGATTACCAAACGCAGCCTTATATTTTGACGTATATTTCGATGAGTATATTTAAAATATGATGGGAAGTGAAATTGCATTTTAATGCATTTTAAATAATATTGAATTCCACTATAGTCGAAATTTTGGATGTATTTGTTTGATTTGCCTTATCATGTAACATTAGGGGTCAGTGTTGTAATTGTGGTCTGAAATTATGAAATGTAATATTGTGAGATTAGATTATTGGTAGGGATATAAATTCTTGAACAAGCCATGAAAATTTCTTCATATATATCAATCCATAATTATCACACCAACACCTAGATATTATAAAGATATATAAATGGTGTTTGGTAAGGAAAATGACTTTCAGAAAGTAGCTTGAAGAAGTTTTACCCCTAATTTCTTATTATATCCTCAACTAGAATTGTACCCGGTGTTGTCAGAAAATCATTTATAAATATTTTATACAAAAAGATCTCATTTCAATAATCATATACATAAAAAATACATAAATTCGAATGTTCAAAGATATGTTATAATTTTAGTATAAAAATTTATATATAAGAATTCTCGAGTTGTAATTTATTCATAAGAATTCTTGGCAAAATTAATGACTGCAAATAATATTTTTAAAATTATTACTAACTTCTAAGTTCTAAGTAATAAAAAAATTAATGTATATAAAATGACTTTAAATGAACATACAGATAAACTATTTCTTACTTTACTATATACTATAGTAATACTCCCTATGTCCCACTTAAATAGTACATCTTTCTTTATTGGTTTGTCCTATATAATAATCAATTTTCTTAAAATGGTAAAAATTTCTCTCACAACTAATACTATTTTAAAATTTCTTATCTCTACTTGTATTGGTCTATGTGCCAAAAACAATATAAGACTATATAGGTGGGACGGAGAGAGTAGACTATATTGTTGGTGTTGTTTGCTATGGTGATCTTTTAAATTTATTTATTTATTCAATTTTCAAATCACAAAAGTTTGGTGATTTTTGATGTAATGTTCAGGTGGGGTGTTTGTCAATTTTATATTCTCTAGATATACTCAATTTACCAGACAGCATAGTTGCCAATAAATCAAGAATTCGAGAAGCATTAAATACATTAGTTTTCAAAATCAATTTAATATTCTTTTGATTGTGCTTTTTTAAAAATATTAGTATAAATTGAAATCGTGATGAAGATAAATATTTTAATTTAAGTTGGACCACTTGCTTTCTTTTCTTGAAAGAAAAATATTAAAAGTGATTTTTTTTAATTAAAAAAAATGAAATGGAGGCCAATAAATTTATTAACAGTCAAATTTTGTCTATACATAAAATCAACGGAAAATACCTAAAAGATCGGTTAAATTAGATGCATTAATGAGCATAAAAAAGCAGGTCAGATCATGATCGATTATTAGTAATCATTTTAGGTACTCATACATAAAATATTATACTATTATTTATTGTGCTAACTTATTTGTAAAGTGAAATAAATCGATTTGTCACGGTCTTTAAAATTTATGTTAAATGTTTAGAAAAAAATTGAAACAGATTAACTTTTTTTGGTTATTTTTTAATTGTAAACTTTTAGAAAATTTGGGAGGAAAAACTACCACGCCAGCAAATATCTTCACCAATAATAATAGTTTGTGTTGCTTTCTTAAAATGCATGAAACAAAAACTGTCTGATTATCGACGGACGTTTTAGCTACTTGATTATTGAAATAATATTTGATGCCTTAATTTTTTTTATAGTGTATATTTCCTAAAAGCTCATTTTCCAAATTGTTATTTTTTTTCTTTGGTTAAAAATAGTAATTCAAGTTCTCCACAATGTGTTCACACATAAATCGACTCCCACACGATTTAGGCACAAATTAGAGACCATAAATTCATGGGTTCGCCTTAAAGTCACGAACTTTGCTTAGAAAATTAGTTTTAAATTGTAGTAGTTACAATGCTAACATCCACCTCTAAAAAAATTAAAATATTCAACAACTATCTTAATTGCAAAATAAATAATAAAATAATAAAAAAAAACTAGTACAGATGATAATTTAAAAACACAAGATTCTAATTTTAATACAATTAACATTAAAAATCTTCATAATAATGGAAGAATTAATCTATGCAAGTGCGGCGGCCATAATACATATGGCCCATTAAATACTCTTATTTTGAAAAAAAAAAAAAAAAAAAAACTAGTTCGAGTTATTATCAAATCCTTAGGGGCGTTAATTTTGAAAAATGAGATTAATTTAAAATATGATAAATTTTGGCATAAGACATGATATGATAAGATTAGAGTAATCATATTTGTTTGAATGATATTCAAATCACACAATTAATACCAAATCAATGGATACAATGTAAGTCTATCTCGGACTTTGAAAATTTGATAAAATTAGTTAATCTGTCCTTATCCCTCAAGGTAAACACCACTTACTGAACTGAAATAGGGGAATGAGACTTGCATAGATTAGGAGGCCTAATTAGAAGTGAAATGAAGCCAATACTTTTATTAAATTACTGAATGAAACTAGGGGGAATGATCGATTTTCCTAGATTATGACTTTATGAGGCTAATTAGGATTGAGATTAATGCACGCCAATTGAGTTACTATCAAATTACTCTTACCGAGAGAACGAGATCTGACTTTTTTTTAACTACAAAAGATAATAGATTCATGTAAATTAGATTACCAATGCATTAGTCATCATTAATATTGTATTAATTATATATTAGTGTGGCACCAGTCGAAATTTGAGGGAATCACTTTTTTTTTTTAAATTTCTAAATCAAATATATAAGAAAAGTATAAATATTTATTTTAAATAATAGTATTGAAACTATACATTAGGGGAAAAAATGTGCAGTGAATAATATTTAAAAAATAGGCCAATATTAAAAAATATGTTAATGAGAGCACCGTTTTCTTGGATAGTCGTATTCATTAAAAATTTGTTTCTCAAGCTGCTGGTTATTCATGGTAATTAAAAAAAAAGATTAATGAGTGCAATATTTTTTCAAGTAGTCGTATTTATTCAAATTTTGAATGTCAAGTGGACCGTTAATTTTACTAATTGAAAAATAAGTTAATGAAGACAATATTTTCTCATGTAGTTGTTTCCATTTAAATTTACCATTTTCCTAATAGTCGAATTCATTTAAATTTTGATTGTCAAACCGCCCGTTATTCATAATTGAAAAATAGGCTAATGAGGTTATCATTTTCTCAAATAGTATTTATTCGAATTTTGAATGCCAATTCATCCATAGTTCGCTATTGTGGGAGACTCGGAATGTTCATGAATTCGATTTGATTTACCGTTTCACAATCTCTAACTTATATAATTAGTAGACCACATTGATCAATTTTTTTCCCAATATATATATATATATAGGAATGAAGATCGTGAATAAATTAGATTAAAATACTTTAAAAGTACATAAAATTCAACATAGAATTAGCATACGTAATCCTATAATCATGACAAACTTAACCATATTGACCTATTAAGTATGAAAATGAATGATTAAATTGATCCAATTATACATAATTTAAACTAATCTGTGATATAATTCGAGCACATGTTATAAACCATCTAATAAGATTCAAAATAATAATTAAACGTAATATTAAAATAAATCTCAATATAATAAAAAATCCAACAGATAATGAATAAAATCTAAATATAATATTAAAGTATATCTTGAAGGTATATGTTAATTATTTTATATAAAATTTCAAGAGTCGATTTAATGAGTAAATTATTAATTAATAAGGCAAAGATATGAGAATCTAGAAAAATAATCATAAAAAATCGAGATAATTGAAAGTAGGATTAGATTCTGTATCGTACTATTAATAGATATTTGTGGCCAATTATATTTTAGTTAATTTAGCAAAATCCATATAATGGAATATGTCGTTTACATTACATACAAGAATTTATTCCCAAATCCGACCCACCAACCCACCAACCATGCATACCAGTTCCGCATCATTCCACGTGTCACGATCGCAGCCCTCGTTCCCCATGCTAATCCAACGGCCCCAACCCCTTTTCAACTAACACACAACGCCGAATGTATTCCTATTCCTATTTAAACAAACCATAATTAGCTCAACAATCTCAGGAAATTCAGCTTCGCTCAAGCTAAAATTTCCTTCTTCAATATTTCCTTATACCAAAAAACAAAAAATAATACACACACATATATAAATATAAATGGAAAAAGCAATCGGAAATAGTCTCTGCGCCGAAGCCAGAAGCGGCGATCCCCTGATGTGGGGGGCGGCGGCGGAGTCGATGGCCGGTAGCCACCTCGACGAGGTGAAGCGCATGGTGGCGGAGTACCGGAGGGCGGTGGTCCGGCTGGGAGGCGAGACGCTGACGATAGGGCAGGTGGCGGCGGTGGGGGGGCGGGACACGGCGGTGCAGGTGGAGCTGGCGGAGGCGGCGAGAAAAGGGGTGGAGGCGAGTAGTGAGTGGGTGATGGAAAGCATGAATAAGGGGACTGATAGCTATGGCGTCACTACCGGCTTCGGCGCTACGTCACATAGAAGGACCAAACAAGGTGGCGCCCTACAAAAGGAACTTATTAGGTACTGCTATTATATTATAATTTTTCCGTCCCGTCTCAGTATGTACATTTTATAATTAGCTTTTAGTTATAAAACGTGTTTACTTAAGGGAGACGAATTGGGTATATTTTTTTGTTTTTTATATTTCAAATTATGATATTTATATTTTATTTTTGCATGAGGAAGTATGATTCTTATACTTTAATTACTTGATAATGCTTGTGTGTGTGAATAGTTATTATAGGTGTAATTATAGTTATATTGATTTTATTTTGAATTAGTTTTGTTAATAATGGATAGAGTTAGGTGGAATATTGAAGACAAACTTAGAATATCCCACTTTGACTGTATAAAATCAGTGTTTTCAAACCCAACCCGGACCGGCTGGTTCGACCGGTTTAACCGCGAACCGGTCGGCTATTCGGTCCGGTTCAATAGTAGGCGGGTTATTATTGTGACCCGGAGTGACCCGGTCGAAACTGGTGACCCGGTTCAATTAAAAAAACTTATATATCTATTGAGATTCGAACTTGTGATCTCCTTATTTAAATACCAATATGATAACCAATTGAACTACCTACAATATGTGATGAGAAAAAAATTATAAATATATTTAACCATATATTACTACTGAAATCAATATTGAAATAAATTGTATCATGTTATTAGCAATCAATGTTTTTTTAATTATAATTTGAGTTTAGTCGGTATTTCTTATATAAAATTGACATACATAAAAAGACGATTATGATAATAAAAGAACATATAAAAAATAATTAGTTGGAATTTTGTAAATGTAGTATTAATTTAAAACTGATCTTAGTATATATTTTGATGTGAAAATATTTCATTTTATTCATGCATAGTCCAATACCATTAATTTATATACTGTTTTTCATTTGATATAAGTATAAAATTTAAAACATGTTGATAATTCAAATATTTTAAATTGAATACTATAATATAATAATATATTTATGGGTCACCCCGGTTTTTTAAGAGCGGGTCAACCGGTCGGACCAGTGACCCGGTGACCCAATTGAACGACCGGTTCAATGTCCGGTCCGGTTTTCAAAATATTGTATAACATGAGAGGCAATTTAGCAAACATTAATGGGCTATGTTTAGACTCATTAATTAAATAAAATGACATATAAAATGTACTTCATATTTATGTTTTTACGTCCTATATGCTTAATTGATACAAATGCTTAAGTAATATTTTTGTTAGAGTATCTATGAATTAAACATCTGTATAAATGTAACTAACTAATTGAATTTATTACTGTTTTTCGAAGAAAACCAAAATGTTACTATAATTGCTATGCCTTATGTTAAAATTTTTAGAAAGAGTATATATATACCTCAGTAATTGTTGTTTGTATGTAGGTTTCTGAATGCCGGAATATTCGGTGACAACGCCGATTCGTCCCATATCTTGCCCCACTCCGCCACCAGGGCATCGATGCTCGTAAGAATCAACACGCTGCTTCAAGGCTACTCCGGCATAAGATTCGAAATCCTCGAAGCCATCGCCAAATTCCTCAACCTCGGCATCACCCCATGCCTTCCTCTGAGGGGGACCATCACCGCCTCTGGCGACCTGGTCCCCCTCTCCTACATCGCGGGCATGCTACTGGGCCGGCCCAACTCCAAGGCCACTGGGCCCAATGGCCAGACCCTTGATGCGGGCCGGGCCTTTGCCCTCGCCGGAATCAAGACGGGCTTTTTCGAGCTCCAGCCTAAAGAAGGGCTGGCGCTCGTGAACGGCACCGCGGTCGGGTCGGGCTTAGCCTCGATAGTCTTGTTCGAGGCCAACATTTTGTCAGTTCTGTCAGAAGTTATGTCGGGCCTCTTTGCCGAGGTGATGCAAGGAAAGCCCGAGTTCACGGACCACCTAACCCACAAGCTCAAGCACCACCCGGGCCAAATCGAGGCGGCCGCGATAATGGAACACATTCTCGACGGAAGCTCATACATAAAAGAAGCACAAAAGTTGCATGAAATGGATCCATTGCAAAAACCTAAGCAAGATCGATACGCCCTTCGAACTTCTCCACAATGGCTCGGGCCCCAAATCGAGGTTATTCGGGCCGCGACCAAATCCATCGAGAGAGAGATAAACTCTGTAAACGACAACCCTTTGATCGATGTTTCTAGAAACAAGGCCTTACATGGAGGGAATTTCCAAGGCACCCCTATTGGAGTATCCATGGACAACACACGTTTAGCCATTGCTTCGATAGGGAAGCTCATGTTCGCTCAATTCTCCGAGCTGGTCAACGACTTTTACAACAATGGACTGCCCTCGAATCTTTCGGGAGGGCGTGACCCGAGCTTGGATTATGGATTCAAAGGAGCTGAGATCGCCATGGCTGCTTACTGCTCCGAGCTACAGTTCATGGCGAATCCGGTCACGAGCCACGTTCAAAGTGCAGAGCAACACAATCAAGATGTGAACTCATTAGGCCTAATCTCTGCAAGAAAAACAGCCGAGGCAGTCGAAATCTTGAAGCTCATGTCTTCGACTTTCCTGGTTGCATTGTGCCAAGCCATTGATCTTAGACATTTGGAAGAAAATCTCAAGATTTCGGTGAAGAATGCAGTGGGCCAAGTTGCAAAGAAGGTCTTAACTACGGGGCAGAATGGAGAGCTCCATCCTTCAAGATTTTGTGAGAAGGATTTGCTCAAAGTTGTGGAGAGAGAGCATGTCTTTGCCTACATTGACGATCCGTGCAGCTCTAACTATCCCTTGATGCAAAAACTAAGGCAAGTGCTCATTGACCACGCGCTAGCAAATGGCGAAGTGGAGAAGAACCCAAGCAGTTCTATATTCTTGAAGATTGCTGCTTTTGAAAAGGATCTAAAGGCCATTTTGCCTAAAGAAGTGGAGAGTGCTCGTCTCGAGCTGGAAAATGGTAGGCCTGTCGTTGAGTGTAGGATCAAGAAGTGCAGATCTTATCCATTGTATAAGTTTGCGAGGGAGGAGATAGGGACTAGTTTCTTGAGTGGGGAAAAGGCCCTTTCTCCCGGTGAAGAATTTGAAAAGGTTTTTAGAGCTATATGTGAAGGGAAACTCATTGATCCATTGCTTGATTGCCTCAAGGAGTGGAATGGTACTCCTCTTCCTATTTCTTGATGATGGAATATCATATATATATATAATGTTGATATTCATATATATCTTGATGTAATGTTACATGTTGTATGATAAGTACTCTCCTCCCTCCCTCCCTCCCTCTCTCTCTCTCTTGAAGTTGAACTTATGGAATTATGTTTGTAGTGAAATTGAAACATTTGTAATGATATTATATTGTTGTATTCACTCAATGTGAAAATAAAAATAAAAGTACAACGACTTATGTTTTGCCTCTTGTAATTCATATCATAAAATTAATGCTTCATCCGTCTTACTTGAGTATGCACATTTTTATTCAGAATGAGTTTATTAAAATAATAAAATGTGCATACTCAGCGATATGGATGGAATAATTTATTTTTGGGATGAAAATTAATATTTATCTTCATTTATCATCACAATTGTATAAACAACTGCAATAAGTGTTGTGACGGCGGAAAGGGTGCTGCTGACATTCAACACCAAAAAGTAGTTTTCCATTTAAAGCCTGAGAGCAAATGCCCATACAAATCCAAGCTCCACCCAAATCCATTGTGCAATTCTGCCTTATATACAATTGGCAATTATATTCTTCTTTCATCCTTCTATATGAACCTACAATTTCCACTTTATTTTTATCTATTTTATTCCATCATTTTAATTATAAAGAGATGATAAATAAATTGATGCGTACCTGCAGAGACCAAGGTCAAGTAAAGAATTAGAAGGATGAAAGATGCTAGTGATAGTTTAGCCATGAAAGCTAAGGCTCTCTCTCTCTCTCTCAAACAAATGGATATATGTGTATATATACTAAAGCAGATAAATGGGCTCTAGATTTTTTGGAATCTTAGGTTGAATATTTGTGTTATAATCTCATTTAATTCACCATTGAATTTTGTAGACTTTCCAACAAAGAATATTATATGTTAAGTTGATTTTGCGCCTTCTCGGAGGGTCTAAATTTGATATATCTAAAGTATTTTTATTTCAATGATATTCTGTTTAGTTGCTATATAGCAAACGACTGTCATTAACAATTTTATTTGAATTTTATAACAAAAAAACTTTTTTAGCCACCTTGGTTAAAAAAAAATAAAAAAAATAAAATAAAAAAATAGCCAACTTTTCATGTTAATCTCAAAAATAACCTTCACATTACTTTTCCATCTATCTTTTTTTTTTTTTTTTTTTTTTTTTTTCTCGTTCTCTCTATCTTACATTGTTTTCTTACATTTTTCCTTTCTTCCTCCTTTTTCTTTATTAGTAGTTAGTACTAAGTCTAGTATCATTCATTAAGCTCGCTTTTCTTTCTCTTTTTGTCAACCACTTGCTACTTTACTGGCGATGAAAAGTCGGTTTGAAATTCATAAAATGCAAGAAAGTAATGGAAAAGTAAAAGGGAAAAAAGTTGACGAAGATGGATAATAAATTCGGTAGTCAAGAGTGGCCATCGCAGTTGCTGGATATATTTTGAGTTTTCTAATATACAATTTTAAGGAAGAAAAGAAAAGGAAATCTAAAGCAAAGAGGAAGGATATTTTAGTAATTAGTCATTAAAAGTGGTTAGGAAAAAAGTTCATACTCATATGGTAGGTGGCTAAAAAAGTTTATTTGTTATCATAATCGGCTATTTTTATTAATCCCTCGTTTGTCAAACTTATGGATTTATTTAAACTTTTAAAATTCTATTGTTATTGAAGAATTTGAAATTAGGATTAACGGAAGAGTCAAACAGAAATTGCATGAATGAATTAATTTTTATTTCCTAACGTCGATGAAGATGAATAAAGATACTCGATCTTGTGCCTCTATATATTGAATGCTGGATACGATTTATCAAAAAAATAAAAAAATAAATTAAAAACATCTTGTTCTTTTATTTTGGTTGAAAATCTTCATTATATATTTTTCATGTTTATTGCATTATTACATAAACGGACCTCAATTTTTTTTTGCACTGATTTTACTGTTTTGTTTTACAATAATGATATTTGGCCACAATGTGGCCGACCACATTATGATATTTTTCATATCATTATTGTAAAAGGGTGATGCTATTCGGCATCATTATTTTCCACAATGTGGCCGGCCACATTATGATATTTTTCATATCATTATATGTGGCCAAATATCATTATTGATTAACTTAATAAATTAACACTTAGCCTTTCAAAAAAAAAAAAATTAACACTTAGACTTCAGCCACGACTCTCATTTCTCATTTCTTCATTAGATGTTTTATCAATTATGCAATTGTATACATAATATCCTCATAAACTATTGATATGCATTATTTAAAATAGAAAAAAAAAACATTTTTTTCCTTTTATATTTTTGGATTTTTTCGGGTATCCAAATATCCGAATGGGATACCTGAACGGGTATTTAGGTACTCGAAAATATTTTCGGGTTCGGGTTCGGATAGTTAGGATTTTCGGGTTCGGGTACTCAAAAAATTCAGGACAGGTACCTGACCCGTACCGAATTACCATTCCTAATTACATGAGACGATGGACGAGTAAATAATCTATACAATATATAAGAACTCAATTGTTAGCAAAAATTACATTTATGTCATTTTCCCTCCAAATGTAACCATCTATTGTCCAATGCATTTGATAATATAGATTTGTGAATTGTCTAATGCATTTGATAATAAATGTATTTTAATTGTAAATTATGTTTCATTATTTGTTAACTTATCTATTTTTGCATTAAATTATTCTATCAATTGGTTTATTTTGCTATATCCATAATGTTATATATTCGCTTGACTTGTGGTATTATATAAAAATAGCCAATTTTCATAATAAAAATACTTTTTTGGCCACGCTTATAAAAAACAACTTTTTTAGCCATTTTTCTTTGTTGTGACTAAATTGACCTCTGTTTTAGTCTATCTTCTTTGAATTTTCTTTTTCTTCTTTCTAATTACTTTTAATTTTCCTTTTCATTTCGCGAATTTGCGTTCACCATTTATCGTCATTTCTTCTTCAACTCGTGCGATATCCCTTGCTCATTCTTCTTCGCCTACATCATTTGTTCAGGTTTGGATAGTGTGAAAGGAAAATATGATGAAACTGAATCGAGATCGGGTTCTAGATTGGATAGAAACATAAAAAAGGAATGAGTGTAGACTGTAGACTATGGAACACAATCGATTTGATTAGCTATCACCACTCTTCTTTAGAAAACGAGCAGCGATTTAATTGAAATATTTTTATAGAAAACGAGCAGCGATTTGATCTACCGAAAGTGTCGGCGCCGGCGAATAACCTTTCCTAAAAAATTAATGAGTTTATATTTTTATTTGGCAGGAAAATGAAAATAAAATAGGAAAAAAATAAATTAATAGAAAGTGGGGACAATTTTGATATTAAACACGAAAAATGGCTAAAAAAGTTTGTTTTTATAAAGGTGGCTATAAAAGTATTTTTGTCATCCGAAATGGCTATTTTAATTTTTGCCCCTAATTGCTTTTCCAATTCTATTTTTATTAATAATTTGTGTAAAATTTTTGTGACAAATAAAATATTTGGATACATTGTTACAAACAAAACTAATTATTTATTGGACTCTTGTGAATTAATACTAAGGTAGATTTAAAAATATTGATTGATAAATTTACTATAATCATGGCTTATTGTTTAATTTTTTTGATATTTTTTTTCAAAGAACGTAGTATTAAATTATTAATTACTACTAATTATTTAGATAATTATTACAAATTTAAATAAAACACCAATAAAATAGTAATTTGAAAATCTTGATATCAATTGTAATTCCACTATATAAATGTAGTAATATATCCTATAGAGGTTATATTTCTATCATATAAATATTTAAAATTATACCCCCTCCGTCCGCCAAGAGTGCGATGACGTTGATGAGGGGTCCATAGCACGGATTTCTATAAGCTCATTATTTGTTAGACAATTAACCCTGTGATATTTTAATTAGTGAGATATGGTTAATTAGTGGGTTAGGATTAAAAATAATAATTATAATATTTACTAATAGATAATGAGTTTATAGATTTTCGTGCCACGGACCCCACATCACATTCTTACCGAACAAAAAGAGTAAACATTCATATCTTCTATGCAACGCACATGCGCAACAATAGTTATAAATATAAAAGATGCAAAGAGTTTTGCCATGATCGAAAATGGTTGAGGAGTACTTTTTTTTTTTTTTTTTTAAAGATTCCATTTTATGTTAATAAAACTTATTTTTTTGTGACTACTCACATGGACATGGCTAGCTATATACCTAGGTTGAATTAAATAAATCTGTCACATATATTGAAGAGACAAGAATTAAACTACCTATGTGGAGATAAAAAAGACAAAATATAACATAAATTTAATATTGTACAAAATATACCTAAATTTTATACAATGGGACTAAATTACCCTCCCACAATCTAATTCTAGTTCCCCTAATTTCCCCCATCCTCCCTCGATTACCTCACCCCCAGAAAACATTTCCTCTCCCCCTCTATCTCATAAACCCTCTCGCTCCTCTCTCTCGGAAAACTGCCCTCCCCAATTCTTCTCCATTAACGCTTTTGAAAAACTGTCACATCCCGATTTTCGTGATCTTAAATTAGTGGAATCGAGATGCGACTGGGGTAGGGTAGAAAAGATAATGAAGGGGTTTACAGAGTTAATTAAGTCCAATCCAGTGATACTAACTCGAAATGAATCAAGAAGCATCATTATTCACCCAGGATACCTTCGTAGTAATATCGAAAGCCTCTTAACACTTAGCCAATTCTTTTACGAGTTTTAATTAAGTCCAAAGCTTATAAATAAAGCGATAATGACCGTGGCGGACCACACCGCACTACAGTCGAACATAAAGCAAGTACCGAAATTAATAACCGAGGCGGACCAGACCGCACTACAGTTGTGCTCGAAGTGTTTGGAATCAAAAGATGTGGCGTTATGCATTTTCGAAAATATAAGTATATATATATGTATAAAAACGTGTAGATATATATAAGTGTGTGATAGCGTATTTTCGAAAATATATAAGTTATAAACATAATTTCTGGAAAGGACAAGTGTTTAAAAGATTTGAATAAATAAGCGAATAGCGGAAGCGATATAGAAATTATAAGTATAGTAGTATAAGTATAGCATGCAAAAAGTATAAGTATAGTATATATATAGCATGCGAGAAACATACGAAAGAAGATAAATAAATAGCGGAAGCGTACGAGATAAGTAATCATGAATCGTATTGAATAAGTCTTGAGTTATTAATTATTAAGGCTTATTATCTTGGAGTATTTTATTAAGACGAGGGAGGAAGAGTGTTACGTCAAAATGACGAAGATGAATAGTGTATCGAATATAATTCAAAAGAAGTAGAACATAACCAAAAAGTCCATGGCCATGTCGGCATCTCCTCGTCGGCCTCTCTTTTCTCTCGAGCCTCGATCACGCCTCTAGCTCCGATTCAAATTCTGCAAAACAAAGGAAGTTTCACAGGGGCTGAGTACAAACCGTTTGTACCCAGTGGGGATATATTGCACCGCAAAAGAAAGCAGGATTCAGGAAAAAAGGGGAGGGAGAAAGGAAGGAAGTTTGGAGCCATTGCTCAAGTTTCGGTACCGATTGGACATTATTCAAAATAGTAGTAGTAGTAGTAGTAGTAGTAGTAGCCCTTCTGGGAATGTGCGCCTGGAAAAGTGAAGTAGACCACTCGGGTCGAAGTAGACCATTTAGGCCGAAGTAGACCGCTCGGGTCGAAGTAGACCATTTAGGCCGAAGTAAATAAAGACCAAATAAGCTATAATGAACTCGCTTAACACATGTTGCTAAGCCCATTCACCGAGGTGAAACCCACCTCTCTAGGGGTACCAATAAAGCGAAAATAAATCAAGTGTTTCCCTGAATATCGAGCCTGCGAATGAGAGTGAGCTTACTAGCTCGAGAATAGTATATATATATATAGAATGAAGAATCGCCCACCTTTACTGAAATACTCTCGTTCAAGATTCCTTTGGAAATATTCCTACAACAATTTATAGGATAAGTATATTCACTTTCTATTTTGGTATACTCAAACTTAGACAACTTTCCATTCTAGGACAATTATTCTTATATCAATTCAATTATTAAACTCCTATTTTGAACGTTTGCATGGATTCGACATAAGAAGAAAAGTTATTTTAAAATATTTATTAGAGCAATATTAATTAAAGAAATTAGCCATGCAAGGCGGTAAATGAAAAATAAGACGACGGCCATTTTTAAAGAGGACGGCGACGGCAAATTTTAAAATAAGAAAATAAGGTTTCGCAAAACGTCAATTTTCGATAGCTTTCGAGGCACCGAAACAAAAAGCGGTAGAAGGGAAAAATGATCGTAGCTTCGACGTGGACTCAAAACAATAAACGGTTTTAGAAATGGAGAAGTTTAGACATAGTAAAGCATGCTCTTTCGAAAAATAAAATAAAATCACGTAAGCATAATTCATGCAAATAAACTTCATAATAATGATGCATGCAAGACCATGAACACGTGGACACCAACTAGTCTCAGAATGGAGGTGGAGAAGAGGGTCGACGGCGGCGGCGGCCATTGTTTCCGGCAAGTACCTTGCTCTTGATCTCCGGTGGGACTTCGAACTACTCGAACTAGACGACGGTGACTAGGTACGTGACTTGAGCTAAGATGAGGCTTATATATGGAGGAGGGGAAGTGTTTGGGAGTAGGAGAGTGATCGGTGATGATGAAGAAGAAGAGGGAAGAATGATGGTGGTCGGTTATGGCGGCGGGGTTTTGGGCGATGATGATGGCGAAGGGAAGGATGTCGGGAAGATGATGATGAAGGAGACGAAGGGGAGAGGGGGCTGTTATGGAGAGAGAGACGAGAGGATGATGATGGCGAAAAGAAAATGAAGAAGAAGAGAAGAGAGGGATGAGCGAAGAATGAAGAAGAAGAGGGGGCTATTTATAGGCGAGGGGGAGACGGAGAGGTTGATGAAGGGAATGTTTGCTTCCCACTTGATGAAGAGATAAGGGGACAAAGGGAATGTTTGGAAGTGGGCCTATGTTGTAGCTTGGGCAGCTATGTAGTATAGGGGGAATATGTTTATAGTATAAAAAGAAATGGGGATGTATGATTGGAGAAGAATGGCGGCTATGTTCTAGAATAAAAAGGGGCTATGGTTTCATGCATTATAATAATGCATTATTGGTTTTGACTTAAGGGTTTCTTGGGAGCTAAGTTGATCGAGAATTTAGAGACGAGAGAGAGAGAGAGAGAGAGAGAGAGAGAGAGAGAGAGTAATCGCGAGAGAGATAGATATAGTGTAGTATTTTTGGCTCCGATAGTGAATTCGATTCCCGATTAAAATAATACTCGATATGCAAATGAACTCCATTTTTAGAAATAAAAATGGCGACGGGTTTGAAATAATTTACTCGATACTTTGACGTTTTAAAAGACTTGAGAAAAATAGTAGAAATATTTTTAGGAATTTTTGAAAGTCGAACGAAGATAAAGAAAAAGGAATCTTTTGCAAAACAAGTCCGAAAAATGTTTAGTTTCTTTTATTATGCTTCTAAGGTATTTCAAATCTTGAGGGAATTAGTCTAATTTTATTAGGAAATTTTATTAATCCTATTTTGATTTTACGGGTCGTTACAAAAACTACCCTAGCACTTCTCGCTGCCGTGGAAATCGCTTCACAATTGCAGCTGATATGGCGCCATGACGGTCGAAGAGGCAACGCTGAGATTCAAGAGGTGAGGTGTTGTCCAGCCCGAACAACAGCAAGAAGATCCGGCGTCGCCAGATATGGACCAACCGGAGCAAATACAGCCAAGCCCGTTTACAGATTTGGAGGTAATATTTATGGGTTTAATTTTTTTTAATTGAGTAACTTCTGTAGATTGTTTAGAATTTTAGGCGAGTGAATTGAGGTTGCATGTTTGATTTTGAAACATAAAATGCAAGTTTTATGGTTAAAATGCAAAATGTATGATTAGAAAAACGTGTTGTAATGAGAAATATGTTATGTATTTGGTATTGATTGATTTGCTTGTTTTGGAAATGGTCAGATCTGACTTTTTTTTTTGCTAAGGATTAGACAATAACTTACCAAAAAATTGATAAGATTTGAATTAAAACGCATAAATATTGCCAAGTTAATTTTTAAAAGTTAGGTTTTTCAGAAAGAATTACATATTCATTGATTGAGTGTCGTTTTGCTTACCAGAATATGGTAATATTTGGTATGATTGCAAAATATTGCCAATCAGTTGGCAAGTATTGGCAAGAATGAACATAAGTTATCAATAAGTGGCAGGAACTGACAAAAATTGCCAAGCCGGTGCTAAAAAATAATTGATTTGTTTGTTTGTTTTGAGTGGCATTTGTTTTACTACTAACAAAACCGAGAATAGGTTTGTAGTGTTCATTATTATGCTGAATTTAAGTTTAATTGTTCATCAGGTTATGATGATTGTTTGTGCTAGGGGTTAGGCAAATATCTTACCAAATAATTGATATGATTTGACTTAAAAACCTATTTATTGGCTAATTTTTGTGTTAGAAATTAGGTTTTTCACAAAGAGTTACATTTTTATTGATTCAATGTTGTTTTGCTTACCAAAATATGTAATATTTGGTTGTCATTGTCAAATCTTGCTAATTAGTTGGCAAGAATAAACATAACTTAACAATTATTTGCAAGATTTGGTGTTTGAAATTGTGTTTGTCAGAAAGAGTTACATAGACATTGATTCAATGTTGTTTTGCTTACCAAAATATGGTAATATTTGGTGTCATTGTCAAATCTTGCCAATTAGTTGGCAATCATGAACATGACTTAACAATCAATTGGCAAGAACTGACAAAACTTGGCAACTAGAGTTGTTGTTTATTGCTTATTACAGTCTTTGTCCTCTGTTTTGGCATTAGTTTTTTTATAATATTGACATGAATTATGCGCTAGGTAACATGGAATTATGAGAGAATAAAGCTGCTACATCGAGATAAAAAAGTGGTGATGACGGGTTATGAGACTATGGCTTGGGGAAATAAAAGGTTGTTGGGAAACCCAAAGGAAACTGCTGCATACTGTCACCATATCGCTTCAAGCATCTACGCTCATAGTACGGAAGCCTCAAGAATCGATGACATAATAACAAATATGTCATAGGTAGTGTTACGTATATTTTGTTAATGGTAGCTCAAACCCAAAAGCTTACTATTTTGGTCCTTTTTTTGGTTGGGAAAATACTGTTTGGGCTTCTTTTTTTTTTTGGTGGGGCAAAATCATAGTTATGTATCTATGGAACATGCAAGAAGGAAGTTATTTTTTGTATATGATTTGGGCAAGAAGTGATGCAATGCTTGCCATGAATATGTACGCATTGATACATTTCTTGCCATCTTAATGTTTGGTGGCAAGATATTAGTTTGGTTTTATGTTTTTTGTCTATATAAAATTTAGACATACTTCCAGAATATGCCGAGTTCTTACCGATGAGGATTATATAGTTGGTAAAATGATAACAAGTCGTTACCAGTTGTTTGTAAAGAAACCAATAACAAGAGAATATATGACATCCGTCTAAAAATAAATACATATAAGTAGACGTTACCAATGTCAACTGTGTATTGGTAAGATGTTATGTAATCTTGCTACTGATGATCATTATTTGGTAATATATTATGTAATCTTGTGAACGTTAATTACGCATATCAAAAATCCTTAATTACGACGTCAGTTTTTGGACACTATAAGAACTACACTACATATTGGCAAGTAACTGCAAAGGAATGCAAAAAATAAGAATAATAACATATAAGAAAAATATTGTCGGCTATCCAAATCGCACATGTACAAAAAATTAACTGATTGCACATCGCACATATAAGAATATAATAACATTCTTTTTTATTGTTCTAGCATCTCAAAAAATTAACTGATAGCTCTTACTTACTGATAACAAAAATGGTGAAACTCTTACTTACTGATGACAAGAAATGATTAACTTCTTGCCTTGATAAGACAATGAATGAGGTAATATAACTACCATTAACTGCGAAAAAAGACGAGGCAATAAATTATACCATTTCTTTTCTACTGATGATAATAAATAATTAGTTACTTGACCGCAGAAGCCAAGAAATTGGCACAATTAAGAGTACAATATATATACAAAAGAATTCCTAGAGAAAACCTAATCAAAAAGAGAGAAAAGGCACAATCAAGAGTACCGAACCTATGTTATCAGGGAATTTCTCACATACTCTACCCAATCAATTCACATACACAAAATACAAGAAAAGTAAAAAGAAAATTAATTGCTTCAAAAATAAAATTAATTAGATGGTGGGAAAAAAAAAGAAAGAAAGAAAGATGCTTAAGTGTTTAGTTAAAATCTAAAGACCATTATTCAGCTAAAGAAAAAGAGAAAAATAAAAATAAAAATAAACTGAATTTAAATGACAAAAAACGAGAAGTCTAGAAGGTGGAAATAACATCAATGCGGCGCCGTTTACTACACAACACCCCTGCTGTGTTTTCGCCCACAACGGGGATCTATTCCCGACGAGGAGCTGGATCGGCCTGTTAAATTCTGGAGCTGCAGAACGCGGCGACGTGGGAGAAGCAGCGGAAGAACTTGAGGACGGGAGGGAGAATCATGGTGAACGTGGGAGGGAACTGCGTCGAGCCGCTGGAGGGAGGGCGTTCCGGAAAGCCGGAACGAGATCTGTAGCCGTGTAAACCTCGATGGAGCTGATGAACGGTGGAAGCGTGGAAGCTAACGTAGGGCGGAGCTCGACGGTTAAATTGGTCCCGGAGACGAACAACGACGTTTCCCCCGCAGCTTGGGAGGAGCTCCTCCTCGCCTTTGCCCTCTACCGCCGCAGCACCGCCGCCTATGATTCCATAGCCACGGACCTCCAAAAGGTCGGCGTCCAAAGAGGGGAAAGAGATAGAGAGAGAGGCGGGGAATCTAGAGAGAGAGAGAGAGATATTGAAGACTACACAAATAAGAGAGGTTCTGTAAAAATGGGAGGAGGTGGAGAAAATTGAGGGAAGAGACCAAAAAAGCTGGGGTATTTTAGTCCTAGATATGAAAATATAGGTATATTTTGTCTATTGTTATATTTGTGTTATTATTTGCATTCCTTATCTATTATTAGGTATATTGAGGTATTACCTCTATATTAAATTAGATAAATCTGTTAGAATCTAGGTTGAATATTTTTGCCATAATTTATTTTTCACCATTGTATTTTATAGATTGTCCAAAGATTTTGGTAAGTCGATTTTCTGTTTCTCGGATTTTTTTTAACATAATTTTAGAGTTTCTAGATGATGATAATAATTTTTTTTTCTTGTTGTAGTAAATGGAGAGTATTTATGTTTAATAATTGGTATTATGTCATATACTACAAAGCACTAATCATCATTTTTAAAAAAGGACTAACCATTATTTTACAATAAAAAGGGCTAGCTATCACACTATTAGAAAATGGACTGTTCTTGAAATTGTCAAATACTATATACTATGTCTTGATTTAAGAATTGATGTATTTTTTTTTTTGTTTTTATTTACTTATTTTAGTAAATAAGTGGAATTAGAATTCTGTAATAAAGAATTTGAAGGCCTTCGAAACAAGCCAAATGTTTGGAACTCATTTTATTAATACTGTACTCGAATGGTGTACGTCAACCTTTAAATTTTGTGGGATTTATTAGTTGGTTTGAGCTGGAGAATTTGTTATTTGATGTATATATAGATGAATTTGTGTATAAAATGGTGTGCAAGATTAATATTCATGCACATTAACAATAATGAGACGAGTAATTAAATCATATTCCACATGGAAAAATCATTAAAATCAATATATTAACAAAAATATTAAACAATAGGTTTTGTCCAAATATTTTTTGTAGAAGATTTTTTCCAAATATTTGATTGTTGAGTTCAATATATACTTTGTTAAATAATAGTACTATAGCATATAAAACTGATAGGTTTTTATTATTTTATATATATTGAACAGTACGGAAAGAGTAGAATAAAGATTCCATTTGAATTTGGATTAGTAAACAAGTATACAACCAATAAGAAAAGAGGAAAACCATACAAATTAGTCAAACAATTTCCCTTACATTCAAACACAACTTCTCACCCTCATCAAAACAATCAATCATCCAAGAAGAACAAAATCACTATGGCCGCCGCTGCCCCACCGCCGTCCTCCGCCGAAGCCCCACCTCCCGGCCACACCATATTCATCCGCATCCGCCTCGCCACCGCCGTCGACATCCCCCACATCCACAACCTCATCCGCCAACTAGCGGTCTATGAGAACCTCACCCACGAGTTCCAAGCCACCGCCGCCGCCCTCTCCGCTGCGCTCTTCCCCGCCGCCGCCACCGCTCCGCCGGTCGCCTCCATCACGACGCTCCTCCTCGAGCTCTCCGCTTCTCCATTCCCACCGTCCCATGATCCGCACTTCACACCTCTCGTCAAATCCATCGAGCTCGAGCTCCCCATCGACGATCAAGAAAGGGAGGCTTTCCGATGCGGTGGCGCCACCGTGGGTGGATACGTGCTGTTATTCCCTAACTACTCGACGTATATGGCGAAGCCCGGTTTCTATATTCAGAATATATTTGTGAGGGAGTGTTATAGGAGGATGGGGATGGGGAGCCTGCTTCTGGCGGCCGTGGCGGCGCGTGCGGCGGAGATGGGCGTCGGTAGGGTGGAGTGGGTGGTGGCGGACTGGAACGTGGATGCGGTCAAGTTTTACGAGCGGATGGGGGCGGAGATATTGCCGGCGACGAGCCTCTGTAGGCTCACCGGTGAAGCTCTTCATGCTTACGCCCACTTCAAATTTTGATCAAAAGTATAATTTTTGTAACGAGATTTTTGGTTGAATAGTCCATGAATTAATAAATTATTAATTCATAGAATTCCACTTTTATAATATTAAAATAAAAAATCCAGACCTTTTATGTTCGTTGATTTTTTTTCATTTTATCTACAATTTGTCACGTTTTACTTAATGTGCCTATTGCTGAACAATGATATCAGAAACGTTCCACCATTTATTGTGGGCACACTTAATGTGCCCGCTGTTGATATAGCAGTGCATTAAAGTCTAGTTTTTTTAGGTAGAGTTTAGTTTTTTTAAGTATGATTTAATTAATTTTGGTATAACTTTTATATTTTAGTCTTTATTTATATCATTGTCACATCATCGTGGACACATTACGCGTACTCATATTGAATATCGGAGCATCACTCACAATGATAAATTCAAATAATGATATCATAAATATATACCTTAAAAATAAATCTTAAAAACTTAAAGCACCATATTAAAAAAATAAATTTGTGATATTGTCACATCAATAATTGAACACATTAGATATCTAATGCACAATATAATAGGTGCAACGTTTTTATTATATGTGTATATATATACATGAAAAAAAATAAATTGTGAAAAGGCTGCAGAAAACCAGAAACACAGTCAATCATGGTTATCAAAACAAATTAAAAAAATAAAAATAAATAAATAAAAATCAAATAATTATAATTATAAAGTTGATCATTGTGTTGATTGTGATACGAATTTTTGTATAAATAAATTCCAACCTTATTAAACTATTGAAAATTCGACACCCTTAGGATTGAATCTCGTATCACAATTAAAACAAAGCCCTTTAGTACGTTTCTCCCGCATCTCCTCCGCACTAAGCCTCTTACTTTTGGGAGGTGGGCCCTTATTCGGCTTAACCACTTTCGGCCCGGTCCATCACTGGTTTGACCGGTCTACCCGGCTCATGATCTGGCTCAACCCCTCCTAGTAAGTCGCCAACGCAAAAGCTTCTAGAATCGTCCTTGGTTCCTCCACCTGCACTTGTCCTTTCAAGTTTTGCTTCAGTACGTCCACGAAAAACATTATGAGTTGATCTTCCGAAACTCCGGTTACAATATTTCTCACGATTTCTTCAAATTCCGCTTGAAATTCCGACACGTTCCCCTTTTGTGTTTGCTTAGATAATTTCTCTTTGTATTCTGCAAAATCCGAGGGCTCGAAGCAAACCCTAATTTTTTCAAGCAAGTCGTGATAATTATAAAAGAAATTGTTCCTCTTCATCCATTGATACCATTCCAAAGCGCCGCCTTCTAACTTGAACTCCAGTATTTGTAGCCTTTGATTTTCTGGGATTTTGTTGTGATTAAATACACTAAATACACTTGGATATTCGATATCCATTGTTGTGGATTTTCCCCATCAAATTTTGGCACAAATCATAAATTTATGTTTTTGTCTTTCCCGCCATATATTTTTTCATGCTACCGTGTAACGAGTAGTAATCTCTAGAGAGAGAGAGAGATAAATATTTAATAGATCCAAGTCTCGTGCAATATTCCTTGCTAGACAAGGATGATAATCGATATATATTTTTAACCTAATGCTACTTAAACTCGAAACACTAATCCTAATATATCTATTGGAATTATCTATTATCTAAATGACAATATTTGCCTTGATTCGATGATGTCATTATATGGGCTTAATGGTCACAGCCGGTATATATAACATATACAGAAAGTTCTATGTATTCTAAGCAGTGGCGGAGCCAGAAATTTCGATCAAGGGGTGCTAAATCAAGATTTTTATATAAATATGGGTGCTAAAACTAAATAATTTCTAAAAATTAAAAAAAATTAGTGCTAAAATATTGCATATATTTTTGGAGGAGGGTGGTGGTGCTCCCTCCAGCACCCCCCTCCTCCCTCCGCCACTGATTCTAAGGGTAGCTGTACATTGTGCATATATAAATGAGTTGTACATGTTGCCCATTTAATAGCAATTAGTGTTGCGAATCTAATTTATATGCAATAGTTACCTTTTAAGTTGTAAGTTATAAAATAATGAATTATATAATGTCAAAAAATAATAGCATAGCATGAGAAAACCTCTTTTTTATCTTTAAGATCATGATTATCACTTAAGCAGTTTGTATGATTATATTGAATATATAGAAATAAGGAAAATAATTATTTACACGTGAATAATACATGAATATTTATAGAATTGTCAAAAAACATACTCCTTCCACCCCATAGATTGGTAAACATTATATATCATTTGGCAATTCACACCAAAGATATCCGATTTCAAATTGGCAAGACTCTCCGCACAAATGACATGCAAATGGTAAACATATCATTGTTAGAGGGACAAGGAGCTTTCTCGCACCCGAACTAGTCTACAGATGTACTGGCCAAGCGTCACTCTAGGTTGATGTCTTCAATTTCAGAATATTTTTGCTTGATATAGTAAAATTGAGAGGATGCATGGATAGAACGAGCAACAAATTCTTGCAAGTATTCCCCGTAGTAGATGTACGATCATTTGAAGCAGTGCAAAGATATTTAAATGGTGAGTCATACGGCGGCGCAAGCAACTATGACGAGCGTACGAGGAAACTCGTGATGAAGATGACAATTGTTGCATATGTGCATACAGATGAATCCGGTCGATCTCCCGTTGATTAGTAAAGTCTTGAAGGATGACGTTGGGAATCAATCCAAGAATACAAAAGTTATATGGGAGGTTCATCTTCACCACCCCCATGATTTATTATGGATACTATGAAGAGGATGGATACAAGATTGTTAAGTTCATCTTTGCTTAAAGGAGCGTGGAGAATTGAATAATGTTAAAATCATCAAGTTTTAGTTAATTATTGAATATATTAAATCATCAATGTTTTAGCATGCATCGCATGTATTCGATCATATAAGTAACTACTGATTTATTAAAGGGAAAAGGGTCGAAGCCACCCCTAATATTTTCCTCTAAGATCAAATATACTCTTAACATATTTTTAGGTTTATATAAGCCCCTAATGTCAGCAATTGGTTAACAAATATGTCATTCCACACTATTGCTACTTCAAAAAGTATCGAGTCACCTCGAGTGTCTGTGTGTGTGAGTGTGTTGTGTTTATCTGATAAAAAAAAAAAAAAACAAAAACAATTTGTATTTACATTTTTCTTCCCCATAAATTCTTTTAATTATTTTGTATCATACATGTTCAAAATATATTTTCTAATTAGAAAGTCATGATGTTTCAAAAAAAAAAAATATTATGATAAAAATCTCATAATGATCAATCTCATTGTTTCCTCGTTTATTGCTTAAGATTCATGATTCTCGATAGTGCATTTACATTTTTGTTAGATAGAGTAAATGAGGAAAATAATTAGTAAAATGCATGTTCTTTGCACATGCATAACATAATACGTGCATATTTCTAAATTTTCCCTAAAATATTAACAATGTATTTAAAGTATAATTTTTCATTTTTTCTCGAATCACCCATTCGTTCTTCATTTGATTGTTAAGATGTAAAACATATTATAAAAAATTGTATGATCAAACTAATTATTTGTAGAGTTTATTTATATTTTTCTTTTGTTCATGAATTCATGCTCTAAAAGGCTTCGTCATAACTAGCTCGAAGAATACCCTTCTTTTTTGATAGAGTAAATGGAAAAATAACTAGTAAAATCCATGTTCTTTGTACATGCATACTGCGTGCATATTTCTAATTTGAAGATGAGAGGGTTGTGTAACAGGAAAAAAAATGGATAAGAAAGTGGGGATGTTTGCTTCGCATCTCTCAAAAAGAGCAGAGATTGATATTAATAATAGTAAAAAAGATCTTAAATAGAACAAAGATTAAGAGATAATATTGATATTAATAATGGTAAACTAAAAAAGCAATAACTCATATATAAGTAGCATTAGATTGAGAGTATAACTCATATATTATCTACGCTAAATCTCATCTCCCTACATACTAACATCCTCCTATCTTCCTTTTTATCACACATACTACATTATTTATATTATTTTTTTCTAGTAGACATGGCAAACGAACAACAAAACCAGCCGTCGTGGACAGAGGAAGTATTAATTATTTATATATTTTATGTTTAGTAAAACCTTATGGTTTCTTTTATCATTTATTTAAATTTCAGTGGTTAAAGAAATGTCTCATACCGCTAAGAGTTGCGTTCCACAAAACAAGAGAAGGTAACCCTATTTTTTTTTTCTTTTTTCGCGGTGCCTTCTATCTTTTTGAGTTGACTTTTTGTGTATGTTTAACTATATTTAATTGTTAGTGTCATAGGTCATGTTTTCATACTCTGCCCACTATCGTAAGTACATACTGTGCATTTATCTATATCTGAAAATGCATTCAAATTAAACCTTTTTTTTTTTTTTTTTTCATATATAGCATTCAATCCTCCCT
The DNA here is from genome assembly GCA_001642375.2 of Mentha longifolia. NCBI lineage: Eukaryota > Viridiplantae > Streptophyta > Magnoliopsida > Lamiales > Lamiaceae > Mentha > Mentha longifolia. The sequence goes on along the minus strand of CM038118.1, from coordinate 29,768,381 downwards.
CTAAATCCTAATATATGACCATCTTGCAAATACACAATTAATTAATTATAATTGGTTCAATAAAATAGAAAAATTGGTCTTTTCATGAAAATAAATCTTACAGAGTTGTCGATTACTGGTGCGTTGACCATTCTCCTAACGGTAGTGAAAAAAGTCCTCTAGATCGAAGATTTGTATTCCAGCGAGGATATTTTTCATATGGCGGTTGAATATGAAAAACATACACATGTCGAAGAAACACACAAGTACTTGTAAAAAGGAAAGTATTATTTTTATAATAAAATTTTAAATCATTTTACATGTACTTACAAAGTATATTTTGTCAAAAGCATTAAAGAAATGAAATGAGCCGACTATTGTGTTTAGGTTAATTTTTTTTTTTTAAGCAAATAGTACTAAGACGGCAAAGAAAAATTGAAAAGAGCTTATTCATGAATCTAATGCGGTAAAATATTTGATGAATGCAAGATTTAAAGAATTTGCTCAGCAAGGCGATGGAAATTACTTAATTTAGAATAGTGCAAGAAGAGCGAAAATAGCTCATTTTTGGAACTCATTAAAATGACAAAATTTTGACCAATGAAAAATATCAAGTGGTGGTTTAAATCATGCCGGTGTCGTAGATATTTCTTGATGGACGCCAGCTAGTGACGGATCCGCCAAAAGTAAAAAAACATCGGTGTATTTTAGTAAATTTATATTTAATTCAAAAAAAAATTAAACATTATACTTTTATTTTTATTAATAATTATAATGTGCATGTGCGGTGGATTCGACGTGAACTTAGATTTGTGTAATATTTTTCCACTTATGATTATGTAATCAAATCTCATTATTTCCTCATTACTCGTTCTTTTTTCCTTTTTATATCTTTAAAATCATGAATCTCACTAGTGAATTTATATTTTTTTGTTAGATAGAGTAAATGAGGAAAATAATTAGTAAAATGCACGCTATTTGCACGTGCATAACATAATACATTCATATTTATATATTTTTTCTAAATATTGAAAGTGTATTTAAAGTTTTTTTTTTTTTGTTTTTTTCTCAAATCACGCATTCGTTTCATCATTTGATTATAAGATGTAAAAAAGATTACGAAAAATTGTATTATCAAACTAATTTCTTGTAGAGTTTATTTTTCTTTTGTTCAGGAATTCATGTCGTAGAAGGCTTCATCATAATTGGCATGAAGAATATCCTTCTTTTTTGATAGAGTAAATGAGGAAAATAATTAGTAAAATGCACGTTCTTTGCACGTGCATAATTTGTGCATATTTCTAATTTTTATATTTTTAAGATCATGATTCTCACTGGTACATTTACAGTTTTGTTAGATAGATTAAAAGAAGTACATAATTAGTAAAATGTACGGTTCTTTGCACGTGCATAATCTGTGCATATTTCTATTTTTTTTCCTAAATATTAAAAAGTGTATTTACAAGTATAAATTATCTTTTTTTCTCAAATCACTCATTCGCTTCTACATTTGATTATTAAGATGTAAAAAAGATTAAAAAAAATTATATGATGAAACCACTTATTTGTTGAATTTATTTTTATTTTTCTTTTGTTCATGAAGTTATTTCAGGGAATGCTTTGTCTTAATTGGGATGAAGAATATTCTTCTTTTTTTTTTTTTTTTTTCTTTTTTTGATGTTGTAGCTTTTGATCTACAGATTTTGAAGAAGATCGTATCAGTTTGAAGTGGGCATCGTATATGTAGTTGTCAAAGTGTTGGGGAGGTTCGCACGAAGAGGCGAAGACTTTATGAATAAAATTGCAACTATTGACAGACGATATTGTGCTCTCATCAACTTAATTAATCAATTCAATTCATGTATGCAAGTCTCTTCTGCGTAGTGTTATTCCCTCTTATAATCATTATTGTCGGACCTGTTGCTCTAGTAATGCTCGTTCATTATTTTTTACCAACTACGCCAATGATCCCACATTCTTTAATTTCTTAACTTATTATTTCTATTGTTATTATCTTAATTTGCTCAAAAGACATTTATCCGCATATAACAAGATTGAATGTTACTTAAAAAAGTGGCAATAGATTCACCCCAATTTGACACTCATATCATGAGATTAACAAGATGACACATGGTTTTCGTGATAGAATTGGTGCCGGGGGCTTTGCTACTATTTAGAAAGGAAAGGTCCGAAATGAGTATTATGTAGCCATTAAAATGCTGGGGGATTCTGGAGCTATTTATCAAGATTTCGTGAACAAAATCTCAGCCATTGGTATAATCCATCATGCAAATGTTTAGTTTGTCAGTTACTGTGTGCAAGGCTCCACACGAGAGGTCATTTTTGATTTCATGGATACAAAATTGGAGATCGTATTAACTGTTGCTTGAGAAATCACGTATTTGCATCAAGGGGGGGGTAACACCAAGATTCAGTGCAACATACATGAACACAGTGAGCATAACTATTAATACTTATCAGAGGAACGACGAGTGATCTTGCGAAATTGATGTCTTTCAAGAGTATTGGTCAAGGGTCTGCCAAGATTGATCTCTTCAGTTTCAGGATATTGTTGTTTGATATAGCAAAATTGAGAGAAAATATGGATAGAATGAGCAACATTTCAAGCAAGCATTTCCCGTACTAGATGTACGAACATTTGAAGCAGGGCATAGATATTTTAAATGGTGAGCTACACGACAGCGCAAGCAATTATGACGAGCGTACTAGGAAACTTGTGAAGAAGATGTCAATTGATTGTTACATTATGGTGCCTACAAATGAATCCAGACAATCGTCCATCGATGAGTAAAGTCATGGAAATGTGAGAGGATGATGTTGGGAATCCATCAATCCCATAATACACAAGTGAATTGGAGGTTCATCTTCACGTGCCCTCCTTCATGATTTATATTGGATACTAGTTGATGATGAGATTGTTGAACTCACCTTTGCTCATGATTAATTAATTAATTAGATATAATTTATTATATATTAACTAATTTCTCTTAGCATCCACCACATATACTTATATATAAGAATTAAAAGGTTGGACATTAATCGGTGAAGAAACAATATTTTAATAAGCAACACAAAATGTAACAACTTACCGATTTATTGAAATCGGGAATAAATAGCATATTTTTGGAAAAATAAAGTGTTGATGACATGATATGCATAATGATTGGTGACATGTTTGTACGTTTGGTTTATATTACCATTGAATGTATGTGAATAATTTTATATTCTTTCGCCCTTTCGTTGACAATTACCCGATCTTATGGATGATATCGAAAATTAAAAAATAAAATTTTATTGCTGATAGAGTAAATAAAGACACTAGTGTAAAATTTTCAAATATCGCAATCTCTTTCCCCTCCTACACATAGGCCCACAAACATGAATTTCTTCTCAGTTATCCACAACTTATTCCTAATTTCTCTCATTGTTGTTCTCTCGCTGTCTTTGGGTGTAGCAAATGTGAATTATAATAAATGCACGATCCTTTATTTCTACGGCTAGATGAGCAGCGTTAGGCACTCTGTCTGTATCGTGGGTGATCCGAACTAGTGTAGTAATGACATATATGATTTATTATGTGAAAATAATGTGACCAGCACCAGGATAATTGATGCTTCTTTCAGTCCACCAATATTCCAAACACACATGGTGATTATTTTCTTTCATTTTTATAATGTATGGCCAATTAATTTCATTCACTGCGCACATCACTTGAAAAATTTATCCTCTTTCACAGTGGGTTGTGCTGCCACTTACGTCATGGCCCATTGCTGGATTTAGACTTCAAAGATACCTGAAAACTGCATATTAGATCCAACAACTATCACCACGTGAGAGTTTAAGGATGTGAACAATATGACACTTTCAAAAATTCATGACGCTCTCGTTTATGGGTTTGAGCTCCGATTCTCTAACCAGTAATTAGAATCGGAGTCAATGAAATTCTTTTCATTAACACCCAAGGGTAAGAGCTCCTCCATTGGGAGAGAAGATCCTTACGAAGTTAAATGGTCTATCCCAAGACCATTCATGTGACTTCTCTAAGTCGAGATGAGATTAAGTAGAAACATACCTAAAACCAGGGCTTGGAAGATGTGGAAGAGTGATGGATCTTCCAAGTGATGAGTTCCTTTAGTTTTTAGAGAGTTATGTCAATGAAGAACAACTCTTATGGTGGTGAACACTCACTTGGCGACCATACCCATGTATATAAAGGGAGCAAACTCTAGACATACTTTTTTATATTTGCAATTCGACCCCTCAACAAATTACAAATGACCTTATGAATCTACATATTAATTCCATGACCATATGATATCCCTCCAATCCAAGCATACTTTATTAAATTACTTTAATTGGATTAACATAAGACAATTATATACATTTAATTTAACATATGTTTATTCACATTAGATTTATTGATTAGTGTGTTTTTGTGTATTTTTATATCTTTTGTGTGAGTTCGTTTTTGTCTACTTTATTCGTTTTTCTTGTTTGTTTTTATGTGTTTTAGGTAAGTTGGAGTCGTATGGTAAAAGGAGTGTTCGAGCAAGGAAAACATGCAAGAAACGAGAGGAATAGAAGCATCAAGAAAGAGAAAAAGGAAGAGGAAGGGCAGCCAAGAGTCCGCGACCGCGAGCACCTTCGCGGCCGTGAGGACAAACAGGATCGGACCCCTCGCGGCCGCGAGGGAGTCCGCGATCGCGAAGCCCGGCAGATTTTTATGATTTTATTTCCCTGTTTACCTAGGATTTTTCCATCTATAAATATGTAATAACTTTAGACTGAAAAATACTTTGGATACATTATTCTCTCTTTAGTTTTTAGTTCTAAAACACTTGAGGTTTAGTTTAGATATTGCTTTGAAGATTATAGCTTTTGCATTCAAGATTTAATTCAAGTTCTTCGTTCTTTCTTTCGTCTTCGATTCGTAAGTTTATTTTGTGTTCTTAGATTAGTTTTACTTGCTTTGATTAATTGCTTTTATTAGTTTAGATTTAATTGCTTCCTTTATGGTTTTCCTTTCAATTCATGCCTAGATAGATTTATTACTTTTTTCTTAGTTTAATTCTTTCTCCCGTGTGACAGACGGGAGTTTTTTTATTTGCTCTTAATTGCTTTCTTTTATTTTAAGTCTAGGTTAGATTTAGTTAGATTTATTTGCTTTCTTTTAATTAAGTCTAGGACTTAATAATTAAACTAAAAACCCCTAAATATTTATTTACTTTCGTAGAGTGTTTAGCGCGTGTGTTCATACGATAAATCACCCTGTTAAGCTTTCCTTGAGATTCGACATTTGGGTTAAACTTACTAGTTCTACGATAGGCATAGTTCTATTGCTAGCACTTTTAGGTGAAACAAATTTTGGCGCCGTTGCTGGGGACAGCTTTAGGTGATTAATTGTGTGATTGTGTTTTTATTTATATTTATTTTCGTTTTCTTTTAAAAAAAAAAGTTTAATTTTTGGGTTTTTCCTTTGTGCTTTCCACCGGTGCTTTTTAACCCATTTGTTGAGTGTTGTGCATGCATGGTCGTCGAAGTCTTCAAGAAGAGCTCTCGCCATTCATAGACAACATCAACCTAAAAAAAGCGATTCTGGCAAGCAAAAAAGGAGGAGAGATTAGTGAAGGTTCGGACAGTGGATTGGGTTTTATTGCATCACCAATTTTTGAGAAGTTGCTTAGTCTGGAGTAACTAGCGCAAAGGTCCATTCAAGCGTCGGAGAGAGTAGACGTGGTGAGCATAGACGAAGGCTCAAGTTCTAGCTCTGACGAGTCAGCCGATTCTGAGCAACCAAGAGATATGGCAGAGCAACCACTGAATCAGTATGGCCGCCCCACTGTTACTGATTCCACATCGGCAATTATCCTAACCAAGGAGGTTAGGGATTATGAACTGGAACCACAACATCAACAATTGTTGCCTTCTTATCATGGCATGGCGAATGCGGATGCCCTTGACTTCATCTAAGAGTTCTGTTCAATCGTTCAGAATTTTCCATTGGGAAACATCTCGGAGGACCAATTGAGGATGAAATGCTTTCCTTTCTGCCTAAAGGATCGTGCAAGGATGTGGTACCGTTCCCTCTCAGCTGGATCGATGACTACATGGAGGCAAGTTTGCAAGAAGTTTATGCTGAAATACTACCCCAACTGGAAAACTCAAGAGGTTTGATCGAAGATTATACACTTTGTCCAAGATGCTGATGAGCATTTTCATGAGGCTTGGGAGAGATTTCAGTACTTGTTGCAGCAGTGCCCACATCACCAATTTGCTAGCGAAATGTTATGACAATTCTTCTATGATGGACTCAATTCATCGAGTCAGACGCTGGTAGACAACACTGCTAGAGGAGATCTGGGATCGAAGACTGCTACCAAATCAAAGATCATCTTCGAGACTGCCGCAACAACTTCGTAACGCAAAACAATCGACCCCAACTGAGAGAAGCTAGTGCAATTGGTGCTAGCTCGGAGATGAAAAAGCAGTTGGCAGATGTGATGAGAAAACTGCAAGAAATCGAGATGAAGGCAGAATCACCTACCCCTACTCCTCCGGTCAAGGTACTCAAGCGACAACAAGTTCAAGTTCAATCACAAGAGAATGATCTGGAGGCGTGTGAGATCTCTCAAACACTTAACCATTTTACTAATTGTTGTCCGAACATGGGCAATTTTACATATGAGGAGGAGCTGAAGAAGTCTATGCCGCCTAAGGATATGTGCCTCAATAAGCGACGCCTCAACGAAGTTATACATGGCGAAACCAACAAGGCATGGGTTACCGACCTTCGCAAGGTCGAGGAGGAGGCACGGGCTATCCAATTTGTCGTCCACCCCCTCAAAATTGCCAATATCCTCCATACTCTCCATAATACCCAGCTCAACCTTACTACACTCTACAAAACCCATACTATCCACCACCACCATCATCTTACTACCCTCCACAAAACCCATACTATCAACCTCCCATACCCACGTATACACCTCCACAACAACCATATTACCTTATACCTCTACCTCAACCATACCCTCCTCAAAACATTCGCCCTCAAAACCAACCTCCTCAAGTTCCACCGCCTAATCCTCAAGTACTGTCACCACATCCTCAAGAGTCCCAAGAAGCAGTCAACAAACGCTTCGAGTTGCAAATTGGGAAAATGGCGGGCACCATGAATCAACTCCAACAAACCATGCAGCCCAATAAATTCCAGCCCAAGGAATGCAATCTCATCAAGTTCAGGCCGTCACTGTATTGAGAAGCGGTAAGGTTGTGGACAATGGGGTGAAGATGCTTGAATTTTCGGAGAATTTTCAAAAGTCTCGTATCTCCCAGGGTTCGCGACCGCGGAGCCCTGCAGGATCGGACCCCTCGCGATCGCGATGGGGTCCACGACCGCGAGGCCTGGACGATTCGTAAGTTTATTTTGTGTTCTTAGATTAGTTTTACTTGCTTTGATTAGTTTAGATTTAATTACTTCCTTTATGGTTTTCCTTTCAATTCATGCCTAGATAGATTTATTGCTTTTCTCTTAGTTTAATTATTTCTCCCGTGTGATAGACGGGAGTTCTTTTATTTGCTCTTAATTGCTTTCTTTTATTTTAAGTCTAGGTTAGATTTAGTTAGATTTATTTGCTTTCTTTTAATTAAGTCTAGGATTTAATAATTAAACTAAAAACTCCTAAATATTTATTTGCTTTCGTAGAGTGTTTAGCGTGTGTGTTCATATGATAAATAACTCTGTTAAGCTTTCCTTGAGATTCGACATTTAGGTTAAACTTACTAGTTCTACGATAGACCTATTTCTATTGCTAACACTTTTAAGTAAAACATTTATAATAATTTTTTCCTATTATTTTTTAATAATTATTGAACTCGTGTATAGAGTAATATACATGAATGGTCAAGTACATGTGTATATATTTTGATGGGTAGACATATTTTTGGCAAAATGTAATGTTGATGACTTGAAGTTGAAGTCCATAATGGCTGGTGACAAGTTTGTACATTTGATTTATGTTACGATCAAACGCATGCGAATAATTTTATATTCTTTAGCTCTTTCCTTGACAACTACTCATTTTTCATGGATGATACAAAAAACCAAAAAATAAAATTTAATTGTAGATAGAGTAAATAAAGACTTAGTGTGTAGATTTTTCAAAAGTCACAGTCTCTTTCCCTTCCTATGCGTAGGCCCCACAAACATTAATTTTTTCACAGTTCTCAGCAACCTATTCCCAATTTATCTCATAGTTGTTCTCTCACCGTCTTTGAGTGTAACTGATGTGAATAATAAAAACTGCATGATCCTTTCTATTTGCAACGAGATGAGCAATGTTAGGTACCTTCTACGTATCATGGATGATCCCAACCAGTGCGATGATGAAGGATATGATTTATTATGCGAAAATAATATGACCACCATCAAGATAGATAATGTTTCTATAAACAAAAGTGACATATGCTTTTTCCTCTCCTACACTCCTAATCAGTCCACAAATATTGCAGCCAAACGCATTTTCTTTCATTTTATAATGTATTGCCAATCAATTTCATTTGTTGCACTCATCTATTGAAGGATTCCTCATCCTTCACCGCCGGTCGTGCCGCCACTTTATGCAATAAGCCACACAACAGAGCAAGCAATTATGACGAGTGTACGAGGACACTCGTGACGAACATGGAGATTGTTGCATTATGGTGCATATAGATGACTCCGGACAATATCCCGTCGATGGGTAAAGTTTTGGAAATGTTGGGGAAGAGGAATAATGAGATTGTTGAGCTATCCTTTGCCCAAGAATAATTAATTAATTAATTAATTATCCACCACATATACTCATGCATATATAAGATACAAAAGGTTGGACATCAATCAGCGGAGACACAACATTTTGTAAAGCAACACAAAATTTAACAACTTACTTATTTAATAAATTCAGAGATAAACCAGGAATAAAACAAACAATTCAAGTCAACAAAGATAGTAACATACACAATATTTAATCATAGTTTCATTTTTCATTTGACATTGTGATTTAAAATATTTACATATGAGGCCGATCAAAAGATTATTGCAATAGTAGGATGTCACGATCCCTTGTCCCTAAGAAAGAATCAGTCGGAGCGTGACTAGGGGTTCGATAGAAGAAGTAGAGAAGAAAAAGAAAAAAAAATACTTATAATTTGTTATCAACGAAAATGATTAACTGAATAGACTCGATCAATAGAGACTTAGAAGACAAACGGAGATACGAGAAAGATCACGACTCAAATATTATATAATTATCGAAGAGAAGAAATCTTGTAGGGTTGAACACAATCCAAATTCATGAAGGAATAAAAGCAGAGTAGTTCCCGGTTTACTAGTTCATGAAGCCAGTTACACTTACTTATCAAAATACGATAATTGAAGCTTATAAAGAAAGTTATTGACAAAATAGATACATACATAAAGATGTGTATCTTTTTCTGAACCAAAATCAAAAGGGTAAATGACTACTCTCATTTCTCTCAACATCATCGCCTTTGCCACCTTGCTCAACTTCCAAGTTTTTGAAAACACGAGCAGAGCTGAGTAATTGATGTATTACGTGGGGTTATGCCAAAAATATTTAGGATATTGGCAAAAAAACACACGAACTTTGGGGGTAGTTTGGTTTTGCATACGAACTCGAATTCGTGCTAAAAAAATACATCAACTTACAATGTTTTCCAATTTTGAACGATTCCCAAATTTGGTCAAAATTGAATCCGATGTGATGCACAAGTGGCACCCCTATAGATAAAACGACGTCGTTTCGAGTATGGAAATTAAAAAAAAGAAAATCAAAATTGTTATTTTAAATCCACCTCACCCTGCAGCTCATCTCCTCCACCTCTCTTCTACCTCTCTTCTTATTCCCGACAGAGACTCCAACCCTCAGAACATCAACCACCAGTCTCTCGTCGCCGCCGATGTTGTATCGCCGCCATTCCGGCAGAGCAGCTCCACGACTGTCCCCACCTTACCACCTCTGTTCTCGCCGTCAGCGATGTCGCCCCTCTCACGGATCTAGTTCGGCAACGCCGCCACCGGACGGATCTGCTCACGATTCCGGCTGGTGGTGGTTGGAGGTCAGCTCGAGGAAGAACCTCAAGAATTGTGTGTGTGTGTGTGTGTGTGAGAGAGAGAGAGAGAGAGAAAGAGAAATAATTGTGAGAGAGAAGAGAGAGGTCGAGTTCCAACACGCAGTGGGTCACGAAGGCTCCCATCGCCACATGCTCCAAGACCGCCACCTGTGGGGCCCACCCCCTCACTATCAGGCCTCTGCCTCCCGTCCTCCCCTTGAAATTCTCCGGCATCCACTCCTCGTCGTTGTCGCCGCGGTTCCAGTAGTGATCGGCGTAGTCGGGCTCAAGCTCGAGCTCGTAGAAGCTGTTGAAGATGACTCCGCAGCTTCTGGCATCGGAATCCCTCATCTGCTGTATCCAACTCGTGAAATCATCGTCCTTGTTCTCATTCAGACTTGGTAGAGAGAGGTGTGAGGGAGATGAGGTAGAATTAAAATAACAATTTTGATTTTTTTTTATTTATAATTTTCATACTCAAAACGACGTCGTTTTATCTTTAGGGTGTCACTTGTGCGCCACGTCGGATTCAATTTTGACCAAATTTGGGAATTGTTCAAAATTGAAAAACATTGTAAGTTGATGATTTTTTTGGCTCGAGTTCGAGTTAGTGTGCAAAATCAAACTACCCCCAAAGTTTGTGTGTTTTTTTTGCCAATATCCCAAAATATTTTGGTAAAATAATCAACAATCATGCATTTCACAATTACCACAAGGTTTAATCAAATGACTTGTCAAACAAAGCAAAATTTGTTTTGATAAACAATCGGAATACACATTCCTCATTTTCTCCAAACCTACATTAGCCATATATGTCACCGCGCCGGGCAAGGTGGCCAACTTGCCAGACGCAACCCTGCGTGAACTTGCCCTTGGGAGCCCAAAGTTCACGACTTTGTGTACACACAACCTGTTTAGTGAATTTCGCTAGCTCAGGCTCAATCAATGGAAATGTTGGTAATCCAATACAGATAAGCATCATACATAAAGTCAAAAGCATTGTTATGCATGAAAGGGTTTGAGTCAACTTGGTTTACTTTCAAAACATACTTCATCATAACAATAATATTTATTAGAATAGCGCGCGCGACACAATGCGCCATAGCTCCAAAATATCTTAGTGAGCGATTAACAACTATGCCAATGAGTATATATAACTCATATATTTTGGAAAAATAAGTCCAACTCTTGAAGCGTAGAAAATGGTCGGTTTTAATAGGTATAAGCTAAACCCAACGTCTACGTCGAGCCGCGCCTATTCATATCGATACCATAATTCTTAAAATAAAATCAGGTTTCTAAGAAAATGTATTCGTCTTCTATGTTTTCTTAGTTGCATATAAATTTGGAATCCTTTAAATCTTTTATTAAAGGGATAACCATTTTCTTCCAATTCGTTAAATATTTCACCCGAAATTAGGATAAATTTCGGAACATATTTTTGAACTAATTAAAACTTAGGAGTAATTGATTAAACTTAATTAATTAGAGTCCATAACTTAATCAAACTGAGCCCATCTAAATGAAATCCGTTAAGTCCAGTGGAAGAATTGGCCCAACAGAAGAATTGGTCAAAATCGGCTCCCCTCTCAAATTCCTCTCTGCCGATTTTCCGGCGTGAAAAACGCCGTCACCACCGTCCTTCCGGCGTCAAGCTGCCAGCACCACGACGGCCTTACTGCGTCGCCGCCACGCTCGGCCTCGTCTTCACCCTCCGCCTCTCTCTCTCGCTGCTGGAGTCCCGACGGGTCCGCAGCCGGCGCCGCCACGATTCCGATTGTAGCAACAGCAGGGCAGGCTCCGCCGCCGTGCCTCCGCCCTCGCACACTCTCCGTTGATCCGCCGCCTATTCGTTTCTCCACGGCCGCCAACGGCGCCAACAATAGTAAGGTGAGTTTCCCTCAACCCTACCCCTCCTTTTATTTCATTACAGTTCATAGCTATAGATTTTAGGTCGCAAGTTCTGGTTCGTTTATTCTCTAGTTTCGTGACTTGAAAGCATGAATATAAGTAGCATTTTTGTTGCATTATGTTCTGTTTCTGTTTTGAGTCCTATTTCCAGTTTTGAGTTATAGTTCACGCATATATGTAATTAAGGGGTGAACTACAATTCTTACTGATAGTGTTATAATCGTTGGTTTTGGCTGCGGATTTGAGAGGATGAAAAGCTGGAGAATCCTTCTTCTGCTTCTGTCCTTACGGTTCAAGCCTCCTTCTTTCGTTTTCTCCCCTCCTCTTACGTATTCTCTATCTGCTTCTGCTTCTGCTTCTGCTTCTGCTTCTTTTGAGTGAGTTGGTGGTGCTTTGCTTGTACAGGAAATTTATTGGTGATCTTTGAGTGAACTTTGTATTTCAGCCATGTGGTATATCTGATATTCAAGAATCAGCTTATATCTTGAATTCTAAGTGTATAACATGCTGAAGTGTATATGTTTTCTTGTATTTGTGGATTCAAGTCTTTATGTAAGTGTTTTACTTAATGAACTGAAGGAAGGAGTTGGTAGATATCGAGAATGAGTAACACGAGATCATCCCAACCATCAGAACCCTCCAAGCGTAAACGTGGGATGTTCCAGAAGGACTGTAAGTTTGAAGTTTCTTATTTGTGATTTCATGGTATTTGTTCTTTAGACTTGACACTCTTATTGTCTGTCTATGTGGAGGGAGCAGTGCAGTATATGATGTACGGATTTGGCGATGATGTTAACGTATGTCATACCTTCTTATTCTCTTCAACCTTGTCTTTTGCAATGTAGTTCGAGATTCATTTGAATTTAGTTTACAAGAAGCCTAAATAATACGCTTGTGTTGCTATTGTTGCACTGCAGCCGCTTCCTGAGACTCTTACACTTGTTGAGGACATTGTTGTTGAGTACGTCACAGATATGGCAAGTCGTCTCGTCTGTTAAACTTTTTTTCGTAACTTCTATTTCTGTAATACTCAAAAGAATTTCATATTTTTATGAAATGGATTTTTACTTCAGGTCCATAAAGCTCAAGATATTGGATCTAAACGAGGAAAACTTTTGACAGAGGATTTCCTCTTTCTAATCCGAAAGGTAAATAGTTGTGATAGAAAATTACTTTTCTTATTGCTATAGTCCTCTTTGTTGTGGCCAATCTTACTAGATCATTTAGAAAGTAAGCATAAAGGATCATGTTGTGGTCGTGTAGGATTTGCCAAAACTCAAGCGGTGCAAAGAGTTGTTGTCGATGAACGAAGAACTGAAGCAAGCAAGGAAGGCTTTTGATGAAGACAAACTGGCTTTAGCTGACTGATGTTGAGTAATTCAACAGGGTATAGTATTCTGACTCTAATGGCATGAATTAGTGTTTCTTCAGCAGTTCAATAATCTTCTGAGATTCATTGAAGAGGAAAATGCTTCAAATGTAGCTAAGAGTAGAATTGGGCATAATTGAGCTCCCCTTTCTTTGATATTTCAGTGGAGACAATTTAGTGGATAGAATAGAATGTTTGGATGTTTATAAAATTTTTAGTGTTATCCTTGAATATTTTGTTGAAGAACTCTTTAGGTGTCAATTCTAACTTTATAATGTTTGAAAATTTTGATGAAGAATTATAATTAATCACAGAGTAAGTGCAATCATCAAGTGCAGTACTACAGTAAAGAAAATGGGCCCAAATAGGAGAAAAAGATGAGATGAAAAGTAATATTTAATTGGTACTATAGCAAGTATAAGTTTAAGTTTGGAGGTTATAAGGATAAAATAGTAAAATTCACAATATATTTAATTTATTATTTTAAATGGGAGCTATAAAGAGTAAAATAGGGGCTGTGTATAGAATTACCAAGAAACAATAGCCCCAATTTTTCGGATCAAATAATTATAATTATAAAGTTGATTGCATGTGACGAAAAATTCGTAAAAATTAAATTCCAACCCCTAAAAAAATGAATAAATAAATAAATAAATTTGACGCCCTTATACAACCTGAGACTTAACTCCACACGGGCATGGTTGTTTGGGATTGAATCTTTTATCACAATTAAAACAAAGTCCTTTACTTCGCTTTTCCTGCATCTGCGCCGCACTAAGCTTCTTCCTTCCGGAAGGCAGCAGGACCTTGTTCGGCTTAACTGCTTTCGGCCCGGTCCACCCCCAGTTCGACCGGTCTACCCGGCTCATGATCTGGCTCAACCCCTCGTAATAAGTCGCCAACGCAAAAGCTTCTAGAATCGTCCTCGGTTCCTCCATCTGCACTTGTCCCTTCAAATCATTCTTCAGCCCGTCCACAAAAAACGTTATGAGTTGAGCTTCTGAAACTCCGGTCACGATATTTCTCACGGTTTCTTCGAATTCCGCTTGAAATTCCGCCACGTTCCTCTTTTGCGTTAGCTTAGATAATTTCTCGTTGTATTCTACAAAATCCGAGGGCTCGAAGCAAACCCTAATTTTTTCGAGCAAGTCGTGATAATTATAAAAGAAATTGTTCCTCTTCATCCATTGATACCATTCCAAAGCGCCGCCTTCTAACTTGAGCTCCACTATTTGTAGCCTTTGATTTTCTGGGATTTTGTTGTGATTGAAATACGCTTGGATATTCGATATCCATTGTTTTGGATTTTCCCCATCGAATTTTGGCGCAAGATTATGAACTTCCGTTTCAGCCTTTCCCGCCATGTATTTTTTGATGCTAACTACCGTGTAAGGCCTAATTAACTCTAGAGAGAGAGATTTAAATATCATGATTGTAAAAGGCCAATTTATAGATCGAAGTATCGTGCAATATTATATTCCTTGCTAGACAAGGATAATTTACAATCGAGATATATATATATATTTAACCTAATGCTACTCAAACTTGAAACACTAATCCTAATATATCTATTAGAATTATCTACGATTATATAAATGACAATATTAACCTTGATTCGATGATGTCTACACCGGAGTAATGCTCCAATGCCCATCGTGGGCACGCTTAATATGCCCACAGATGATGTGTCATTTGATATAAATAAACATATTAATAAAAAAACATGCCAAAATTAATTAAATTATACCATAAAAAACAAAACCCTACCTAAAAAAATTAAATCATAACGGGAAAGATTGCCGACATGACATTGTGACATTACCGGTGGACATATTAATTGTACCCACGATGGACATTGTAGCGTTTCTAGTCTACACCGTACCACAATATTATATGGGCTAAATGGTCACAGCCGGTGTATGTATAACATATATAAGAAAGTTTTATGTACATTGTGCATAAATGAGTTTTACAAGTTGCCCATTTAAAGCCCCGGTGCATTCGTCCATGCATTCATATATACATATATGTATGCGTATATAAGGTTGGATGGGTTCACATAAAAGAAAGTTATGATGTAAAAAAATAAGAATAAATTTGAATCACTGATCTTTGTATGATCTACGACTCATATTACTATTAGCATGATTGTTATACACAATAAACATGAAATTATACATATACAATTTTTATACGTAAAGTATTTTATATTTATTATGTATTGATTATTAATGGTCCAGATATATTCTTATTTTTCAAGTCATAATTTGTTTGCCACATTAATCAAATTATGTATAGGATTGAAATCGCATATGCATATGACCTATATGAGAAGATAATTAATATATTACATAGATTTGAAATTCTATTTTTGAGATCCTAGATTTTGATTATCCAGTTGTCGATATACTTATGTAAGTGTAATCTACTATACAAACGAGATTTTTTCTTCATTATCTGTCGATAGATAGATATACAAAACTCATCTTTTTTCTATTTTTTTTTTTAATTAGGTAAACATAAAATTTAAAGACCGCACGGAGGACTTGAAGTTACCCTTCTTCTTTACAGTTTATTCGATTTTTGTAATCTTTAATCTTTATATATTCATCCTTTCCATAACTAAATGAAAAATCTGTTTATTTTTAGTAAGGTATATACGTATTTGACTTCGACCGATCGACAAACTTGGAATAGTCAAGCCTATATTTATACACTCTCTCGAAATGCAATACAAATTAAAGCACGTGCATTCTGAATTAACTATCTATCATTGTAAGAGTATTTGTCAAATTAAAAATAAAAAAGTAAACGTACAATTATTTTTAGTGAATCACAATAGCTAGTATATTATATATATATATATATAGCTTAAAAATATGATGAATAGGTGTATTATATTATGGAATATATTGATAGTATATTGTTTGGCAAGGGGTATATAATGGTCAACAAGGGTAGTAACATAAGCAGAAAGTGATTAGAGTTGGAATAGTAACTATACACTCGGCTCCTCGGAGTGTATGTTGTATTTTTTGCATCTTTAGTGCATCCTTGCATTTGTTCACACATATTCCTCCTGCCCCCACTGGGCAATTAGTCTTCAAGCTTGTTTGGCAAATCTTTTCTCCATTTGGTATTATTAAATCTGTCATAGTATTAATAAGAATTAGTAATATACTAAAGTAGCTTCACAAAAAATAATCCCTTTTAAATTAAAGTATGTAATTAGGGAAAAGAGAGAGAGAGAGAGAAATGCTTACCAGCAGAGACGAGAGCTAGAGAAAACATTACTAGCAAGAGAGAAGTCAAGAGCTTAGCCATTTTTTTTATAATAGTGATAAAAAAAAATATAAATGATTAATTATAAAACTAAAAGTTATATGTGCTCGACCTATTTATATACTCCTATATTACAAGCTATTTAATGATAGCTATATTGTAATACAGGAATATACTCCTCCCTTTCATTTACTGCGAGATTTTCTTGATTAATTGACCGCCTTTTGTATTTTTGAAAAACTTTACTTTTTTTAAGCAAATTATCAATATATCAATATAATAGCAAAATAAATTGCAATCCTACTTCACGTTGTCTCGATTTTTAGTCATTATTTTCTTAAATTTTCATGACTTTGACTTATTAATCAATAATTAAATATATGTAATTTACAAGGATTATAAAAAATTAAAATGTATAAATTCAAAATTCATTACCTATTTAATACTACATATCTTCAATGAGAAATGATATGCTACTCACCTCCCGGTGGGCACCTTCGTGGGCACCTCGTCGTTTTATCACGTTTGCATTGTTTTTTTTAATTTTTATTTTTATTCTATATTCTAGTATCTTAGAAATTAATTTACAAATCATAAAATCTAAAAAATACATAAAAATCGAAGCTCGATTTATTTTATTACTCATTTTTTGAAGTTAAAAATAAAAAAAAATAAATTGAACATTGATTTTTTAGATTTTATGATTTGTAAATTAATTTCTAAGATACTAGAATATAGAATAAAAATTAAAATTAAAAAAAAGCAATGCAAACGTGATAAAACGACGAGGTGCCCACGAAGGTGCCCACCGGGAGGTGAGTAGCATATCATTTCTCTATCTTCAATACCCATAACAAAATATTTTATATATCATAAATGCTAAAGAAATATATGATTTTGAAAATATAAAGAAGCTAGGATATTATAATCAACAATTCATGGACTAATTAAGAACAATCCTCCGTGATACATGTCATAAAAATCTATAATGAAGGCTTTGCGTTAAAGATTGAGTCAATGGGAAAATTTTGTTTCGAATAAAACGAATTTATATATTTAACATACATCTAGCGTAAGCAAGTTACATTATATTAAAACGTTGCACATTAATTTTTTTTATGAATAAAGATAAGATTTGTGTGAGTCGTGGAGCTATACATTGAGCTTAAGATATATATAGATCAAGTCTTCAAGATACGTCCTCGGAGTTGTACTTTGCGCTTCTTTAATGAATCCTTGCATTTGTTCATACATATTCCTCCTGGGCCCGACTCTGCAATTAGTCTTTAAGCTTGTTTGGCAAATCTTTTCTCCATTTGGTATTAATAAATCTGTGATAGTCTTCATAATTAATATATCAAAGTTAGGAATGTTCCCCTATTTAATGGCGGGCACATTAAATGCCACATAAATAATTTTTTCCATTTAGGGTTGAGATTCTTTTAGTAGAATTTAATTTTTTTGGTAAAATTTAATATTTAAGGTATATATTTAAATTAGTTTCTCTATTTATAATTGTGTCACGTTATCCGTGGGCACATTAAAGTATGCCCACGATGGGCATTGTAACATTACTCATATCAAAGTAGCTATACAAAAATTAATTCTTTTTAAACTAAAGTATGTAAATTAGGGGAGAGAGAGAGAGTGTGTGTGTGTGAAGATATTTTGACTAAAACAAATAACAATTAACTCAAACTAACTAGTGAATGAAAATACTTACAACATTTGCATCATTAGCGTGTTCTCAGTCATCAATTTTCTGATATGGGTGGCAAGTTTCCTGTTAGGACTGCTAGACGCATCACCGAATCACACTAGTATGATATTGTCCGTTTTGGGTCAAACCTGCACGATTTTGTTCTTGGGCTCCTTCCCAAAAGGCCTCTGTCACGACCCGAACCCTGGGCCTATGCGTTTATGCTGAGCCACATCGGTTGGGAAGGCAGGCATCGATCATGAAAAGAATATACATAAACTTTCAAAGGAAATTATGAGTAAACTCATGAGAAAATTGATGTTTAGAAAGGAAGCTTAACAGATGAAAGAAGGGCTTGATATTTGAAAGTGGAAACTTGGCGTATGAAAGAAACGTTTCCAAGGAAAAAGCTTAGGTCAGAGCAACAACCTAAGCTCTGATACCATTCGGTATGGCACTTTTGAGGTTGGGATGAACTTGGTTCAAGGTCGATGGTTAACTCCAATTGCCGGTCCGGTGGCAATCATGGCAAGAACTTTGTGAAAATGTCCTCAAAATCTCGTATAGTCGGCACGTCTTTAACTCTTCTTTTGATCGTTCTATCAATAGACTAAGTATGCTTCTACATTTTTAATTTTTTTTTAGAACCTTTTCAGCTTGGATTGGTGTAATGATCAACATCTTTCTCTTTCTTCCTTCGATCCCATTGAAACATGTTGGTTTTCCTCCTGGCGGCTGAAAGCACATCTGTCTCTGCTCATATCGAATCGTATCGTGATTCACTTTTAACAAATCCAAGAATAAAATGTTGTCTACGTCCCGCATTCGTAAATGATTCAAATTCTTAGCTATCATCTTACAGGATCCTAACTAGAATTCTAGGTTAGGGCAAACATGCGTGATTGAGATAAATTTTACTACTAGTGTGATAACTCTTAGTCCTCAACTAGTTCGCTCTACGTTAAGCTCAAGAGTATCTATGCACTTACTTGATATAAAGGAATGCAATGTGCCGGTGTCAAAGAAGATAATAATGGGTACACCCATCAGCTGACCCGTACTTGATAAATTGCGCTAACTTGTCCTGCGATTTCTAGTTTAGTGCGGAAATACTATGACTTTGTTGTAGGATTTGCTACAGATACAATGACTCTTGCCTTAGTCGTGGTAAGAGGGCTTGCTGGGATTGACGCTAGCGTGGTTGGGGTATCCCATTCGTAGCTCTTCAATGCTTAGCGTGTAGTCACCGATTAACTCAAATCTTATACTTGCTCTAAAGTTTAACACAATATCCGTCAATACTCATTCTTGAAACTGATAAAGATTGTATAGTCTATACCGATGCGTCCAAAAAAAAGAATTGGTCGTGTATTGATGCAAGAATGGAGGTGTGCTGAGTGGGTTGTTGTTAATGAATAATGTACAACTTGGTTCAAGTTCGGTTTATATGTCTTCATATATGTAAACTAATACTATGTTTGTCCGCTGCAACACTTCCTTTGATATACTTTTGAATTCAACTTCAGTATGTGGTTTATTTCCACTAAATACTATCCTACATGTACTCTTGAATAATGTGGTGCTCAAGCTATCTATTTCTATCAAACTTATGTTTTAATATGGTAACTTATATTCTTGATTCTAAAGTTACTAGTATGCCTTGAGTATCGATACTAATATCCTTATTGATTATTGTATAATCAATTATACATGCCAATGATTCAATTAAGTTTTCCTTTATTGTTTAATTATTTGTCAGCGTAACACCCCGGCTTAGGATATTATTGTGCCCCCTAATGTCGGGGCGTTACAACCTCATACTATGTGGTGGTTGTTCCCCTTTATATTCAGGTATATCTACCTTATATTTTAGATATATGACTTGCTAGTCTTCAAACAACAAGGACCGCATCATTGTCTTCCCCTCCAATGATAATCTGCCTTTGTACTCGAATTACCCGGCATGTCCTGGCACAAGTAATCCACAGATCTCCCAAATCATTGAGCTTAAACTGAGGGGCATGTCCACACATTATAGACGGAATCCATTACCTGTGGGTTCCACACCTTGCCATAGCCGAAACCTTCGGCTCTGATACAACTTGTTAGGATTGCCAGATTGGCCACTAATACCACACTAGTATGATATTGTCCGCTTTGGGCCAAGCCCGTACGGTTTTGTTCTTGGACTCCTTCCTAAAAGGCCTCATACTATAGTAGTGGTGCTCCTTTTATATACAAGATCTATCTCCCTTATATTTCAGATGTGAGACTTGCTGGTTGTACCCAACATTTCCTCTGAAATTCCTTTCAAGTATCCCTGAATCCGAATGTGTGAATGGACTTGGAGGCATTATGAGCTGGGATCCATTACCTTGAAGCATCTGAACCATATCTTTCATGGATGCTCAATATGAAGCATACCACTGAATACAATGAAGCCCAACAATGCTAAGTTTCCGTGTTATGCTAGTGTCGTCATCTCCTTCCACAAGCAACTGGAAGTCATTACCAAGACTCAAATAATTATATATCTCATGTGAAAAACGTGGTTGATAGCTATCATCATTACCACTAGTGTTATCCAGATTGACTTTTAACCTCACTCCAACCATATTGAGCAGCAACACTCCGAAACTATAAACATTAGACTTGTGGGAAACCCTCCAAAATGTCATGGACAAGAGCTCCGGCATCATTCCTCTGGTGGCAGTCACGGTCACACTACCTTGTCCCATGGAGCACAGTTTCGCCAGCCCGAAGTCACAAATCTTGGGGATAAAGTTGTGGTCTAACAAGATGTTGTGCAGTTTGATATCGAAGTGCATAATTTGTCGATCATAGCCTTGGTGAAGATAGTGTATGCTTTTGGCGATGCCTACAACGATACCATGAAATTGTTCCCAGCTCGAGCTGGACTCGTTGTCCTAGGACATGAAATTTTGAGGGTACCATTTGGGAGGAATCCGTAAACCACAACTTTGTGAGATCTTTCCGCGCAAAAGACCACCAGACGAACCAAATTCATGTGGTGGATCCTTCCAAGAGTACTGACCTCATTTATAAACTCCTCGCCGTCATTTTTCGAATGGTTGAGCACCTTAGCAGCAATATTGATCTCGCTCAACAACTTTCCTTTGTACACCGTTCTGTACCCTTATTTCCCCAATTTTTCACTGAATCGCTTGGTGTTTTTAATATCCGAGTAGCCGAATCTGGTAGGCCTAAGAGCTTCGAAATCTGCTAGAAGCCCTTCTAAGTTCTTCCGACTCACCATCTCCTTCATTCTTTTGATGCAGAGGACGATGATGAAAGTTGCAATTGTTGACGCCACCAAAAAAGATCCAATCACCATTCCTATAGGAACAATCAATTAAACTTTAATTAAATATTAATTGAGGTTTTTAGATTAATAATTTTAATTTTGAATTAGTACCTGTAATTCTTCCCTTGTTTTCTCCTACAAACAAGAAAGAGGAGCAGGACATTAGCTCTATTTGGAAAGAAAATTAAACAACGTATGTTAAAATTAAGAAACATATCTATCTCTACCTTTATCATTGACACATAGAAATTATGTGGTCTAGTTTTGTGAGGGTACACATCTTTGTCCATGAGCTTCACAGTCACTACAGCAAGACAGTCTAGACCTATTCAAATGAACGTCATCACCTCCCATTAAGAACATCATAAGAAAAAGATGAAAATATATGGATAACGGCACAAGGTTTCTCAAAACAGGCTTGCAAGTAAATATAAGAATAAACAATATAAAACTCATTTCCCGGATAGCTTAAACAAGGAACGTTAGCAATTCTTGGTAATTTTGGGGGAGCCTCAGTAGTATTACACAAGATATAATCTACCAATTTGTCGTCTTAGAAACCGAAAGGGGACGAGGATAAATTTAGGGGTTGAAGGGGTGGGTTCGGGTAAGACATTTTTTTAGATCAGAGAGGCTAACTATTTGAGATTCTTAGTCAAATTTCTTCACGGTGAGGGTAATTGAAAAAGGTAAATCAAACATAATTTCTTTGTTTTGACTACAATAAACTTCAAAACCATGATACCTACAGTTTTGTGACTGATGACCCCTAAGCATGAATGGACACCTGATCACCGGACCACCTTTCTTGCATCGATATGCCATACAATTCTCTGCTCCTGCACAACATATAGGAGTAGAGAGAGAAAAAAAAAAAAAAAAAAAACAAAGCCGAAGATAAAGAAGAAGAACATAGACATCTTTTACCTTTTTGCCACTGCCAACCGCGCAATGCCGATGGCCAAAGCTACTTAAATAATTTTTATATCGAAACAAGTGTATGTGTATGTCCATTTCAGTTGCAGGTGAGAATTTTAATTATAAGTATATATGTATAGTAAAAGTCAAAAGCGTGTATATTTGTTTTTCTTCATATGATTATCATATATATAGTAATAGCACTTACATGTATATTTATTTCTCTGCCTCTCTCTGTGATCCAAAATTTTTATCACCAAGCGAGCAAACGAAATTATCCAATCATGGTAAAGTTTTGAATGAAGAAAAGGTAAAGTAACAGTCCTTCTGTTTATGGAATTGTTTTGAACTCGCATACTAATAAAGAATACTGCTATCACTATTAATTTAAATTTCTATATATTTTTCCATTTTAACGTCTCTCTAACCCCTACTCTTGTAGACATTAATTCATGGTTGTTCCAGTAGGACCATGACCAATGGGGAAGATATGTAGTAGTCATATACTTCATTCGTTTCACTATGATTGACCAATTTTCTTTTTTGGCCATCTCACTATGATTGACCCATTTATTTTTTAGAAACAATTAACACCTAAATGGTACAATTAGTAAATCACTTATTACACTTAACTTTTGTTGGAACTGCTGCTTGAAAGCATTCATTTTTCCCACAGGATCTTCGAATTGGATGTGATAATTTAAATGCAACTAAATCATATAATCGAGTTCAGAATATTATACCTCAGATCTGTGCCGACGGAGTAATCTACAGGTCTAGATTACTGAGGTGTGATCCCTTTCCTCGAAGTTCTTCGACTGTGTGGGCGTCTAGGAACTTTGGAACCAGGAACTCTCCCTCTGCTGATGATAGGCGCCGATTCTCCTCACTCAAAACTTAGGTTTTTAGAATCTCCTCCTCCTTATTTATAAGGAGAAGTGCCGCCCCTATTCCTTGTCCACTAAGTCACGGGCTTTAATTAATTAAAGCCCGGTTTAGTTAATAATTACTGGAACAAATTCTAATTAAATATAATTAGAATTAATCCTAATTATTATAAGGAAAATAATATATAATTATTAAATTAATTATCTAATTCCTTAATTAAGAATAAATCTTAATTAATTAGATATTAATTTATTTCATAATTATATAATTAACCAGAGTACAATTATTGAGATCAGATGGACACTAAAAGAGGAAACTGGCGTCCCCTACACTACAGTAGGCGCCACATTAATGGGCTCAAGCCCATAATGCCTCTTTTTAGTCCAAAACTGATATCCCTCAATAATACCTTGAATTCCTTTCCTGAAGAGCTCTTGGGCCACCCCAGGGATCTATGTACCAGACAAAGTTTAGCCTTACCTAATGAAATAACCATGATCAACCCAGAACATTAATTTCATTAGAGCTGTGATGCATTCCACTAAAGAATCACAACTGAATCACCGCTCTGTCCCAATTTGTAGATTGGGGCTGATACTTTATTTAGAGCTATCCCCGTGTTTAATGACTCCGATATCCATTAATTAATTAGAGCTCCTCTGACTGCCCATAATTAATTAACATCTTATTCTCCTCAAGTAGTACCCGTTCACCCCTTATTATTATACCTGAACTTAAATCAGCATGCATGACTTGGTATGATAAACCTTGTGAACTCCCTGAGGGGATATCTCTCAACCTAATATGGACACGGTGTCTCGATATAACTAATTAGACATACTATGTGCCCTCATGTTACCCAAGATGCAAGTCATCAGGGATGCTACGATAGACCCTTAGCTATACAAGTCAAAGTAACAGTGAACAACACATATATCTCTAATAGCATATCGAGATTAAGATCATATCTCTAAATCCCGAGATCTCTAGTTCTTCACCTATTGCTAGGGTCAGTATCAGAAGAACCTTATCTCACTCGATCCTGTCAATACGTTCCACCGTACCAACATAACTAGCGACTGAGACCCGCCACTACCATTATGTTGCAGTCTAAACCGATAGTTTTCCCAAGCTATCTCGATTGTGACACTGTTTATATCTCATAATTATTGTCGAACGCTGCGTGATCTCCCTGACACCCGAGCCGTCCACGTGTTCTAAAACATGAGATATAGGGCTTATTCTTATTAATATATTTATTCAGATAGGTGATTGTTACCAGTGAAATACATGTCATATATACTAAAACACGTTTTTGCTTTAACTATATACAACAACCCCAACAATCTCCCACTTATACTAAAGTAAAAACTTTTAGTATAGCCATGTGTCTATCGGAAACTATATGGCATCACTGTATTTCACATCTTCTCCCACTTATACTGAAAGATTTTACCGTGGGAGGATCACTGAGACAATGCCCACCACGTGCTTCCGAGGTGCCGGCATACTCAATTTAGTGAATAAACCGCCATATAAACATTCCTGCTTTAATGTTCCTTTATACACGCAATATCGCCTTATGGTTACATAAACCAATCGGTACTCCTATGTGTTTTCCCAGGTTGACAAATCCATAGATCTTGCTTCTGCACTTGAAAACTCATGTGAGATTTCTTGCAAGATAGGATTACTACCATTTCACAAAGTAAAGTTTCCAACCATACAGCTGCTTTAGTAGCTCCCACTACATATTTAGCTTGTCATGAAAGAACTCTCATAAACATTTTACTGTTCCGAGATTCTCCAAGGTATGGTTCTCCTTTTCTAAGTGAACACATAGATTTAAGGTCGATTACCTCATTTACCAACACACTCCCCGATTATCCGTGTTCATTAATGAACTATATTTGTTACCTTGCACGCAACAATAGCAAATATCTGACACTTTTTCGATATAATTTATATCGATAACCTAGTCAGAACAGTAACCTACGTAGAATACTTGAATCATGTATACAATCCTTATGGATATACCCTACATTATTCAAATTCTGCGTCTTAAACTGTCCGGATAACCACCACCATTATGTCTGATAATACTCTCACAATGTTGCCAAAGTTAGTGATATCATCACATAATGTACAAGAAAATCACGCCTTTCATCTTCATTATCATGAGAACTGTAACATTTATTGACACGTTCCATAAAACTTGATTTTACGCATGTCATTCCATAAATGCTCCTATTATTCGAATTTCCGCAAGAGTTATCAAGCATTCAGAATAATGTCCTTAATTGATACACATTTGATCCAACATAACCGTTATATCCAAATATTTTCCTGCCAAAAGCCATTGACTTTAAACAGATATTGGATTGTAACTTATGAGGTACAAAAAGTGTTAATATAGAAATATAGAAAACTTTTTCTATATTTTCCATATCAACTTTGTTCTTCCTTTGCACTTTTCATCATGAATCTAAATCCAACAATGAACCTTGCAAATTAACATGGATCGTATCAATTACTTTAACCTTCTCATATAAACTTTCCATGTGGTCGTTTCTTTCCTCATGTACATTTTCCAAGAAACCTAATTTCTTGATGTATATGAAAACGATTTAGTGTTCTATTTCAAAAAACACTTCCACTTCAATAAAGATGACCTTGTGCAGAATACTTGTGACTATTCATTCTTGTACTTCTTGACTTATTGAAATTCCTTGAATGATCCTATCATTTTTGAACATTCGTTCAATAACGATCTTTTTTTATCACCTTATCCTTTTAATCTTTTATTGAAACTTTTACTAATCCAACTTATCACCAATCTGCAATTCACGCAAATATCCCTTATATCCAATCTTGAGTTAAAATCGGTCATAATGCCAATTTATACTCAAATTGTAAGGTAGAATTATAGATACTTGACATAGTTTAGTAATGTTTCAAAACAAGATGAGAAAAGAGGTGAGAAACAAAGAAACAACTACATTTATCTAATCATATTTGAGATATTCCATGTTACTAGATAATTACTTCAACACATGAATGAAAAATATTTAACAACCAGTGTTAAAATCAAATTAACACAAATGTTAAAACCGAAATCATCCATAAACCAATTCAAAACAAATGTACCGCCAAAACTTGGCACCAATGTAATGAAAAACAGTAAAGTAATGTATCATCCCAAACATCTATCTCAAAACCAAAAGATAAAACAAAGAAACAGAAGTCTTCGAGTAATCAGCAACCGCATCAACCATCAATGCTCGCTGACACCAGGACTCGAAGCCGCCCCATCATCCTTTGTGGCATCGCCTACAAAGAAATATATGTAACAAACCATAATTAGTATCCACCAGTTCAATCCGTCCAATAAAGGACTAAACCAATGCTAATATGTTTCACCATGTTACATTTAGAGACATACCTTCATCCATCTTTTGTTTCTTATGTCGCCTCTGAGGTTCCTTTTCGGAATCACGACTCGTTTCACTTTTAGCCCTCACCCAATCGTATATCTTCTTTACCTCTCTCGACCACATGACCACCTTCTTTCTCTCATTGTCGACTTCAAGGAGCTCTTCGAAAAGAGTTTCCAAATCAGTATGGTCGACTTGAGATTTGATGATCTCCATGCGAAGAGCAGTAAAAGAAGCCGATAGAGAAGCCAAGACAACGTCACACTTTACTTGTCCAGAAAGTGTGGCGCCATATGTCTCATAAGTCTGAAACAGCTCGCGAAATTCCATGACATAACGTTCCATGTCATAATTATCCTCATATTTCTTAGAGGATATTTTCCCAAAAGTCTGGAACCTCAGAATACGGTTTCTTACATCCATAGGAACTATCTTAGAGGAGGTAATGGAATTAAAAACTTGATTGCGAAAAGGATCCATGGACATATCTGAAACCAAATAACATAAGTTGACAGTTAACAAGTTATTTAATAAAAATAATTTATGTTATCAATGTTATAACCCTTTGACAAAATAACATTGAACCAACAAACGAGTAGCCCAAAAATTTTATACTTGAGTCACGTAGGGCGACCAGGCAAGCATGAAATTTTCGACCATGACTTCTAGAGCCAGTTTATTTCTCTTATCATCACATGGACTCTTGTGAACTAAAGAAATAATAACCCGTACCTTAACCAGACCCTACTATTATGAGAAGTGACCTCGTAGGGAGGATTCATCAATTAGTAGCTAAGCTTTAACCATATTATTCACCTAACCGAGTTTATCTACAAGATAGCATAGAAAATGAGAACTATGCCGGTATTGTAGATGCCCTCTTAGATTATCTCACTTAAAATTTCCACTAAGGACCGAGTTAGAGCCTGTACGTGCAAGCCACGTAGGGTGGACGTTTACTCGTACAACTCCCACTCTCCTAAAGAATATTCTAAGTTATTGAGAAATTTTACCGACGAATATACGGGCAAGGGGTTCGATATCGTGTAGGCCACGTAGGTGGACGTCTATCCGATTCTAATCCTTGACTTCGTCTAAAACCAAATATGGAGGTCCCCAATTAATTAATTAAAACTAATTGATTTTACCGCTTAGTCTTTTTATTTTCAAAGGGTTTTATGCGATATACGAAGCACGTTGACAATTAAGTCCTACCGCATGATTTCTAAGCGCAAGTAATAAAACATGCTCGCTTTTGAAATCATAAATCCATGCTATTGACACCTTAGGCATGTTCGTTTCTATTACGCATTTAATAAAAGCAACAATAACATGCAAAACATGATTTTATCTCATTGCGTAATTTAAACCATCCCTAGCATGCATAATTAATTAATTAAATAAATAGGCTGCCGACCGGGAAGGATAAAACCTATCTATTACAATTTAATTATTAAATCCGAAACAAGCTTCGGTCTTGGAAAGTCTTCACTTGGTCTTCAAGTCCACCTTCCATAATTAGCAAGTAGCTCGAAATGGAATTAGGGCGCGGAATTCCCTATTTCCAAAATGAGACGAGACGAATGATTTTTGGAAACGAATTAGGTTACGAAAACCTAACCGTCAACGATCACACTAAAGTTTCGAAAAACCTTAGCCCTCGTTGAACGACGAGGACCGTTCGTTGAAAAAAAAACACGAACATCCCTCGTTCGCTTGCCACGTCACTGACACGTGTCACGACGACATACGTGCGTGCATCACACGCGCCGTCATCGTACGTGTCAAACGGGCCGGATCGGGTCGGATCGCGCGTGGGCTGGGTGAACGGGCCAGCTGCGTCCTTTGCAGCCCGGCCCGAGCCCAGCCCGGCATCCCGGCCCAATCACCATCATCATCATCGTCTTCATCTTCATCTTCGAACTTCAGCCGCTGCAGCCCGTCCGCCGATAAACCACCGCCGCTGCCGACCGCTCCCACTGGCTCGACGAGCCTCCCGGCACCAAGAGGGCCCCGGCGTCGAGCCACCGCGTGCAGCAGCAGCCGGAATAGCCGCAGTAGACGACGAGTCTGCGCGCGGAAAAATTTTGCCGCCGCCCGTCGCCATGGCTGCTGCAACATCCAGCCCCCACCTCTGCCGCGATCGTCCGCCGTCCAGCAGCCACCCAGAAACCACAGCAGCAGCCGCAACAGTTGGAGCAATCGCAGCAGTCGGAGCAGAAGCCCTCGACGGCGTGCGTGCAGCGAAAAACCCTATCGCTGCCGCCGTCGTCCGCCTCCGCCCGCAGCTGTCCGCCATCACCTCCGCTCAGCACCTGGGCCGGTGCTGAGTTGCTGCTGCTGTAGACTCGACGCTGATCGCGATCAAGCTCGCGAAATCCTAGCTGGTTCGTTCAGCCACCGATCACCGTCGTCGCCTCGCCAGTCGTCCGTCTCTATACCACTTCCGTCCGCGTTCGCCCGGCATCGACCAGCACCCAGGCGTGAGCCCAGGTGCACGACGCAGCCAGCCCAAGGCTCGAGTAGCCATGTGCGAGCCAGAAACCCTAGGGTTTCTGGCCGCCGCTGCTTCCACCGCCTCGGACCGCCGCCGCCTTTGCCCCGGCACTGCCTCAGCCTCCGATCGACGTCGTTGAGCCCTAGGGTTCCGATGTTGATCGATCGAAGAAGCTGCAGAGCCGAGATCGCGGTTGAACGGCTGCTGCCGTCGTTGCCGTGTACGCGCGTGTGTGACATGCGCTTCCACGCGCGTCGTGGCCGCCGTCTCCCTCGATTCTCGTGCCTCGTTCTTCAATTTCTTCACTCGATCTCCACCGTACAGAATTTATAAGAAATCGACAAATACAAAGAAATTTACAGAAAAACGAATCCTATTCTAATCGGTACCTTATTTCTCACTGATTTGAAAAACAACACGAAAAAAACGAATAAAACAGGATCAAAAACAACACACGTTGTTCCCGGACAGCAGCATGCACAGTTTATAGCATAATTGACTCGAATGCATGAACATACATTTAATCCAATTATCACAGAGCCAATTCTAGAACCGTGGCTCTGATACCAGTTGTTGGAACTGCTGCTTGAAAGCATTCATTTTTCCCACAGGATCTTCGAATTGGATGTGATAATTTAAATGCAACTAAATCATATAATCGAGTTCAGAATATTATACCTCAGATCTGTGCCGACGGAGTAATCTACAGGTCTAGATTACTGAGGTGTGATCCCTTTCCTCGAAGTTCTTCGACTGTGTGGGTGTCTAGGAACTTTGGAACCAGGAACTCTCCCTCTGCTGATGATAGGCGCCGATTCTCCTCACTCAAAACTTAGGTTTTTAGAATCTCCTCCTCCTTATTTATAAGGAGAAGTGCCGCCCCTATTCCTTGTCCACTAAGTCACGGGCTTTAATTAATTAAAGCCCGGTTTAGTTAATAATTACTGGAACAAATTCTAATTAAATATAATTAGAATTAATCCTAATTATTATAAGGAAAATAATATATAATTATTAAATTAATTATCTAATTCCTTAATTAAGAATAAATCTTAATTAATTAGATATTAATTTATTTCATAATTATATAATTAACCAGAGTACAATTATTGAGATCAGATGGACACTAAAAGAGGAAACTGGCGTCCCCTACACTACAGTAGGCGCCACATTAATGGGCTCAAGCCCATAATGCCTCTTTTTAGTCCAAAACTGATATCCCTCAATAATACCTTGAATTCATTTCCTGAAGAGCTCTTAGGCCACCCCAAGGATCTATGTACCAGACAGAGTTTAGCCTTACCTAATGAAATAACCATGATCAACCCAGAACATTAATTTCATTAGAGTTGTGATGCATTCCACTAAAAAATCACAACTGAATCACTGCTCTGTCCCAATTTGTAGATTGGGGCTGATACTTTATTTAGAGCTATCCCCGTATTTAATGACTCCGATATCCATTAATTAATTAGAGCTCCTCTGACTGCTCATAATTAATTAACATCTTATTCTCCTCAAGTAGTACCCGTTCACCCCTTATTATTATACCTGAACTTAATCAGCATGCATGACTTGGTATAATAAACCTTGTGAACTCCCTGAGGGGATATCTCTCAACCTAATACGGACACGGTGTCTCGATATAACTAATTAGACATACTATGTGCCCTCATGTTACCCAAGATGCAAGTCATCAGGGATGCTGCGATAGACCCTTAGCTATACAAGTCAAAGTAACAGTGAACAACACATATATCTCTAATAGCATATCGAGATTAAGATCATATCTCTAAATCCCGAGATCTCTAGTTCTTCACCTATTGCTAGGGTCAGTATCAGAAGAACCTTATCTCACTCGATCCTATCAATACGTTCCACCGTACCAACATAACTAGCGACTGAGACCCGCCACTACCGTTATGTTGCAGTCTAAACCGATAGTTTTCCTAAGCTATCTCGACTGTGACACTGTTTATATCTCATAATTATTGTCGAACGCTGCGTGATCTCCCTGACACCCGAGCCGTCCACGTGTTCTAAAACATGAGATATAGGGCTTATTCTTATTAATATATTTATTCAGATAGGTGATTGTTACCAGTGAAATACATGTCATATATACTAAAATACGTTTTTGCTTTAGCTATATACAACAACCCCAACAACTTTTCCTAATTAAATCTCATTATACATCTACTTTTCAGCACGTATCTCAATATAGTTTAAATTCTAAAACTTTAAATTATCATAACTTGTTCATTTGTTCTCGGATTTTTATAATTTCTATACCAAATTAAAGGTCTTGATATGAACTTTCATTTAAGATCAGAGACATCAATATGTTTTTATGCACCATGATGCCCTAGTTTTAAAATATGCCTAAATACATAAATAACACTACATCTCTAAATACAATACACTTTACACACTAATCATTTATGTCTTAAATCCCGTGCCGAAAAGAAATGGGTCAATCATAGTGAGATGAATGGAGTATATATTATCGAAAAACACCACATATATAGATTGTAACAATTAATAATATTTTACATTTTTCTTCTTTTAACCTCCTTTTCACTACCCCTACAAGGCTACAAGTATTCAAAAGATGACAATTTTCCCCCCTTTTATATTTTAATAATTCAAAAGGGATTTAGTATTTCATTTTTTCTGGTTTCATTTTTCAATAATTTTTTAATATGTAGGAGTATTTCTCAAAAGATGGCATAAGGAATTCCATCAAAGTATTTCTTTCATTTTTTAATACTTAATTATTATTGAATACAAGTACGGAGCAAAATACATGAGAGGTCAAATACATTATACATATGTACGTATTGATTTCTGATCGAACTTATTTTCGTAAGGTAATTAATGCACGTAGACAAGGAATTAACGAACACGAAAGTAAACTGAACACAAAGGGATTTACGTGGTTCGATCTATTGGAATAGATCTACGTCCACGGGCGGAAAGAGTATAGATCTTTATTGCTTGTATGAGTAGTGATTACAAGATTGTTCTCCCTCTCTCAATCTATTCTAAACCCCTATTTATAGGTAATTACATGGAGTTTGACTATGATATAAAGTCTTCTCCTATTAGGACTCCTTTGGCTTGATCTTCTCCTTTGTGGATAAACACCGAGCTTCTATATCTCTCTTGGAGCTTGAATTGTAGGAGTTGCCTTGGTGAAGAAGTTTCTTTAGTTGGGCCGAGCTTAACTGTCGGGGCCCAATTATATTGGGTCTGATGCTTGGGCCTAG
The DNA here is from genome assembly GCA_001642375.2 of Mentha longifolia. Classification (NCBI taxonomy): domain Eukaryota; kingdom Viridiplantae; phylum Streptophyta; class Magnoliopsida; order Lamiales; family Lamiaceae; genus Mentha; species Mentha longifolia. Next base: position 29,735,676 of record CM038118.1, on the reverse strand, counting down.
GAGCTAGGCCGTATCCTATCACATCCCCCCCCCCAAAAAGATGTAGAAGTGAGGGTGTGACGTAGGGGAAATAGTTGAGGTAGGAGTGGTCTAAAGTACGTTGCCCCGTCAAAAGTAGAATGGATGAAGTCAATCGCGTGCCGCCTCGTTAAGACGAGGTCGAAGAAAAGTACATTGCCCCGTCAAAATAAATTGACAAAGTCAATCGTGTACCACCTCGTTAAGACGAGGAAGAAGTAATACCGCCTCGTTAAGACGAGGGAGAAATAATACCGCCTCGTTAAGACGAGGAGAAATAATACCGCCTCGTTAAGACGAGGGAGAAATAATACCGTGTTGTTAAGATAAAGTCGGTAAGAAATTTGCATTGCCCCTTCGGAAATTGGATTTCGACGAAGTCGGAATGCTTGCCACCTCGTTAAGACGAGGTGGGTATAAAATTTGCATTGCCCCTTCAGAAATTAGATTTCGACGAAGTCGGAATGCTTGCCACCTCGTTAAGACGAGGTGGATATGAATTTCGCATTGCCCCTTCGGAAATTAGATTTCGACGAAGTCAGAATGCTTGCCACCTCGTTAAGACGAGGTGGATATGAATTTCGCATTGCCCCTTCGGAAATTAGATTTCGACGAAGTCGGAATGCGTTGAACAGCACGACTTCGTCAAAGACGAAGTTTAGGCTTTAATTAGCACGACCTCGTCTTCAGACGAGGTTTAGGCTCTTCTCCGTTTTAAACAAAGGCCGTATCTTTATTTTTAACCGAGGTTAGGTCAATACGCGCATTTTAATTTTACTCCTATTATGGAGTTTATTAAGTACCCTCATCAGGGTTTTACTAGCTCACTTCGTCTTTTGACAAAGTGTGACTTTAAATAGCTCACTTCGGAAATTGGATTTCTACGAAGTTTGGCTTTAAATAGCTCACTTCAGAAATTAGATTTCTACGAAGTTTGGCTTTAAATAGCTCACTTCGGAAATTGGATTTCGACGAAGTTTGGCTTTAAATAGCTCACTTCGGAAATTGGATTTCGACGAAGTTTGGCTTTAAATAGCTCACTTTAGAAATTGGATTTCTACGAAGTTTGGCTTTAAATAGCTCACTTCGGAAATTGGATTTCTACGAAGTTTGGCTTTAAATAGCTCACTTCGGAAATTGGATTTCTACGAAGTTTGGCTTTAAATAGCTCACTTCAGAAATTGGATTTCGACGAAGTTTGGCTTTAAATAGCTCACTTTGGAAATTAGATTTCGACGAAGTTTGGCTTTATATTAATTATAAGGGCGGGATAAAATGTATAAGTAGAAAAGAGATGTTCAAGATGAAGCATGCAAGACCAAAATGACGACCTGACTCAACACAAAAAGACGACCTAAATAACCTATGTGAACTTTGAACATCTCTCGGTCACTTATGCAAAGTATCTCTTTAAATAAGTAATGTGCCATGCACGGGGTATTGGCTTACGGGGTATCTGAAGACGAGGTCGGCGTCATGCTTCGATGTAGAAGCTTCGTGGCAATGTTAGCTCGGTGCTCGGTGGTGCCTCAGCGATGACGTCGGCATGGCGGGGGTTCGGGGGCAGCGCCCCCGATAGCGGGGTCCAAGGGGCGGCAGCCCCTGGCGGGGTCCAAGGGGCAGAGCCCCTGGCTTGGGAATTTTTTATTTCCGATTAAATTGCTGTGTAGAAAATTCATCGGAAAATTAATTTCCGGAATTTCAAAAGGTTGCAAAGCGCAGATTGGCGATGCTTCGGCGACGTCGGCTTGCAGCTCGATGGGGAGTTCGGCGGTGCTTCGGCGACGTCGGCTTACAGCTCGTCGTGAGACGAGGATTGGCTTTTGAGAGCACTTGGCTGCGGCTCGTCGAGTGCAGCTCGGCACTTATACGACGGAGTCGGTCAAAGCACGAGCTCGACATCGGTGCAGCTCGGCTGCCCTTCGTCGCGATAGCTCGATTCGGAGGTGGTGCAGTGAAGCAGCTCGGCGGGGTAGGCGCGGCTGCTCGGGGAAGTGCTGCAACTCGTCGGGAGCTGCGGCGATGCAGCTCGTCAGATCGGCCCACTACTGCAGCTCGGCTGCTCTTCAGCAGGGGCGAGCTTGATGCTGCAGCTCAGAGGTGCTGCGGCGACGAGGCGGAGAGCTTCAGTTCGGCTGGCTGCTGTTGCGGCGACGTCTGCCCACGCAGGTGTAGCTCGGCGGTGCTGCGCCGAAGCCGGATGAGCTGGACATGACGCAGCTCGGTAGATCGGCGGCTCGGAGGAGAGCTTCAGTTTGGCCGGATGCTGCAGCGGCGACGTCGGCCCACGCAGTTGGAGCTTGGCGGTGCTGCGATGACGACGTCGGCATACGCAGCTCGACGGAGGGCAGTAGCTCGGCGTTGGGGCTGCGGCGACGTCGGCGGGAGCTCGGCCTGCTGCTTGGCGGTGGTGCTCGTCGGAGGTGTCGCAGCTCGTCATCTCTTCGACAGAGTCGCGCTTCGGCGTGAGCTCGGCATCGGTGCAGCTCGGCTGCCCTTCATCACGACAGCTCGGCGTTCATGACGTCGTTGCCTTCGACTTCGTAAGTGAAGCTCGGCATGGAGGTGTTGCTTCCCGGCTACTGCCCGGCGCGGCGTAGCGACGTCGGCTCGCAGCCCGGCCTGGAGGTGGCTGCAGCTCATCGAGTGCAGCTTGAAGGTGTTGCGACGACGTCGGTTCGCAGCTCGGCCTAGAGGTGGCTGCAGCTCGTCAAGTGCAGATCGGCGGTGCTACTAACGCGGCGTCGGCAACTCGGCATGGGCGAGCTCTGCATGCTGCTGCGGCGTCGTCGGCTCGAAGGAGGGCTGAAGCTCGGCATCTCTTCGACGGAGTCGGCAGGGGCGAGCTTGATGCTGCAGCTTGGAGGTGCTGCGGCGACGAGGCGGAGAGCTTCAGTTCGGCCGGCTGCTGCTGCGGCGACGTCTGCCCACACAGGTGCATCTCGGTGGTGCTGCGGCAACGACATCGGCATGACACAGCTCGACGGAGGAGCTCAGAGGTGCTGCAGCTGCGGTGTCGTATCGGGGGCTCGGTGGAGGCGCAGCTTGGCGGAGAGCTTGGCTGCAGTTCGTCGAGTGCAGCTCGGCAAGGGGCCCGAAGGAGGAGCTCGGCGGTGCAGCTCGTCACCATGTTGTGGCGACATCGGCTCGACGGAGGGCTGCAGCTCGGCTGCTCTTCGTCGGAGTCGGCGTAAGGAGCGAGCTCGACGGGGGTGAACTGCGGAGGAGCTCGGCTACTCGATGTGAAGGTGCTGTTTCCCGGCACAGCTCGGCTGAGGAGATGCTGCGGGTGCGGCGTCGGCTGCCGCTTGACAGCTCGGCAAGGGCCCGAGAGGAGGAGCTCGGCGGTGCAGCTCGTCACCGTGCTGTGGCGACGTCGGCATCAACGCCTTAGTAGCTCCACTGCTGATCTGGTGCTGCCGGAGCTTGGACACCATCTCCTCCATCTCCGGCGGCGAATTGTCGTCCCCCTAGTGGTAGGCGGAGGAGGGGACAGAGGAGAGAGCATATGGTTGAGGAAATCGTCGTGCGACGCCGCCGGATCGAACTGCGAGGCCGCCAACATCTGGCCGTGACTGTGGATTTCGTGCAGGGGTAAGATTTGGTGCTGGTTCAGCAGCGCGTTGATATAGTTCGGCAAGGAGGTGCTGCAGCTCGCCGGTTGGGGGAGCTGCCGAGGAACCAGAGGGGAGAGTTGGGAGCGAGCTCGTCAAGCGACGTCGACATGACGAGATGGAGGTGCAGCTCGGCTGCTCGACAGAGGAGCTCGGTGGAGCTCGGCGGGGCGAGCTCGGTGATAAAGCTTGGTGGCGACGTCAGCCTACGCAAGTGCTGCACTTCGGTGGTGCTGCTCGGAGGTGACGGAAGATGGGGCTCGACGGGGAGCTCGCTGCTGCGGCGGCGACATTGGTTCGAAGCTCGGAGGAGCGTCTGGTGCAGCTCGGAGGTGGCTGAGGATGGAGCTCGATGGGGAGCTCGGCGGAGGAGGTCGGCGGTGCTTCGGCGGGTGCGACGTCGGCATGGCGCGGGCGAGCTCAGCCTGTTGCTGCGGGTGCCGCGTCAGCATGGCGCGGGTGAGTTCGGCCTGTTGCTACGGGTGCGGCGTCGCCCATGTCGCGGGTGAGCTCGGCCAGCTACTGCGGCTGTTGCGGCGACGTCGGCATGGCGCTGCTGCAGCTCGGCCTACTGCTGCTGCAGGTGTGATGCCGGAAGCTCGGTGGAGCTCGGCGGGGCGAGCTCGGTGATAAAGCTTGGTGGCGACGTCGGCCTACGCAAGTGCTGCACTTCGGTGGTGCTGCTCGGAGGTGACAGAAGATGGGGCTCGACGGGGAGCTCGCTGCTGTGGCGGCGACGTTCGTTCGAAGCTCGGAGGGGCGTCTGGTGCAGCTCGGAGGTGGCGGAGGATGGAGCTCGATGGGGAGCTCGGCGGAGGAGGTCGGCGGTGCTTCGGCGGGTGCGACGTCGGCATGGTGCGGGCGAGCTCAGCCTGTTGCTACGGGTGCCGCGTCAGCATGGCGCGGGTGAGTTCGGCCTGTTGCTGCAGCTCGTCAGGTGTTGCGGCGGTGCAGCTCGGAATTGGCGAATAACAAGCTGCTCCGAACGAATCGTAATTTCGCGAGTCGTGCAGCAGCACGAACTTCCAGATGCGATTCCCGCCACACCGGTGATCGGTTTTCGACGGGCAACCTACCGTTGGAATCCTCTCGACGAGTAGAACATGTTTCCGGGTGATTTCGTCCAATTTGGTGGTGATTTCAGCCCGGAATTGGCGAATAACAGAAGCTGCTCTGAACGAATTGTAATTTCGCATTTGGGGGTGATCGCGTTAGTCTTCCTGTCATGGCTGTAGATTACCTAGAAAATTTTTGATCGAAAATCACAAATTTTCGTTTCCCACAGACGGCGCCAGTGATCGAACTTATTTTCGTAAGGTAATTAATGCACGTAGACAAGGAATTAACAAACACGAAAGTAAACGGAACACAAAGGGATTTACGTGGTTCGATCTATTGGAATAGATCTACGTCCACGGGCGGAAAGAGTATAGATCTTTATTGCTTGTATGAGTAGTGATTACAAGATTGTTCTCCCTCTCTCAATCTATTCTAAACCCCTATTTATAGGTAATTACATGGAGTTTGACTATGATATAAAGTCTTCTCCTATTAGGACTCCTTTGGCTTGATCTTCTCCTTTGTGGATAAACACCGAGCTTTTATATCTCTCTTGGAGCTTGAATTGTAGGAGTTGCCTTGGTGAAGAAGTTTCTTTAGTTGGGCCGAGCTTAACTGTCGGGGCCCAATTATATTGGGCCTGATGCTTGGGCCTAGGAGCTAGGCCGTATCCTATCAATTTCAATGAGTGATGTAGCAGTGTTCAAATATAGTACTACATGTATAAATAATACATGGTTGGCGTCTGGCGAGATGTTTCTATGTTTGGTTTCTGTTATGAATGCATAGAATAAGACAACTACCCACTATCTATGGATAATATAGGAAATCCAAAAATAAAATTTGATCAGATGTGACAGAGTAAATAAAGACTAGCTAGCTCTTTTCCTCTTCAAAAAGAAAATAAAGAATGCTCTGCTATGGTTAAATGAATTATTTACCAATATATATTAATTTAAATTTATAGTTTTAAAGTTTAATCTGGGCTTTAGCTAGCTATTTTACTTTTTCTCTCTCCACCTTTTAATTAACCTAAACCCACGATTATCTCTCTCTCTTTTCCTCTCAATTCTCTTCCCCCAAACTCTCTCTCTCCAAAAAATATATTCATCCTCCTTGTTGGCATCGGCGCCCCTCATTTTCTCTGTTTGCACACCAATCACTTTAATCCCTCTCACTCTCTTTCGCTCTACAAAACCAAAAATTATTCAATCAACTTTGGCCAATACTCTTTCCACTCATCTTATGATCCTTTCTCTCTCTCTCTCTCTGAAAAATATAAACTCATCTTCCTCGCCGCCGCCCCTCATTCTCTCCTCCGTTTGCACACCAATCACTTTAATCCCTTTCACTCTCTTTCGCTCTACTAAACCAAAAATTAAAACTCTCTCATTCACTCCCATTCCATTCCATACCAGTCACTTGAATCTCTTCTTTACCCAGAGACATGAATTTCTTTTCATTTCTCAGCAACTCATTTCTAATTTCTCTCATGGTTGTTCTTTTAGTGTCTTTGGCTCTAGCTGATCTCAATAATAATAAATGCACTATCATTTCTGCCTGTGGTGAGATAAGTGACGTTAGGTTCCCTTTCCGTATCGTGAGTGATCCCAACGAATGCGACGATGGCGGGTTTGATTTATTATGCGAAAACAATGTGACCACCATCTATGTAAACTCAAGAAGATACCATGTGAGAGCTATCAACTATGAAGACAGCTCCACCATGAGGATAGCCGATGCTTCTATAAACAAAATCGGCATATGTTATTTCCCCTCGCATACTCCAAATAATATTTCAGACACACTCGGAGATTATTCTTTATCAATGGATTATGTACGGCCAGTTAATTTCATTCGTTGTGCACATCCATTCCTACTCCTTCACCGCGGGTTGTGCCGCCGTACATATGTCATGGCCGACTGCCGGATTGAAGCTTTGGAGATACCGGAAAACTGCACGTTAGACCCGATAACAGTCACCTCGTGGGAGTTCAAGGATGTGAACAATGTGACACTTTCAGAAATCCATGACGCTCTCGTCTATGGGTTTAAGGTCGACTTCTGTAGAACGTGCTTGGAACCGGAGTCATTGATATCCTTTTCATTCGCACCCGAGGGTAAGAGCTCCTATGTTTAATTCTGAGTAAACTTGATTGATTAATTGTTTCTCACACTCTTGTCTTGTATATTATTTGCAGTGTACATCCCATTTGCTTTGGTAATTGTAGGTCAATATGTAATACTACACTTATGTACATACATTCAATTCTCTCATCAACTTAATTAATCAGTTCAATTTAATTCAATTCCTGCATGCAAATCTCTTCTGTGCAGTGTTATTCCCTCCTATAATCATCATCGCCGGATCTGCTGTTGTAGTAATGCTCATATATTATTCTTACCTGCTACCCTGTTTCATAATGATCTATACATTCCTTCTTATTATTCTGATTCTTATTATGATTATTACTATTCACTCTAATATATAAAATTTTAATTTGCTCAAAATACATCAGCTCTACTACTTGTACAAGCACTATATCTCCTCAAGGCTGGTGACATCATTATACTAGTAACCGGTAATGTGCTCAATCTTCATTACTATGTATTTTTTTTTATTGTGATTGATTCGATAGTAAATGTTATTCTACGTGTCAAAAGATATGAATTTACAATTGTATAATTTGCAAGTATCAACATAAATATAAGAAGATAGTGTCTATAAGCCTGCAAGTAGTGTAGACAATTTTTGTTGTAAAAGTGGTGTTGCAATATTTTTGTTATAATGGGTACTGTGGTCAATGTTCTTGATTATAATTAAGACTACTCATTTCTTGTACTCCCTCCTATTTTATATAAGTGATGTTTTGGCCATTAGCACACATATTAAGGAATTTTTTTTTTCCTATTTTAACCTTACTGAATGCTTATTAACTCATTATTTTCTTGGTAAGGAGTTGTGGACTATCAATACGTAATAAATTACTCCATTCATATTCTTTAAATTGCCCAAGGTAAAATAAACATATCAGGAGTAATAAATGGCATAGATAGAGCAAAATAAATCCATTCATCTTCTTCTTCAAGTTAATTTTTGCCGAGAAACAACATTTTTGAATAAAAATTCAGTTCGAGCCAAACATTTTTGAACAAAAATTCAGTTGGAGCCAAAAATTCAAATAAGGAGGGAAGATACTCAACATCTTCTCTATAAAGGTATATTTTGAAAGGCAAGATAACATTGTACCTACGAATAGAATATTTTCTTTAATTTTTTAATGTTTTCGATCTATATGCTCATGTCATCTCCATTCCTTAAGCTAGATTTGAGTTTAAGCATTTTCTAATCTAGATAATGTTGTTGAAATTGCAGTTGAAATTTATTACAGAATAATAAAGAAGATATAATGTTCAGAATTCCCAAGAACGGAATAAATGAGGGCAATGATGGAATCAAAACTTCACTTATTAAACCAATAAAAAAAAACCCAAAACTTCACTTATATAAAATAGAAGGGAATGATAATTAAACTTTGATACATTAATTACTCTAATAAATCAATCACCAATAATTTCTATTCCTTTGGTTCATGTCACTGCCATATTGGCACCAAAATCATTCTTGTTGCTCTAATTTCGTATGTTCTGATCTACAAATTTAAGAGAAGGCATTTATCCGCATACGATGAGATTGAAGGTTACTTACAAAGCGACAACAGACTCACCCCAATTCGATACTCGTATGACGAGATTAAGAAGATGACACATGGTTTTCTTGATAGATTGGGTAAAGGGGCATTCGGTAGTATTTACAAAGGAAATGACCAAAGTGAGCATTATGTAGCAATTAAAGTGTTGTAGGAATCCACAGCTATAGGCCAAGGTTTCGTGAACAAAATCTCAACAATTAGTAGAATCTGTCATGCCAATGTTGTTCAGTTGATCGGTTACTGTGCGGAAGGTTCCACGCGAGCTCTCGTCCTTGATTTCATGGAAAACGGTTCTCTCGGCAGGTTCATCGATGATAAACGTATGCACTTGCCTCCTTGAGTTATGATACAAAGTTGGAGATCGCGTTAGGTGTTGCTCGAGGAAATTGAGTATTTGCATGAGGGGTACAACATCAAAATTTTGCATTTCGACATCAAGCCTCATAACATACTTCTGGACCACAAGTTTACCCCAAAGATATCTGATTTTGGGTTGGCAATGCTTTACGGAATAGACAGAACCATGGTGAGCATATCAGCTACTATAAGAGGGACGAGGGGCTATGTCGCACCTGAACTAGTCTTCGGATGTAATGACCAAGTGTCTGTCAAGGATGATGTCTTCAGTTTTGGGGTATTATTGCTTGATATAGTAAAATTGAGCGGAGTTGTGGATAGAACGAACAACAATTCAGCCAAGTATTACCTGATGTGGATGTACGACTATTTGAAGCAGGATAAAGATATTTTAAATGGTGAGCCACATGGCGGTGCAAGCAACTATGACGAGCGTACGAGAAAACTCATGATGAAGATGGCGATTGTTGCATTATGGTGCATACATAAAGTTGATTTTAATTTTTGTAAAAGCATAATTCATTCCAGTCCCCAACTAAGTTATATGCATAGTACATTTTACATAAATGTCCCTATACAATCTTCTAATTACCCTTTTATCAAAATACTATATTTAAACATAATTCTCAACACTCTCCCTCAAGATGGGCGAAAGATATCTACCAAACCCATCTTGACACATAATCTAGAAAGACCTGCTAAACTAAGACCCTTTGTGAGACAATCTGCTATTTGATGCTCTGTCGGAACATGGCTTAAACTCAACAATCCACCATCTAGTTTTCCTTGATAAAAAACCTATCAATCTCAATATGTTTTGTTCTATCATGTTGCAACGGATTGTTAGCAATGCTGATTGCTAACTTGTTATCACACCAAAGTTTCATCTGAGTCCCTTGATCCATCTTCAACTCCACCAGAAGAGCTTTCAACCATTTCAACTCGGTAATTCCTAATGTCATTGCCTTATACTCAGCTTCGGCTATTGATCGTACCAAAACTGCTCTTCCATGAAACCAAGTTACCTCCTACAAAGACATAATACCCCGAGGTAGATCTCTTATCGTTGACACAACTCGCCCAGTCGGAGTCACTATAACCCTCAATGTCTAGATGGCTATTTTTCTTAAATAACAATCCTTTTCCTGGACCACTTTTCAAATATCTCAAAATCTGATAAACTGCATCCATGTGGCCTTTCCTAGGGGCATGTTGTGGACCAGTTGGGCTGCCTTGTATTTCATGCTGTCAAGACGTGATCTTCGTATTCGAGGAGAGTGTCTTGGTCAAGTGGGAATGGTAGAGGAACTCTATCTTAATTTCTCAATTCTGTAAGGGTATGTTGGGCAAGGTAGGGTGTGTGCGTGACACGTGATAATTGAGGGTACATCTTACTAATCAAATTGCCTATAACCAACGATATGCATGATTAGTGAAATATTTTTGAACCAATGACCGAGACACTATCTTAGATTTAATGATTCGAACCCAAGCCAAGTTGTTTTTATCGCTGATTGTTTCTTGTGTTTTATTTCAGTTATTGTTAGTGAAATATCTTATATATATCATGCCTTATTTGCTCATCTAAGACTAAAAAGTTTAATAACACTAGCCATTACGACATCTGAAATTGCCGCTGGTATATTGCCTAAAGGAAGAACAACACATTCACGTTTTAAAATACCAATAAATGTAGATGAATCAACTGAATGTTTAATTTCAAAACAGTGTAGAGAATATCTTATTTTATGGGATGAAGCATTTGTGGCAAAAAAATGCGCTGTCGAAAATGTGAATAAGTTGTTGAAAAATGTGACTGAAAATGATAAGGGTTTTGGTGGGAAATAATTGTATTTAAATGATATTTTCGACAAGTGCTACCAGTTGTACCTAAAGCCATAATTCACCATACTATATCTCTGTTAGCTTGGTCAAGACTCATTAGTATGAAAACGAGGAAGAAATATTATATATAATATAGAGGTGGCCACAATAATCGTACTTGCCGACTCGTACACTTACTCGTACATGTACCTGAAGGGTTTGTACTTATACCCATACTTGCCGGTTTAGGTTCGGAACCGTACCCGCCGAAGGTGGTGGTTCGGGTACGGCAACTAAAAGTTGGAACCGTAACCTGCCGGTTCCTATACCCGTATACCCGCCGGTTCCCGTACTCGTACCCGCACCCATCGTACTCGAAATCGTACCCGTACCTTCTATACCACGGTTAGGGTATGGGTCCGATTTGGTGGAACCGTACCCGTGGGGTAGGGGTACGGTTCTGTACCTGAACCCTCATTTGGCCACCTCTAATATAATATTTCTAGGAAGAAAAATGAATAAGAAGAAATGTTCCAGAACAGATTTGATGTGGATTTAAATTAATTAAAAATTACATACTTCGTTTCAATCAATTTCTGAAATAAAATATTTTTCACCGTTACTATATAGTCCTTTAGGAGTTTCTTCATTTTTTTTCAACAATTAAACATCCAAATATCACATCATCATTTTTCATCATATATGTGTATCAATGAATTATTATGGAAATATTTAATTTAATAATAAATTAATATTTTCTTTTCATACTAAAAAAGTGGATCCACGGAACACACGTTCTCCATGCTAATGAAAAAAAAAAAAAAACAAACAAACAAACTACAAAAATTAACATAGCTATTGTCGAATAGATCACGAATATATAATTTAGTAGATGAGATTCAAAATATTTCATGAAGCCAAGTATAAAGAAAAGAGGAGCATCATATCACTAGGATATTTTGTTGCAAAATCATTGAAATATCATAGAAGATTTGAAGAATTATCATTTATGTGATCACTGATAGTGCTCCGGCTTGATCAAGTCAAGAAGGTCTAAGTTTTTTTCTTTTTCTTTTTTTTTTACCCTTAAATTTGGAAAGTATCCTCAATACAATATTATAATATATTTACTTTGACATAGTAAGAAACAAAAAAAAAAAAAAAAAACCAATGAATATTTCATGAAGCAACACGAAATGTAATTGACTAAATGATTTACTACATTAACTTACAGATTTATTAAATTCGGAAAAAAAAAAATTATCAATTCAATCAACAAGGATAGAAACATACACAATATTGAATGTTAGTTTCATTATCCCTTGCACACTGTGAATTAAAATATCTATATTTCAGGTTAATCAAAACAGCGTTGCAAAAGAAAGAACAACTGTTTGCCTTATCAATATCACAATCAAACTCCCTCCAAATTTGGCATGGCTTCTTCTCGGATGGTTTGGGACAATCTGTAAATTCACAATATTAAATAAATAAATGTAGCGAAAAACAATTTTAAAATATATATTAGAAAATAAAAAATTAGAAAAATATGATGTTAATAAAAGAGAAAAAAAAAAGAATGAAATTACTTAAATACTATATGAGCTTACCAGCTGAGACGAGAGCTACACAAAACATTAGAAGCGAGAGAGATGCAAAGAGATTAGCCATTTTAAATTATAGTGAAAAAACATTAATTATGAAATATTTCGAAGGTATATATATATAACACATTTTACTTGAGCTAATAAATTCTCTAGATTTATGAGATCATAGGTTTTGATTTTTCTTGTTAGTCTCTCCCTGCGAGATTTTATTCCTGATTAGCTTTTATTTTGAGTGATGCTGCGATATTTTATTGATTAACTATCTCATATGCTTTTATAAAGAAAAAAAGAACAACCTTAAAAAAAATAAAAAAAGAAAAAGAAAAGAAGAATACATAAAACCCATGAATTTATTTAAATACTATATATATATTATTTATTGCTAAAAGAGAATGATGCCGAAATGCAAAACTTTATACGAGATTAGCGAATGCGTGATTTTAAAAGATTGTAATCATAAATCGAACTGGGACCCGAATGAGATCCTCTATTGCATTTGTATGCGACATCTTCTATTGCATAAATAGATTAATGACATGTAACAAATCCTAGAGTTTAAAAATTTCAAAGGTTACGGTACATATTTTCCTTATATAAATCTTAAATCATAAATTATTGATTATGTCACATGTCAATTATCCATATATGCAATAGAAGATGTCACATACAAATGCAATAGAAGATCTGAACTTGGACCATATATATAATTAATAAACTCATCAATGCCCACCGTGTACACACTTAATGTGACCACGGATGACGTGACAATGATATAAATAAATAAGTTAATAAAAATCATACCAAAAATTAATTAAGTCTTACTAAAAAAACTAAAAATCTAACTAAAAAAACTAAACTCTAATTGAAAAAATTACCGACATGGCAGTGCGGCATGGCGGTGGCCACATTAAATGTGCACATGGTGGTTGGTGGGCGATCGAGCATTTATGTGAAATTGCTATGGTTATTTTTTTTTTTTTCCTTTTATAAACTGCACTAGTTTTAAATGTTTATTATATAGCGTAATTTAAAAGACATTTGTTAATTTTAAATTGCATCAAATTTAAATTTCTGGATTATTTATTTGATTTTTTTTTTGGTTAATTATAAGTTGCCTATAATTAAACAGATCGAGTATATAATTGTGATCATATATTTGATACTCGTCGAGTAATTTATATATACATAGAGTACTGCGGAGTAGTATTTATTTCCAAACTGTACATATTAATTCTTACAAAAATAAATTTGCTTTTACATATATTCGACGAGCTAGCATCACATAAATTAATTCAGATAAGTAACACAAATTTATCCATCCTTGCATGGGAAATAATATTTTACTATCAAAGAACACAAAAACTAATAAAATTAATATAAATGTAATAAAAATCAAATATAAGTAGCTTGTTATTTTATTAAATAATAATTTCATCCTAACAAGGATAGTAACAACGACAAGAAGTTTTCCTAGTTCTCAAATCAATTTCACACTTTGAATCAAAGTATTTGAGTTTGAGGCTAATTAGTTTCGCGTTGCAAACTTGTTGGCAACTGTTATCCTTGCTAGTACAAGCAAAATCTATGACAATGTCCTCGCAAAGCTTTCCTTGGTCGTCTGGTTTCAAAGAACCTGCAAAATTATCGAAAAAAATACATATATTACAAAGTAAATTTGCTAAAAAAAATTATATAAAACTATACGTTCAAAAAGAAATATGTGAAAATTAATTAGGATTAATACGCATGAAAATTATCGATAATCGATGTGCTTACCGGCTGAGACGAGAGCTAAGCAAAAAATTACAAGCAAGAGAGATGCCAAGAGCTTAGCCATTGTTAATTAGTGGTAGTGAAAGAAAACAAAAAATGCTTGTGAATTTTCGAAGGTATGTAACTTTTCTTGCATGCATGATCTATATATATAAGTAAAAAAACTAAGAGCTGATTAATAAATTCTCTAGATTTTTGAGATCCTAGGTTTTGGTATTTGTGGTAATTATAATCTAGTGATATTTTTTTTTCATGGAATAGGAGTGAATCTCTGCCTTTATTAACTAATTTTGTTTTTGTTAGGTTTTTATTTTTGGGGACATGAGAGATTTATTTGTTTGCCGTCCTTTTGTACATTTTTAAGGGGAAAAACAAATCTTTTTAACTATTATAAAAATATAAAAAATAAAAAAATAAAAAAATAAAAAAATAAAACTATATAAAACCCATGATCGTTTTACTTAGATAAATTATGAGAATGACTGAAATTATACGACTTTATATAGTTTGGATAATGTTACAGCTCAAATCTTATTAAATATTTGAAACTATTTCAAGTTATTTATTTTAAATTTCAAGACTATTTTATGTTGTTGAGCTTATGTTAATCCGAATCGCGCCCCCAATTTAAAGTAGTGATTTTATTTAAATCAGAACTCATAAATTGTATATATATATATATATATTTTTTTCTTTTAAGAGTTTGCATTGTAACAATAATTATTGAGGGCATGTTTGAAATTATTAGAAGGGTAGTGCTAAACGGATCGAGTTGATCCGAATCAAAAGCACTATTTGCATTAAATGAAATGGTAGAAAGACAAATTTGCCCCTAATTAATGTTTGCTCCAATATTTTTTTTCCATTTTCTAATATAATTATGTTTCTGTTGGAAACAACTAACTTAATAAATATTCCACTCATTGAAATTAGTAAGTTCCTTCAATAAATTAGCAAGTTCCTTCATAGTTCCTTCCTAAATAATTGAAAGTGACTTTTTCTTTTTAATATTTGAGTACATAGTCCATCGAATATCACCTTTGCTTATCACTACTCTTTCATTTCATTACATGTACCAAATATATATGAACATATCTTTGTTTTGTACTACGTATACAGTTAAGTATAAATACAATAGGTCACCTTAATAAAATAGTAGTATAATAAAGAAAAAACACAAAATAATTATTTATTTATTTAAATGAAAATACAATAATCCTTCATGACATAGTACTAATTTATTGTGCATATGTTAAATCACCTTCGAATAATTTTATCGCAAAAATATCGAGAATGTTGTACTTATTTAAATAATAATAATGTTGCAGATACAACATAGAGTGTTGAGCAATTATATCTATATATATAATTAGTATACTTTTCAAATACTTCAAACTCTATTTTCACTATTTGAATAATATTTAATTAATATATATTCTATTGATAAACTAGAATATGCATGTACATTACGTGGATGTAATAGTTTTCTATAATAAAGTATATAGTACTTCATTTTAAAGTATAAAGTACTCTAAAATAGATTTCATTGTTTGAATGACAAGATCATGTGTACAAATTTCACTGATTTGCAACTAAGCTCGTACTAAAGTGTTTGACCACTTTTCTAAAGTGTAGAGTTGAACATCGAGCTCACAATTGAATAATAATAATAATAATAATAATAATAATAATAATAATAATAAAGCGCAGCTCAGTTGGTAAGATGTTTTCCCTCCAACTACAAAATCGGGGGTTCAAGTCACCTCAAGTGCGTATGTGTGTAAGTGTGTTTGCCTGATAAAAAAATAAAATAAAATAAAATAATAATAATAATAATAATAATAATAATAATAATAATAATAATAATAATATAGTATATTTATTAGTAAAAATACTTTTGAAAACATACAAACTCAAATGTAATTTGATTTACTTAAATAAAAATTATTTTTTAATTTTATCTACGTGAGTGCATGTATATATACATATTTGGTAGTGAATGCATGCAATATAAATGCAAGGCCTTGCAGTATTTCATATTCATAATTTAAGTACATTTCATTTAAGGTTTCATAATAGTGATTCAAGGTATCATAATAAAAATTATTCATTCATTTAGTTTAGGCGTGTTTTAGTTAAAGTTGTTACAATATATTATTAAAAAATGATGCATTTATGGTGGATAGAAGTTAAAATGATGTATTGATAAAATAAAATATTAATGGATGTTCCAATTCAAAATTTTCAATTTTTCAAACATTTAATAGGGATAGTTTAGGTATTGCACATTAATAATTTCGCCAAATTTACAAATATGCCCCATTTGATCCGGATCAATTTGATCCCTTTAGATTTACCGTTATTGGAATTATATTAGTTTGGCCTTTAATTACTCAAGTCAGAGTTGGAATTATTATTCATTTAAATTTGGGCCACCTACTTAATTAATTGTTGAGAGCTTGGGCCTTGGAGCATTATAGATTTAGTTAGATGGGTTATAATATTTCTTTTGGGTTGGACTTAGTTTTATTCATATTACCCTTCTACTAGTAATTTATTTTATTGGGCTGATATCAAAAGAATTGATTTTTTTATTTTATTTTTTATTTTATTTTTTAATTTGATCAAATAATGAAAGTCATGGGCTATAATTTTTTTTAGTGGAGATCTAAATTAAGTAAGATGGGTATGCAAAATTGGGCTTAATGTTTTCAAATTGAGATGGAATTTCGGAGTTTAGGCTAATTTAATCAATAGACATTTTCCTTCCAAATTTCCTCGTATATCATTCTCAAGTACTTAATTCGAGGGGAGTGTAAATAAATAAGATTTGAATAATTTAGTTCAGTTTGCATCTTATTAATGAATTTCCTCATATAAGATTGGTAAAGTATATACTTAAGATAAGAAACGCAAACATATCAATCATCAAACATCACGTATGAAACTAAATAAAAAGAGTCCGACGATGAGAAAAATTAAAGATAAATGTAACAAAAATCATACTATAATTAACTTGTTAAATTATTAAATTCAGAAATATAATAAAATTCAAGCTAACAAGGCTTAGGGTAGTAACATATACAAATTTTTTTGAAAGTCTTATTATCTATAACACACTGTGAACCAAAGAGTGTATGCTTAAGGCTAATTAAAAGCACGTTGCAGAACTCTGCACATCCTTTAATAATATCACAATCAACCTCCCTGCTAATTTGGCAAGGTTCATCATTTTTTTTTTGCTTGCAAATAACCTGCAGTGAATTCATTATCACAATATTAATATACTCCGTATTAGAATATTATATATATAACCATATAAATTAGAAAAGAAATGAGACAAAAAGAAAGGGTTTGTACGTGTGAAATTAAATTACCAGCTGAGACGAGAGCTAGGCTAAAAATTATAAGCAATAGAGATGCCAAGAGCTTAGCCATTTTCTATATTTGTGGAAAAACAATCATGAGAAATATATATTTTTTATATCGTGTAGGGTTTCTTGCATGCATATATACATCACACATTTTAGGAGCTAATAAATTCTCTCGCTAGATTTCTTAGATTCTATTAGGTTTTTTGATATTTGTGGTAATCATAATCTAGCTTGCAAGATTTTCATTCGTGTTTTGATTTTATTTTGAGGGAAATTTCATCGATTAACTTTCTTTTTTTTACTTTTTGAATTTTTTTCAACTGTCTTTATAAAACCCATGATCGTTTTATATATTTGAAGAAATTACGTGTTGCAAAATAAATAATCGGAGAGTGACTTAAATTATACTTAATTCGTACTCCCTCCGTTTTTTTTAAGTGTCCTGGTCAACAAATCGCAAATAACAAAAAAATGTGTAAATTTACGTTTTAACCTCAATTTATTATTCTCTTTTTATGAACACCACCTAATATATAACATTAATTATAGGGGTAAAATTGGAAAATTATAGCTATTATGTTATCAAATTTTGAAATGGGATTTAAAAATAAACAACAATAATAGCAACTAGGACACTAAAAAAACCGGAGTGAGTATATAAGTTGAGTAAAAAAAGGTAATAAAATCCCCCTAAAAAAAAGTAATCAAATCTATTAAAACTATTGATGTTAATTATGGAGTGCATTTTTTTATTATAGTATTCAAAATTTCAAAGACCGAGCTAATTATGAACTGCAATAATTCTTCATAACATACACAGATTGCATAACTTTACAGAATTTGTTAATTATATTCCACTAGTTTTTGACTATATTAATTACTAGTACAATTTATGATTATAAATATTGACCTTTTCTTTTCATGTGAGAACGACTAGTTTCTGTACGTGCAGTTTAATTTGATTGCCAAATTTAGTTTCACGTTGTTTGAGTAAAACCATATAAATTTACTCAACAAGGATTCCGATTCCCTCGACTCCTCTCATAAATTTTATTCATTTTATCTTAACATATTTTTTTTGGACACGTAATTTTAAAAAGGAAAGATTAGAGGTAAAATTAGTGATTAATTAATTAATTAATATATTTTTTATAAAAATAATCTTATAATTAGAATTGGGTAAGTGTGCGGCCGTATAGGTTTTTTTTTATTTAAAAAAATTAGAGTCTGCTTTGGACTTAATTATTGGACTAATATTTGCGAAAAAAAATGGAATAGACTAGAAGCATGTTTTTACATCTATAGTCAATAAAATACTTTTGTATGATTAAGAATTTCGACTTCTAATGTAAATCTATTTTATATGTACAATATTTTAATATTAGAAATTCTCCTCTACTCACGGTGGGCACACTTAATGTGCCCAGCTCTGATGGCAATGCCACGTACGTTACTTTTTCTATTTATGGTTGAGTTTTTTTAGCAGGGTTTAGTTTTTTTAGGGTTTAATATTTATAGTATATATATAAATTAATTTCTTAATTTCTAATATTGCCACATCATTCGTGGACATATTAAGTATGTCCACGGTGGGCATTGTAGTATTACTCATTTTAAGATTATGCAATTTGACTATTTTGCTTGATATTTATCAACCGTATACGAAAACACTTAAAAGAGAAAAAAATGTATTAAGATTCCCTGGATTCTACTATTTCCCGATTAATCTCTCCCTTCCTGTCTCTAATTAAAAATATTTTTATCAGTAGGGGACTTATTTCTAGAATATATATTTTTTTTGATAAATATATCATTCTCAGATACTTAATTCGAGGGGAATAATGTAATTAAATAAGATATTGAATAATTTACTTCGGTTTGCATCATATTACTGAATTTCCTCATATAATTAGATTGGTAAAGTAATTAATATAAGAAACGCAAATATATCAATCATCAAACAACACGTACGAAACTAAATAAAAAAAGAATCGACGACGAGAAAAAATGAAAAATTAAAGATAGTTAAATGTAACAAAAATCATAAGTACTATAATTAAATAACTTGTTAAATTATTAAATTCAGAAATTTAATAATTCAAGCTAACAAGGCTTGGGATACAAACATATACAATCATTTTTGGAAGTTTGATCGTTCATCTTACACTCTGAACCAAAGAGTGTATGGCTAATAAGGCTAATTAAAAGCACGTTGCAAAAATCCTCACAACTATTTCCTAATGAAATACTACCTACATCCCATTATATTAGTCTCCATTTGACTTTTGACTTTTCGACACGCGTTTCTACCGAAACTTAGTACGTGTTTTAAAATATGATGTTGAAGTATTTTTTTTGTTTAGTATCCCATAAACGAAAAAAATACTTCAACATTATATTTTAAAACCCGTATTAAGTTTCGATGGAAACGCGTGCCGAAAAGTCAAAAGTCAAATGGGGACTAATATAATGAGATGGAGGTAGTATCACAATCAAACTCCCTTTTAATTTTACAAGGTTCATCATTTTCTTCTGCTTTCAAAGAACCTGGAGTGAATTATTTATCACAATATTAATATATATATTAGAATATTTATTATATAAAACCATATAAATTGGAAAAGAAATGAAACAAAAAAATAGGGTTTATACGTGTGAAATTAAACTACCAGCTGAGACGAGAGCTAGGCAAAAAAAATTATAAGCAAGAGGGATGCCAAGAGCTTAGCCATTTTCTGTATTTGTGAAAAAACAATTATGAAATATATTTTTTCATATCGTGTAGGGTTTCTTGCATACATATATATAACACATGTTAGGAGCTAATAAATTCTCTAGCTAGATTTTATAGTATTCAACATTTCAAGGACCGAGCTAATTATGAATTGCAATAATTTTTAATAACATAGAGTGCGTGATTGTAAAGATTGTTTTAATTATAAATTGCTCCAATTTTGTTTGATATAGATTGCATAATTCTACAGAATTTGTTAATTATATTCCACTAATTTTTGACTATATTGATTGCATAAATATTGACTATGTCTTTTAATGTGAGAACAATTAGTTTCTGTACGTGTAGTCTAATTTAATTTTCTCGCCAAATCTTGAAGAGGTAGAAAAGAATAATTGCTAGTACTATAGAAGACTTGAAGAATTATCTTTTAAATATTCTATATATGATGTATATATATAAAATACTATATATAACCATAAGAAATGTCCCTTACTTATTATAGACACACTTAATATATTCACGGCTAATGTAGATATATTAATATAAAATTTAATTTTTTAGTATGTTTTAATTTTTTTTATGAAGGATTTATTTTTAGAAATATATTTTTATAATAATTTTTCTTTAATGTAGCATTGCTATGTTAGGTATGAGCACATTGTATAACTATATTATTAACAGAGTAATGCTCTCCTACCTACCGTGGACATGCTTAATATGCCCACAAATGAGATGACGGTATTATATTTAAGGAAAAAATATAATCTGTATACCTTATAAAAAGAAACCATACCATAGAAAACTAAACCCTAACCAAAAAAACTAAACCACAAAAGGAAAAATTATTGAAGTGGCAGTGCCACGTCAGTCGTGGGCACATTAAGCGTGCCCACGGTGGGTAGGAGAGCATTTCTCATTATTAACATTTGTGTTAATCCTTAAAAGTAGCCACTTTGGTATAACAAACTCAAATATTAACCACTCATATAAAAAACACAAATACTAGCCACTCATATAAAATACACAAATAATAGCCACTTTTTACAAATACACGAATACATGAGTCGTGTATTCATGTATTCGTGTATTCAAGGTTAATTTCACGCACTACAACAAAATGCTCAAATAGTGACACAATTTTAAGGGAATTGTGACACTTATAAATATCACTAAAAAAATTTGTGACACTTTATGGTTGAACGACTAATATGCGTGTCACAAAAAGAAAGACATGTCACTAAATTTAGTGATATTTGAAGGTGTAACTAATTTTGTGATATATAAAATTGTAGTTAAATTTGTGACATGTGAAAGTGTAGCTATTTTTTGACAATTTATTTATAATTATTTCTTTAAAAAACATTTTATGTAATACCCCGATTTTCCAGAAACGAGAAAAACTCTAATTTATTTTATTATATGAAAGGTTTATATTATCCGTGAAAATTTTACGAACACTTGGAAGGTTAAGAAACTTGGTTGGAGTTTGTAAGCTAAAGAATATAATTTTTAGTGAAGTAGATATGATACGAAATAGTTTTTTTCGTTGAAGTCTTTTGGACTTATAATTAATTGGTGGATTATTTTAT
This sequence comes from Mentha longifolia, assembly GCA_001642375.2. NCBI lineage: Eukaryota > Viridiplantae > Streptophyta > Magnoliopsida > Lamiales > Lamiaceae > Mentha > Mentha longifolia. Next base: position 29,714,011 of record CM038118.1, on the reverse strand, counting down.
GTACGATTACACACATCGACAGTTGTGGATAATTTTTCTCTCGTGAGATTAAGGTTCCATTTTTTTGAAGTTGAGCTCTTTTGTTATTAATTCCGATTTAGTTGCAGATAGTTTAATCAATGGGCCTTGTCAATTAATTTATCTAGGCATAATAATTTTAAGGATGGACTTCTCTTATTTATTTTTTCTTTGTTAGCCAAAGTCGCAGACCAAGTTTTGAAGCCCAAATATTTGAAGCCCATTAGCCATGGCTGAAATGCAGCCCCGTTCCATATCACTTTTCACCCTCTTGTACATTCTTTTCACCATTTAAAAAGCATCTTTCAGAGTTTTACCAACAAAACCATTCGAGAGAAAAGAAAGTGTTTAGCAAAGAAGAGAAAAATGGGAGGCAAATATAGTATTTCTACATCCATCCCATATAGTTAGTCTCTTTTGTTTTATTAATTTTTTCGGCACGCGTTTCTACCGAAATCTAGTACGAGTTTTAAAATATAATTTTGAAGTATTTTTTTTTTATGGAATACTATGAGTGTCATAGTATTCCGTAAAAAAAATACTTCAAAATTATATTTTAGAACTCATACTAGGTTTCGGTGGAAACACGTGCTGAAAAAATCAATCAAACAAAAGAGACTAACTATATGAGATGGAGATAGTATCATTGATCTTTTCGACATCTACTAAGTTTAAGTTGTTTTTTTATTAAAGAAACGTGTGACACTTTATATTTGCTTAATGCCCGGTTAGCTTATCTGCTGTAGCTATATTTGGGGAAAGGTTTGGTGAAGAAACATAAGTAATGAAATATCAATTCTCTCTATCTCTCGATTCTCTCTAATTTCTCTCTATCTTCTCCCTATTTCTTCTCTAATCTTCATGGAATCCCTTGGGTCCACTACAATTGGTACCAGAGAGCCAGGTTCTGCAACAATTATGGAAGAATTACGCATTGAAGATCTCGAAGGAGCACATCAAAAATTGGAGCAAACCCTACATGAAGAAATTCTAAAAAAGAGAGGTATCAAACTCAAAAATTCAAGCTCATTTCGATGTTATTAAAGAGAGACTTGATGAGAGGTTTGATGAACTAGTTAATCTTGCTGAGTCCATACGCCTACAATTGCTAAATATGAACAAGATCAACATCAATTTGGAGGAAAAATATGTTCAGGGCAAATTAAAGGAACAAATTAACGAATCGAGTGATGGATTGGTGGATTCAAAGGAAAATGTTGATGACAACATAAAGAATTACGATGGTCAAGTTGAAACACATTTCACTGATGTTGAGGAATTTGAAGTTGAAGATAAGGGTGTCGAGAGTATTAATGTTACAGATGTTAGGCACGAGAGCATTGTGATTGAACTGAAGAAAGGGGTTCCTTCCTTAAATCTCAAGGGTGAATTCATTTTGAACTTGAGTGTAAATGAACTACTACTGGAATTGTCCGGTTGGAAGGACCCGAAGAGGAATGATGGAATTGGAGTTTCACTCATTGGGAATGATTTAAAGTGTGAGATGAGCTGTAAGTTTTCTTTGGACCCTCTGCAATCTTATGTTTCAGATTCTTTAAATTGTGCAAGAAAGTTTGGGTTATTTGTTAAGGACATGTCGAAGGTTGAAGTAGGAAAAAATGTTGATTCCAACTGTAGCGAGTTTTTGAAATCGTTTTGGGATAGGATTAGTATAGCAACTCATGGTGAACTAGAAAAGAATGTGAGTAAATTTATGGTTCAAAAAGATTGTGAGACAATTGCTGAGCGGGGAGAAACTGATTTGGGTGATAGGGAAATCTGGTTAGAAGGATATTATATTGTTGAGTTTATTCAGGTTCATATCTATAGGATTGCAGTTGTTGTCATGGAAACTGAAAAAAATGAAAGTGGAAAGATTGTGAATGAGGAATTTTCGCTTGAAGCTGCTAATGATAGAATTGTTGTGCTTCTCCTCACAATTAGGAAGTTCAAATTTTCGGTGAAGGATACAGAGGGTATGGGTAGAGAAATGGAGAAGGATGCTAATTTCATAGCTAGTCTTTATACAGAGTTGGAGGTTATGAAGGAGCTTGAATCAGCCATTAAGAAGCTTCAGCAGCATCAACATGAAGACAGTAGAAATGCTTTTGGGCAGAAGCTGACATGGCAGCTACAAGATGTAAAGCATTTGAAAGATGTCTTTCTCTGGAATCAGACTTATGGCATGGTTATAGAGTTGTTGGCAAGTACAACTTTTGCACGTTTAGGTGTTGTGTTTGGGAATGTGTGTTCGAGGTATGCTTCATTTTCCAGGCCACGAGTTGGCTTTCTCCAAGATTTGCATGCTAGGAGGTTGGATTCTTTTCAAAACCGTGGGTCTCATAAAGTCTTAGCGGATGCTACTTAGTCAAGACAAGTTCAGAATGAGACGTTAGGGAAGATGAACCCAAGCTTAAGAGCAAAACTTGGAATTCCAAAAAATGAAGAAACCCTGTTTAGTGCTGAAGATTGCAATTCTTTGGGGTGTATGGAAAGAGTGAGAACCTGGAATCATAACTTGTTTGAAAATTTTGAGCTCTCAATAATTTATCATTCTCCAAGAGGTGTTCAAGAGATTGCTTGGTGCTTGGGCAATGCTACAAGGTATGTTTATTGGATGGTTAAATTCAAAAAATCTTATAGAAGTTTATATGTATTTGCTCATGCTGTCAAGTGATTGTGGTGCTCCAAATGCGGAACGAAACATATAATATATTGTATGCCTTAAATAACATTAATTAATGATGTGGTGAAGTGGTATAAGATATAGACTATTGTATTGGAGATTATGAGTTCGAATCCTTCCCTCCTCATAATTATAATTAAATTTTTAAATTTGAAGTGCAAATATATACATGTACAATATAAAATATAAAATATATAAATAATAATTAATATATACTACCTCCATCCCATATAAAATGTCCACTTTGAAATTGGATCACAAACCAATGCATTTATGTAATAATGTGATGTGATGGGTTGAAGTGATATTAATTTAGGGTAATAAAGTTACTTTTGGGATAATAAATGTACTTTTGGGCTAATAAAGTTATTTTTGGACTAATTAAAGTGTGATGGGATGAGCTGAAGTGATTTTAATCCATACCACATTAGGAAAGTGGACTAAATTTTGGGATGGCTCAAAGAGGAAAGGTGGACATTTTATATGGGATGGAGGTAGTATAAATAAATAGATTTTAGATAAATAAGAATGAAGGCCGTAGGTGATGCCATGTAAGCATATAAATTAACGTGGTGCTCTGAATTCATTTTGAAAATTCGAACTGATATATCTTGTCTATCTTCTGCTCTTACTCCCCTTTTGTTAACAAACCTAACAATCTCTGGCCATTTTGGGTTACATGTAAAGGTAATAAACAATGACGGGTAGCCTGTCCACCTACAAATGGCCATGGCATCTTGATAGTTCTGTATTACCGATTTCCTCCAGTGAATGATGATGGCAATATGATAGGTCTACCAATAGATCTTGTATCTGTATTTCCTTTAGATTCGTGATCCTTTATATTGCAGTATCTCTCTGGTCTTAGATTTTGTTGATTGTTCCGAATCCACTTTAACCTTTGTGTTTCCATCATAGTGTATCCGTCAACAATAAATTGTTGCAGCAAACGTCTGGCAAGGAGAAGTTGTTGACCTTTTTTTCTACCTAAATTCTAAATGCTAGGAATTCCCTTATTGTGAGTTTATTCATCTTGCTTTTATCAGAATCAGCATGCGAAATATCAAGATGGTAATCGTCCTCTCCATTTATGAATATAAGTGGATATTGCAGTGGAAGGTATGCAGGGTGAAATTCATCGATCCACTGAAGATTGCCTGATATCTTCTCAATAATTATGTCTCTCTTTTCAGGCATCGAATCAAAATCTCCGATAATAAGTGCAGCTACCTCCGGTGCTGTTGGCATATTGTACTCTCTATCATCTCTTGATCTTTTTCCTATGAGTCGAAGCTTTACATTTATGGAGTTGTCGCTTGACATACGATCAGCAGCAGAATATAAAATATTGTCACATAAAATATGAGAATGAAATACAAAAATTAAATGTATAATTAAGTCATGTTAAAATTAAAAATACAGGAATTATTTTGTTGTAAGTTTGGTTACACCGTCAAGCTAATTAAAGAGGAGATTCAGTCCCGTTTTCCTAATGATATTCATTGCTTCTATCTCTAAGTAACTTTTTGTGAATTTTATTTTCGACATTTCAGAGGGCTAAATTGGCATAAAACATTTTTTAAATACTATCATATATAGCTTCAATTTTTCAATAAATATTTATAAAAATATATATTTGATGTGTCGTCGTTTAATTAAATACTCCGTATTACTATATCTTTATGCTAACCTGACTGTATTTTTCCGGTGTTGTACTTCCGCATCTGGTTCAAAGATCTAAAGCTGTAAAAATTTAGGAGGGGATCCTTCAAGTGGCAACAAACTCCCTATCCGATGGATATTTTGACCTCCCAAACAAAATGTATATGGTCCAGCACCTTGATAAACAGAATAATCTATTGTTCCACCTATTAATGTAAATGCAAACATCATGTTGTAAGCACGAATCTTGTCAATAAATTCTTTGCTCATGTAGTGCTTATTCTCTAATAGATCAATCAATAATTTAGGAGGTTTTTCAAATGGTTTCAGAATTACTTTTCCCTTCATACAGCATAGGGAAAATTTAGGAGTCGACGATTTGGTTTGTTCCATATTTTCTCCAATCCACATTTGTGCTCTACAATACTCACACTCATAGATAGGATCACCAACATCAAAAAACCCTGTCAAATAATTATTTAATAAGTGATAAATTGTATATTATATAATATAATTTGCATAGACTCTTACCTAATTTTTGTTGAGACTTCTTTTTTTTCATTAATATTACTCTGTTAGCTCGAGCAATTGATGCTTCGTCTTTAAAACACTTACATGGGCAAAAAAAGGAACGAATTTCATAAGACTTTTGTTAGATTCCTATTATTAAATACTACCTCCATCTCATTTATTTAGTCTCATTTGTTTTATGCACGTATTTCCACCGAAACCTAATACGAGTTTTAAAATATAATTTTGTAGTATTATTTTTTTTACGGGATATTATAAGTGTCATAGTATCCCGTAAAAAAAACGATATTATAAAATTATATTTTAAAACCCGTACTAGGTTTCGGTAGAAATACGTGTCAAATAGTAAATGAGACTAAATAAATGAGATGGATGTAGTATTATGCATATTGTACCTGTAGTAATCTGCAGAGCTATTATGTTCTTTAGAGCTACATTTCTTTTTTTTTATATATGATTTGACGCCTTCGTAGTCTAGCAATGCATGATGAATGTTTTTGGTCTGTAAAAAGGTTCAAATCATTAATAATAAAAAAATAGAACATATTATATAATAATTATAATATTATTAGGAATATTGATTGTACGTGTATTATCTCTTAAGTACTCTGGAATATAGTGAACTCTCTTTCTTTTCCTCCACATGATATGAAGCCTATTTTTTCGAGCAATCCGAGATGTAAATTTTGCATCTGTAAATTAGATTTGAACAATTATATTATTATTAAACAAGAGTTGTTTGTAAAATATTATAAAAAGATAAAAATATTAAAAAAAAATTAGAAGTAATCAATTACAATTTTTTTCTTGAATTGTGACTATTGTCTGATCGTAAGCAACAATGCTTCGTCTAACATATTGTAAAAAAATTCCTGTATAAATAAATAAATTAATGAATTCCAATGTTAGACTCAAATAAATATACAATAATAACACTATAACAAAAATCTCTAATAGTGACACAATTTTAATGACATCATAAGAGGGTGTCACAAAATTTGCTACACCTTTAGTGTAACAAAATTTAGTTACATCCATACATGCATCTATAATATTTTGTGACATAAAAATGTAAGTAAATAAGTTCCATCTAGAAATGTAACAAATTTTGTGACATCTATACATGTCACTAAATTTTGCTACACCTTAAAGTGTCACAAAATATTTTTGTTACACGCGTAGGTGTCACAATCTCTCTATGACACAAACACCTATATAAATAAGAATTGTCCTATATAAGAAAAAGACATGCATTATATGAGAAGGATCATGAAACAATGACAAAAACTAATTCCTCCAAGTGAAAATTGGAGTACACAATTTAAAATTGAAGAAGAAAACACACACGCTACACACATACATACATACATATACATATTATATTCTATATAGTATATACATATACACACGCACACACACATGGGAATATATATATATATATATATATATATATATATATATAAATAATATTATTATTAATAAAATATTTTTTTAAGCAATAATTATAAATAAATTGTCAAAAAAATAGCTACACTTTCACATGTCACAAATATAACTACACTTTTATATGTCACAAAGTTAGTTACACCTTCAAATGTCACTAAATTTAGTGACATGTTTTGTTTTTGTGACATGCATATTAGTCACTGAACCATAAAGTGTCACAATTTTTTTTAGTGACATTTATAAGTGTCACAATTCCTTTAAAATTGTATCACTATTTGAGCATTTTGTTGTAGTGTAATATATATTCATCACTTACACATACAAAAAAAAAAAAAAAAAAAAAAACTCAGCTTCCAAATAATTATTCGAACGTTTACTATTAGTTAAATATTTCAACAACAATTAATTCAAAGAGTTGACATTATATTTCTCCTATTTTTATTTTCATATATTAATTCACAGTATAAATTTATATTTTAAATCTGGTTTTTTTTTTTACCAAAATCGTAAAAAAAAAGTATACACACACATATAAAAAAAATAAAGACAAAAACTTGTGTCAGCCGGAGGCACCGTGCGGCCGGGCCCAAAGTGTCAATCTTTATATAGAAAAGTGTCAATCTATATGAATAAAAGTGTCAATCTTTAACATAATTATTTTACGAATAAAATGACAATTTTTAAAAGTGACAATCTTTATATAGAAAAGTGTCAATCTATATGAATAAAAGTGCCATTATTTTAGTCCGGCCGCACGATGCCTCTGGCTGACCTAAGTGTGTCCCAAAAATAAATCTGATACGGTCGTCGCTCCAGAGCTGTCGAGTTGGAGTTCGAACCGCGAAGCAATAATAAAAAAACCGGCGCCTCGGACGATGAGGTCGGCGGTGAGGACGCTGTACGCGGGGGACGTCCCCGTCGGCAGCCAAGTTAAGGTTGATGCGTGAAGAAGAAGATAACAATTAGGGTTCAAAGAGATATTTTATTTCCTCTTCCTTCCATAAAGAGAACCCGATATATATATATATATATATATATATATATATATATATATATATATATATATATATATATATATATATTCTAGACCCTAGGGTTGGTTCGACCTATTCCTAGTCCGGGAAAGAACCAACAAAGAAAACCCGAACGGAGCTTATAACTTGCTCGACCCAATTACATTAATAGTCTTAATTAAAATAACCAATAAATAAATAATACTAATATTACAAAGCCAAAACACGTGAGCTTCCTAATCCATAAATCACACTGGTGGCTTAATACGATCTCTCGGCCGAAGTGACCTCGGCGTCATCCCTATCTCGTTCTCCGACTCCTGTGCACCATCTTCCCCCACATCGCCTGGCTCCATGCAATCAACGGGCTCGTCGTTACTACTCTCCGTAGCCGAGGTCGCCGGTGGTGTGATCGTATCAACTCCCCCCCGGTTAACATCCCCCTTGTCCACAAGGGAAATGTCAGGAAAATGCCTGCGAATATAATCAACCGGCTCCCAGGTAGGGGTCGTGGAATCATCCGACCATCGCACAAGAACGTGCTCCACAGCTTTCCCGTCACGCAAGACCGTACTTGACTCTAATATTTCCAATGGCGTCGAGATAGGCCGCGTGCCACAAAACTCGGGAGGAAGATCCAACTTTTGAAAATTATCCCCTGCAACAAACTCACGTAACAAACTAACATGAAACACATTATGAATTCTACTACCCTCCGGCAACTGCAAACGGTAGGCGACCGAGCCCACTCGCTCAACTATCGCATATGGTCCGTAATATCGACGGGCAAATTTGGCCGACAGGGGTCGGGCCACAGAATGTTGGCGATATGGCTGAAGCTTCAACCAAACTAAGTCGCCCACCTCAAACTCCACATGTCGTCGGTTCTGATTAGCTGAATCTCGCATCCGTTGCTGGGCGCGTTCGAGGTTCTTCCGCAGTTGCACCAATAGCTTGCCACGCTGCTTAATTAAGTCAGCTATTTTGGGTGGAGTACGAGCGGACGGAGGCACATCTATCAACGTTGGAGGCTCGCGGCCATAAAGAGCCTAATAAGGAGAAACGCCTAGGCCCGAATGGTGGAAACAATTTAAAGCCAACTCTGCCCATGGTAAGAAGTTGCACCATTTCGAAGGGGTGTCAGCTGTGAATGCCCGCAAAGATTGCTCCAATCCGCAATTACGGACCTCGGTTTGGCCATCAGATTGCGGGTGGTAGGATGTTGAAAATTGTAGTTTCGTACCACTAAGACGATGGAGCTCTTGCCAAGTCGCATTCAGGAACACTGGATCATGATCGGAAACAAGTGTCTTAGGAAACCCATGATGACGCACCACATGATTAATGAATAAATGAGCCACTCGAAGCGCATCGAAGTGTGTTGGTAAGGGAGCGAAGTGTGCGTACTTGAATAAACGGTCGACTACCACCATTACCACCATGGATACATCTTCCCAAACTTGAGACGGAACGGGTAAAGGCTGTAGCAATCCTGCCGGTTTCTGTGTCGAGTACTTCGTAGATTGACATGTGGTGCAAGCGTCGACGAACTTCTACACATCATACCGCATTCGCGGCCAATAAAAACCCGCCGCTAATAATTTGAAAGTCCTTTGAAAACCCAGATGGCCGGCGGACGGCGTGCTGTGATGTTCGTGTAGTAGAACGGCCTTCCAAGGAGAATCACCTCGTAACATGATGCGCCGATTAAAATAGAGCAAACCATCCGTGAAAGTGACATGGGATGGGGCTGACCCGGTGGCGATACTTTGGATTAATTTCTGCAGCTCGGGATTCGAAGCATTGTCCTCCCTTAAACGATCCAGTAAATGCGGTGTCGGAACCGAAAGACCCGCGAGTTGAGCGCCGATGTCTACCGCAGTTGAGGAATCATCGGCGTTGGCGGTCGAGTCCTCCCGACGAGATAAGGCATCCGCCGCTTTGTTCGAACTACCTTTCTTGTATTCAATCTGGAACTTATATCCCATCAATTTACGGACATAGAAATGCTGATCCGGTGTTTGCACCACTTGTAAAAGAAGTTCCTTGAGACTCTTCTGATCGCTACGAATAATAAACTCCCATCCGAGCAAATACTGGTGCCATTTCTGAATGGCTTCGACAATGGCATACAACTCCTTATGGTAAGTAGAAGCACTTCGATGGCGAGGCCCTAACTTCTTACTAAAATACGCGATCGGATGTTTGTCTTGGATGAGGACTGCCCCAATACCGATATCAGATGCATCGGTCTCTATGCAAAAAGGCTTGGTAAAATCGGGTAAACTGAGCATAGGTGCCGAAGACATGGCGGATTTGAGCTCCTCGAAGGCTGTCTGGGCCGCCTCGGACCATGCGAAGGCGTCCTTTTTGAGCAATTCTGTAAGAGGAGCGACTATCATCGAATAATGGGAGATGAACCGGCGATAATACCCCGTCAAACCGAGAAAACCACGAAGTTGTTTGATATTCTTGGGTGCTGGCCATGCTACCATAGCGGATATTTTGGCCGGATCGGCCTTAAGGAGGCCATCAGAAATCAAGTGCCCTAGATATTCAACCGATGTACTACTGAAGGAGCACTTGGAGAGCTTGACGAAAAATGTATGCTCATGCAGCAAGGCAAGAACCGCCGCGATAAATTAGGGCTGTAAACGAGAATATCATCGAAGAAAATAATCACACATTGTCGCAGCAAGGGCTGAAAAATCTTATTCATGGCGGCCTGAAAGGTGGACGGAGCGTTCGTAAGGCCAAAAGGCATAACTAAGAACTCAAAATGTCCGTCATGAGTTCTAAAAGCAGTTTTAAAAGTGTCCGACGTGTGCATCCTGATCTGATGATAGCCTGAGCGGAGATCGAGCTTAGAAAAATAGCGTGCATGGCCCAACTCATCGAAAAGCTCATCGGCCGTCGGAATAGGGAAATGATCGGGTACCGTGGCCATATTTAATGCCCGATAATCAATGCAAAATCGAAAGGTGCCATCCTTTTTGCGAATTAGAATAACCGGAGAAGAGAATGGGCTCTGGCTGTGCTGAATAATTCCTTGATCGAGCATTTCCCTGACTTGTCGCTCGATCTCATTCTTTTGAAAATATGGGTAACGGTAAGGCCGCACATTGATAGGTTTGGTACCAGGCAGTAAATGAATGCGATGATCGAACTCTCGGGGTGGAGGCATACCGATTGGAGTAGCGAACACTGCTCTGCAATCTTCAAGAACCGAGCGAATGGCAGAGGGTATATCGGACGGAAACACCACCTCGTCCGAAGCAGGCGGCTTGTCCGATGTCGGCTCCAATGCGACTATTTCATACAGTTCATGCGGTGAGGGCTGAGCTGCCAACATGAGAAAACAGTTAAGCGAAATACGGCGTGGTGGTTGATGTGAGCCGCGGATGGTGCGCAAAGTGTCGTTATGCTTAAACTCTAACGTTTTCTACACGAAATCAGCTGAAATTTTACCCAATGATTCCAACCAAGCCATCCCCAAAATAATATCGGAACCATGAATGTCGAGAATGTGAAAATGAATGTTGAATGTAATCTCCTGCATAATGATTCGGGTTGAACGAGCCACATGAGTGCAAATCAACGAAGCTCCATTGCCCACGTAGACTCTGAATGGTTTGATCGGGGTCAGAGGTAGCTGAAGGAGCTCGGTGAAGCGTGAGTGGAGGAAATCGTGCGTGCTGCCCGTGTCGATGAGAATATTAACAGCAATGTTGCCTAAAGAGCCCGTAACGCGGAACGGTCGTGCAAGGGCGCTCTCAAAAGCCTTGAGGTGCGATAAATCATCAATAATAACATCCTCCTCAGTTGCGCATTCGTCGTCCTGCTGCAGATCCTCAGTGTCGTTCTCCCCAAAATAAGCAAGCGGCTTAGTTTGACACACATGACCGGTCACCTATTTATCTGGACAGTAATAACAAAGTCCCCGTTTTGACCGTTCCGACTTCTCCACCGCCGAAACACGAATTGGTTTGGTCCAAGGCCTGTCAGAAGGACGCGCCGATGTCTGAGGTGTACTCGAGAGCTGCGACTGAGTCGAAGGAATGGTGCTGGTGGCGCGCGGATCACGCCATCTAGATCGTTGGGCGGCCCTCTCCTCTTGCGACGCGGCGAGGCGTAAGGCTAATTACATTGCCGCGGCCAAGGACGGCGGTTGCTGTAACTCCACTTTCTCCTGGATGGGTTCCTTGAGGCCCGCGATGAACATGGGAATAAGGGCAGCCTCGGATAAGTCGTCGATGCGATTGGAGTATCGCTCAAAAGTCGCTTGATATTCAGCCACGGAACCCGTCTGAACCAGTTTGGACAGAGGTCCAATAAAATTTCTGAAACTCTGAGGATCAAAGCGATGGCGCACATCATCCAAGAAATCCGGCCACGTGACGACGCGGTTATTTGCTCGGTAATTGAATATCCATTCGGACGCTAGGGGATGAAAGAGCATGACCACATAATGTAAACGGTCTGCTTCCGGGAGCTGTAGGTGATCAAAGTAATATTGGACGCGTGCGATCCAACTAGGAGCATCCGAACCATCGAAATAAGGTGGATCCAATTTTATACCTCGCGGCAGATCAGGTTGAAGAGACGTTCGCCGGTCACGTGGTGGCTGGTCTTCCCACCGCGCACGATGCGGAAAATACTCGTTGCCGTCAAGGGCCGGGGCTGGACGGTCCCAGGAAGAGTGAGGCGGCTGGTGATGCGGGAACTGCCGAGCAGGTTCAGTTTGAAAACGAGGTGGATTTCGTCCCCAGGTGCGCGAATTATTTTCGACAAACGCACCCCGTCGTGAGCCGCTGCCCTGTCCATGAGGTGGTTGAAATCCAGGGGGCCGGGATCATGAAGGCCCCCACCACTCTCGACGGTGAAATCCCAGTCAGTGGCTCCCTTATCCCTCCGATTGTGCAGTTGCGCGTCGTCCAACATGAAGCTCGCATCCATGTCGTCGGCATCGTTGGAGTCGAAGTGAGGCGGCTGTGGTTGTCGGTGGGTCTCCATGCGTCGCTGCGTAGGGCGTGAGAGTTCCCGTTGGGTGGCCTCGATTTGATCCAAGCGACCCATAATCCGCGCGAAACCCTGCTCGTAGGATGGAGGTGGCTGTGGTGGGCGTGTTCGCGACTCGTCCTCGGCGGACAGCGGCCAGGAGTTGGAGCCAAGAATTTCGCGGGCGGCATCCATCGATGAGTGACGCGGTGGACCAAGGGAGATCTCGGTAGCATTGCCGCCGGTGAGAAAACCAGGTGGCGGCTGATTGTTCCCCGATTTAGCCATTACTGAGTTCAAGAAAGATGAAAGCACCAGTTGATACGGTCGTCGCTCCGGAGCTGTCGAGTTGGAGTTCGAACCGCGAAGCAATAATAAAAAAAACCGGCACCTCGGATGATGAGGTCGGCGGTGAGGACGCTGTACGCGGGGGACGTCCCCGTTGGCAGCCAAGTTAAGGTTGATGCGTGAAGAAGAAGATAACAATTAGGGTTCAAAGAGATATTTTATTTCCTCTTCCTTCCATAAAGAGAACCCGATATATATACATCCTAGACCCTAGGGTTGGTTCGACCTATTCCTAGTCCGGGAAAGAACCAACAAAGAAAACCCGAACGGAGCTTATAACTTGCTCGACCCAATTACATTAATAGTCTTAATTAAAATAACCAATAAATAAATAATACTAATATTACAAAGCCAAAACACGTGAGCTTCCTAATCCATAAATCGCATTGGTGGCTTAATATGATCTCTTGGCCGAAGTGACCTCGGCGTCGTCCCTATCTCGTTCTCCGACTCCTGTGCACCATCTTCCCGCACATCGCCTGGCTCCATGCAATCAACGGGCTCGTCGTTACTACTCTCCATCGCCGTGGTCGCCGGTGGTGTGATCGTATCAAAATCTATGTCAAAAAATAACTAACCGTTATCAATGACGGAAATTGCTCCATCGTTATGACGATTATCCATTGAAACTCTGCATATTAAAAAATATTACTCATATCAATACACATTCAACAAACATATACAATTTAAATATTGAAATTATATTGACGATCTATTGAATTGTCCAAGCAAGGACTCTATGTATTAGTTGAAGCACCAAAAGTAGAATTGTGAATTTCACTGATGTCGAAAATCCGAGACGGTTGGGGTTCGTGAATTTGAAATTCTTATGTAGTTTACTAAAAAATATATATATAATTTATATATTATGTCCATATATGAATAGGATATAATATAAAAATATAATAAAACATAAGATTATCATTGATACAATCTACATATAAATATTATGATTGGTGATTTATCTCTTAACAGTCATAATTACCTTATTGATGTGGATAAATATATGTTCGATTTTCAAACCACATGCAAATTAAATAAAATAATAATCAAAGCTACTACTTAGAGGCAATGCATAAAGTAGCAAAACAAATACTTCATACATGTACAGCTTCTCTATAAACAACCACACATTACGTAATGATAATCAACATACGAAATATCAAGTACTAACCTCAGTAGAAGTTAGTAGAAGATCGTGAATAAGGAGCAAGCAAGCAGAGGACCACCGAGCAAAGAGAGCGAACGAATGCAACGATGGATAGAGAGCAGCGAACAGAGGAGCAGCGATCAAACGGAAGCGAGCAAAGGCAACAATGGATAGAGAGCGGCGAGCAAAGGAGCAGCGGATAGTGAGCAGTGAGGTGAAGAGTAGCGATCGAAGGCATATAGTATTGTCCACTATATATAAAGATTAGTATAATTAGATATCCAATAGAAGAGAAATGATATGCTGTTCACCTCCCGGTGGGCACCTTCGTGGGCACCTCATCGTTTTATCATGTTTGCATTGCTTTTTTTTAATTTTATTTTTATTCTATATTCTAGTATCTTAGAAATTAATTTAGAAATCATAAAATCTAAAAAATACATAAAAACCAAAGCTCGATTTATTTTATTACTCATTTTTTGAAGTTTAAAATAAAAAATAACAAATTGAACATTGATTTTTTAGATTTTATGATTTCTAAATTAATTTCTAAGATACTAGAATATAGAATAAACATTAAAATTAAAAAAAAGTAATGCAAACGTGATAAAATAACGAGGTGCCCACGAAGGTGCCCACCGGGAGGTGAGTAGCATATCATTTCTCTCAAATAGAAGTAGAATGATATAGTTACACTTAGAATGGATGTAGAATTGTATGTATAGTATGTATAGGCGTGTGATGATACTTAAAAAATACATGATAAACTTTCAATAATTAAAAATTATTACAAAAAAAAAACTAAATTCTACAAAAACAAAACTAAACCCTACCAGGAAAAAAAAACAAAAGAAACTCAAACCTTAAATAGAAAAATTCAACCCTAAACTAATCCCTAACAAAAAAAAAAAAAAAAAAAAACTAAATCCTAACAAAAGAAAAACTAAACCCTAAAAAACAGAACTAAACCCTACAAAAAAAAAAAAAAACTCAACCCTTAATAAAAAAAAATTATGTACGTTGCATTAGTATAATAAAATATAAGTAAAAGTAGGACAATATTTCCCGAGTTTTAAGCATTGGATAATTAGATATTTTATATTTAGTAGTTTCATTTCCTATAAATTTACAAATACATATAATGTAAAAAAATAAAAAAACCTAAACCCTAACTAAAGAAAAACTAAACCCTACATAAAAAAATAAAAATAAAAAAAAAAAAAAACTCAACCCTTAATAAAAAAAATTATGTATGTTGCATTAGTATAATAAAAAAAAGTAAAAGTAGTATGTATAGGCGTGTGATGATATACACGATTGGTATTGGTGATATGAATGTTTGATTAATAATTGTTTATTTCTTTAATATATGCTTAAGTCCATTGGATTTAGATTGGGGTTGTCCAAGATTTGATAACCTTAACTGGAGAATATTTTATATACGTAATTTGTAAATTTAAGGGTTATGGATAGTAGCATTAATAAATTAGTGATAATTTTTCATTTTCTAGGGGTCATTAATAATTGTTTATTACTTTAAGATATGGATGAGTCCATGTGAATAAATATATTATTTATTATTACTGAATAATAAGTATATTCAATTTAAGATGAATAGAGAATATTTTATATACGTAATTTGTAAATTTAAGGGTTATGGATAGTAGCATTAATTAATTAGTGATATTTTTTATTTTCTAGGGGTCATTAATAATTGTTTATTACTTTAAGATATGGATGAGTCCGTGTGAATAAATATCTGATTTATTATTATTGAATAATAAGTATATTCAATTTAAGATGAATATTGAATATATATATTCAATTTTAGATAAATAAAAAACGGAGGATGTGGGATGCGCCACGTAAGTGCATGGATCGATGGGTATGAGGAATCCGCATCAGAATTAATTATATATATATATATATATATATATATATATATATATATATATATAGAGATATTTTTCATTTTCTAGGGGTCATTAATAATTGTTTATTACTTTAAGATATGGATATACATGTATAGTAATGCTACAATGCTCATCATTAGCATATTTAATGTGCACATGGATGACGTGACATTGTTATAAATAATGAAACTAATTTAAATATATACTCTAAATACTAAACCCTACCAAAAATAACTGAATTCTACTAAAAAAATTCAATCCTCCATGGAAAAAAAATTTATCTACATGGCATTACCACATCAATAGTGGGGACATTAATTGTACCACCGTGGGTAGGAGAGCGTTATCATATGTATATATATATGTATATAAGAGTAATGCTCCCCTACCCACTGTGGGCATACTTAATATGCCAACGGTTGAGGTGGCGACATTATATTTAAGGAAAATAGTAATTAATACTACCTCCATCCCATTACATTAGTCCTCTTTGCTTTTTGATTGTTCGGCACGTTTTTCCACCGAAACCTAGTACGAGTTTTAAAATATAATTTTGACGTATTCATTTTTCACGGGGTACTATGACACTCATAGTACCCCGTGAAAAATGAATACGTCAAAATTATATTTTAAAACTCGTACTAGGTTTCGGTGGAAAAACGTGCCGAACAATCAAAAAGCAAAGAGGACTAATGTAATGGGATGGAGGTAGTATTAATTATATAAATAAATTTTACCATAAAAACTAAACCCTATTAAAAAAAAAAAATGAACCCCTAAAGGAAAAATTATGACGTGGCATTGCCATGTCAGCCGTGGGCACATTAAGTGTGCCCACGATGAGTAGGGGATCATTTATGATGTATATAATATTTGTAAATTGTTCGATTTATAAATTGTATGCAAACTGACCTATAAAATTGATAAAGTATGTTTGCGCATATAGAATCAATCCATTTAGGATGAAGTCTATATCCAAAAGAAATCAAAATATATGTATTTTATCAGGCAAATTTTAAGGCTGTGTCACGGGGGACTCGAACCTGGGGTCTTTGGTCCATTGCGTAAAAATTGAATGTGTGATTCCTTCTTTTATATGAGACTCTTACTGATATAAAGTTTTATAAATAATCGATGTGTGATAATTAATATTGTTAAAATTAAGGAATTCTTTGGTCTGTTTCCTAAAATTGAAAGAATTAGCCATCAAATTAACCATTAATCATCTCATCATCTACTCACCTCTCAGCACGTATCTCAATATAATTTATATCCTAAAAGTTTAAATTATCATAAATTGCTCATTTGTTTTCCTATTTTTTTTAACTTTTATACCAAATTAAAGGTCTTGATATGATCTTTCATTTAAGATCAGACATCAATATGTTTTTATTCATCTATGATGGTCTAGTTTTGAAACAATGGAAGCTGCATTAAAATATTAAACATTACACTTTATCTCTACACACACTCCCCTAAAATCTCGTGCCCAAAAGAAATAGGCCTGTTGGTTTGGGACGGAAGGAGTATTTATCTAACATACACCATAAATCAATAGTTGGAAGTATTAAAAATCAAATAAAGCTATTTTGGCTTAGATTAAAAAAATACACAGTCATTGTCATTGATTATATATGCATTCGTCCATATGTATTATGAATCTATTTATACGCAATATCCATAAGCTACTTTGTATATTTGAAGTTTTGTGTAATAATAAGTGCATTATATTATAAAACTAAATGCATTATAAATTGATACGAGATGCATTAGGATTAATGTATTTTTATATGATTTTCCTTAGTCACATATGTAGTCGACATGCATTACTGAAATACAAACAACAGTAGTTATTCTAAAATAATACTACTACTGTATACAAACAAATTTATATCTTAAAAATTATCTATGATGAAACTGCATTATAATAATGCAAGAAATGCATTATACAACTTCAAGTGCATTATAAGTCAGTCTCGTCTATTCTAGTTCTTCACATTTTGGGAAAAAAAAATATCTCCTTTTTTACTAATATAGTTGGTTATACGATTTCTACACTAAATCGATAATATTGATGAGTCAAGATTTGGATTTATAAAACGAATTATTTCCTTCCAAATCCCATGATTGTCGCCAATATTGATATAATAGTTGATGGAGTTTTTATTTTGTTTTACAAATCTACCCTTATTTGATTAGGAAGTCAGCATCATAATTAATTTGTTGACTCATCAATAATTTTTTCCCTTAAATCTCATCCATCCGTTGTGGCATGATCAAGGTGCCATATTTCTTACACTAAGGGAGTTTTGTACGTGAACTCAACCCTATATATATATATATATATATATATATATATATACTATTAGACATAAAATCAATTTTTAGGTGGCATGTTGGCCAATAAATTTTTTGAAATTTTTGATTTGAATCGATCAGACTAAATTATTTTGAGTTAAAATGTAACATCCCACATCGAATAAGTATGCGATGTCAAGACAATATAAGTATGAGCTTAATGGACTCTCTAGCAACTTTGCTTAACCATTTTAGCAAAGCGATGACGAACGCCAAGTAGTTGCTAGCGGGCCCATTGTGCCACCGTAGCGTAATGGGCTTCCACCCCGTGGTACCGGGGCATTACAAACGGTATCAGAGCCGACCCCGGGCGAGCTCCATGGGCCCGGGGGCGGTCTTGCATGTAAGTCACGATGAAGACGTCGTATATTCAACGGGGGGAGATTGTGACATCCAACATTGAATAAGTATGTCATATCAAGACAGTATAAGTAAAAGCTCAATGGACTCTCTAGCAACTTGGCTTAACTATTTTGGCAAAGCGAGTACGAACGCCAAGTAGTTGCAAGCGGGCCCATTATGCCACCGTAGCTTAACGGGCTCCCACCCGTAGGCCCGAGGCGTTACATAATATATTTTGGCTCTAGACTAAGAAATTTTTGAAAATTTATTAAACGGTTCAACCATAGTTCGACTGGTTCAACTGCTCGAACCATATAGAAGTGGCCAAATGCGGGTTCGGGTACGGAACCGTACCCATACCCGGCAGATATGGTTCCACATAATTGTTCCCGTACCCTAACTGCCGTATAAACGGGTGCGGGTACGAGTACGAGTACAACCCGACAATTCCAGTGGGTTTTACAATTATTATTTTAATATTAAAAATTCATTTTAAATTCGATTGGTTGTAACTCGAATTATTTGAAATAAAAAAATATTATTTTATTACAAAGAATCCAATAATATAAACTAAAATCAGACTTCTAAATAATGAATTAGAGGATGTCAATTTATTTAAAAATTTAATCTTGAAGGACAGAGCATTGTTAAAATAAATTTGGTTAAAATTTAATGGAAAAAACGCTAAAGTAGGCTAAAGAGTGCATTATAATTAAAACTAATTAATAAAAAATATATTTTTATATGAAATACATATCAAAATGAAGGATCAGCTGGTATAGGAACCAACGAGTCGACGGTCCAACTTTTAGTACCCCAAACTCATTTAATTAGAGACCCAATTATTTCTTGTGTAATTCTACTTATTTTGAGTGTCAAATGGTCAATTTAAAGAATGCAAACATCTACTATTGTTTTACACGTTCCATGAGGGGTATTTTTGCTTCGAAGTAGCAACGTTAAGGGTGTTTTTGCTACTTTTTCAAAACAAAAAAAAAAGAAAGAAAATAAAAGAAAAAGAAAGTAAAATATTTTGAGCTAAGGTTATTTTCAGTTCCAGTTGATCAGCTAAACTGTTTTTGATTTATAATATATTTAAATTTAAGACACTTGACAATATATTATACACGTTTCAACGATTTTTAGGCCATCCTTATCGGGCTGGGGTTATTTTTTAGTTTGGGTTGAATAGGCTAAACTATTTTTCAGTAAAAAAATGTATTTTGGCCCTAACACTATTTCGGTATGAGGTGGCCTGTTGGTTAATAAGTTTTGAATTTTTTTTGCCATAATACTATTTCGATTTTGAGGTGGCCCATTGGCCAAAAAGTTTTTAAAATTTTTTGCCCTAACACTATTTCGATTTTGATGTGGCTCATTGGCCAAAAAGTTATTGAAATGCTCTTAGTATGTATCAATAAATATATATTTTTTAATTATTAGACTCAAGTTTTCAATTTTGATATTTTTGAAATTCTTTTAGTATTTATCGATAGTTATAATTGTCAATTTTTTGTAATAAAAAAATATATTTTTAATTTCAAACACTTGACAATATATTAGGCACAAAATCAATTTTGAGATGGCCTGTTAGCTAATAAATTTCATAACTGCAACCGTTAACGCGTGTTCTGGAGAATGTATCGTACACCTTACAAAAGACACTTCCCTTCAATTTGATTCGAAATTCTCTAATGTGCATGGAACTAGAGCTGTCAAACTGACGGGGCGGGCCAGCCCGGCCCAAGCCCGTCGGGCTTTATATGGTTGGCCTGGCCCGGCCCAAAAATCAATTGGACCTAAAAACTTAAAGCCCAACCCAGCCCAAAAATGCATTCTTAGGGTAAAATTGTCTGGGCCGGGTCGGGCCAGCCCAAGCCCAGCGGGCTTTTGTCATTTTTTGGTAGGCTGGCCCAGCCTAAAATCTGATTGAGCCTATATATATGTGACCCAACCCGGTCCAAAGTGGGCAGGCCCGCCGGGCCGGGTCGGCCCAGGCCCAGGCCCATTTTGCCACCTAACTAATTTATGTAATTTTAATTCACATAAGCTAACCTTAATTCACAAATTAATCCTTAGATTTGTAAAAAAAACTACAATTATGTTATTCAAGATTTTCACCAATTAATGAAGAAGAAAGTAAAAATGCAATATATTATTAATGGAAGCTTGTTTTGACAGAACGTCACTAACAAGACAAAACAAGAGCCAAAAAAAATTGAAATTATTCGACTACTTTAATTAGTACGTACAAATAGACCTGCCCACGGGCCGAGCCCGCCGGTTTCGGGCCCGGCCCGGCGGGCCGCGGGCCTCACATGCATTGAACCTAGCCCGGCCCTTGTAGCAAATATAGGTTACGGGCTCGGCCCTAGGCCCGCCGGTTCCGGGCCGGGCCGAAACCGTCGGGCCTAGGGCCGGCCCGCCGGGCCGTTCAAAGTGGAGGCGTCGAAAAAACAGAGCATTGCTCTGTTTTGAGCCAAATGCTCTCGGCATTTTGCCCCAAAATAGGGTAAAATCTGATTTTTTTTTTTTTTTTTTTTTCTTTCAACTTTTTTTACATTTTAAATTTTATTCTTTTATATTAATTAATTTAATGAATAGGAAATGTCAATTTGTCAAGTTTTATGCATATATTTTTTAAAAAAAATATTTAAATTACTCATTAAATTGTTGAAAAAGCATAACAATTGATCAATTTTGCATTATTAATGATAAAAATTATAACATTAAATTAAACTCAATTTAATCACTTTGACAATTGAATAAAAACTTTTACATTTGACAAGAAAAATTCTAAAAATTATAATAAGGGACTTGAACTCAATTTTATTTCTAAAATCGAGTTGCCTACGTATCCTCATATTAATAGAGAAATCAAAGTCGGCGTAGTTCTTATTACAACACAATGGTTCCTATTCCGCACCCGATGCCGATCGATCCGTCTCGGTGAAGGCTTCATCTTCGCTCTCATTCCGATCATCCCATTCCGGTTCTTGAGCTCTAAGGTCGGCCCTACACCAATCATCGAGCAACATGGTAGCTTCAATGTTTGCCGGCTTCATTGTTGATCTTCTTTGATCTAGCATAAGACCTCCGGTGCTAAAGGCTTGTTCAACGGATACGGTGGATGCCGGGACGGCAAATAACTCCTTCGCCATCATGGAGAGTATTGGGTACTCCACTCTCTTCGACCACCATTTCAACACGTCGATCGACGGACCACTATCTTCAACACCAAAAACAAAACGAGTTTGCAAAAATATATCCAATTCACTATTACCTTGGCTCCTTGGATTATCATAGGTTCTATTTTGGTACATTCCTTGCATTTGTCTTACTAAAGGATCCATTGAGTCCATAGCAAAGGGAAAATCAAATGAAGGCATCATAGTATAAGAAGAAGAAATCTCCGTATTATCTTCATTACTACCATACTTTCTCCTATATTCATCAAAAAGTTCTAGCAAAGTCCTATGTAGATCATCCTTCATATCTTGCACATTAGGAAGATCAAAAAATATTTGTTCACCATCAATTATAACATTACTAAAGTCCATTTGCAAAAAAGCATCATAATAAATTTGTAGCATTTGACAAACACCTTCATATCTCCATTTAGGATCCAAACATTTAGCAATCAAGAAAACTTTTGGAATCTCCCTAAAATACTTTAGCCATTTTTGAACCATAAAATAAATCACACCTTGCAAGTTTGGCCTAGTAAAACAAGCCTTAAAAGACATGGCAATATACATGCAATGTTCCAACACTTTGACGGAAGTACAATAATAAACACCCGATAATTGTTTAGTAGCCATATGAAAAACCTTCAATAATCCATATAAATCATAACATGCATCCCAATGACTCTCATTAAGAACTAATTGAGTCATGGAAAATTCTTTCCTAAAAAAATCACATAAATGACCCTTATACTCCATCGTACTATTAAGCATCTCATAAGTAGAATTCCAACGATGAGATACATCGGCTTTGAAACATGTATAAACAATATTCTTTGAACGACAATATTTTTGCCATTTTTTCCCCAATGTTTTTGATTTATGCAAATATTTAACGGCATTTTTAATAGGAACAACGGACTCTTGAAAAATCTCAAGCGCATCTTGGACACATAAATTCAAAATATGACAAATGCATCTAGAATGAAAATATTTTCCATCAAAAGATGGTGCACATACTTCAATGAGTTGAGGAATACTAGCCGTGTTCGCCGTTGCATTATCAAAACCAACCGAAAAAACCTTATTAATCAAACCATATTCATTTAAAACGGTGATAATAATCAAAGCAATATTTTGAGCCGTGTGAGGCTCTTCAAACTCCCTAAATGCAATCAAACGTTTTTGCAAAGTCCATTTTGCATCAATCCAATGACATGTAATTCCCATATAACTAGCCCTATTATATGCATCGGTCCAAACATCGGCACAAATAGAAACTTTATGACCCAAACGTTGTAAATATTTCATCAAATCTTTTTGTTTTTCCATGCATTGACGCCTAATCCTCTTAAGCATTTGAGTTCTAGCAACTTTACTAGCATTGGGACCTAAACCTTCTTTATAGGATGCTTCATATGTTATTCTATCGGCATAATTAAAAGGTTGTTTCTCCATAGCACAATATCTAGCACATGCATCTTCGTATCGAGCTTTATCAAATTTAAATAAATAGGGCGTACCCGTCTCCGAAGATGAAGTGGCACCTCGAATTTGAGTTTGAGAAGTTGACATTCCGAACTCACTCGGATGCGTGCTCTCCATGTGCCTATTGAGCGTGCCATAGCCTCCCTTTTCGATCCATTTGTATTGTTTCGTGCAATAGTTGCAATATGCCAAGTATCTCTTTCGACCATCGGAGAGAGGAGGTTGGCCTTCACGTACCGGAGCCAACACTTTTCTAAAGTGTTTCTTGAAGATGTCGGACTTGGGTTCCTTGTAAGCATTTGTTGGGGAAGATTGGTTTAGCCCGTCATCTTCGTGCTCTTCATCGTCGTTCGAGCCATGAAATTCGAATCCTTGGCTTTCCATCGTATTAACCATGTCCTCAAATTGCTCATCTTCTTCGGCTTGAAGTCGTTCGGCAACTTGCCTTGAGATTTCCTCCGCCACTTCCGCCCTTCTTGACCTTTGAGATTTTCGGCCTTCTTGCTCATCACCAACGAGCTTGCCCTTGCCCTTGTTTCCTTGTGATTGTTTTGAGGAAGACATTGTGTATGTGTGTGTAGTGTAGTTATGAAAGTGAGAGTGAGTGTGTGCAAGATGTGAGAGTGAAAGCTTGAGAGTTGAGAGTTGAGAATAAAAATGAATGAGAATGAGAGTGAGAATGAGAGCTTGAGTGCTAATAGAGATTGAGAGAATGAGAGTGAGTGTGAGCTTGTGTGCTTCAAACTTAAGAAGTTGAGAGTTGAGAGATGAGTGATTTAGAGTGAAAATTAAAGCTTGAGAGTTGAGAGATTGTAGTGAAATGGTGTTTGAATGATGAATGATATATAGGATTTGGATGAGGAGTGGAGTGGAGGAGGGCCTCAAACGGCTAGGAGCCGTTGCAAAGCAACCCCCACCACCCCCAGCCACCAGCCGCTGCAGCTGCTGGCCTGCTGCTCTGTTTCCTCCCGTTGGGCCCGCCGGGCTGGGCCAGGCCCGTCGGTCCTGAGCGGCCCGTCGGTCCCCAACGGCTAGCATCCTAGCCCGTAGGCCCGCCGGGCCTGGACCGTCGGTTAACCGACGGGTTCGGGCCCGAATTTATCCGACCCTAGCCCGGCCCTAGTATAGTCGGTCCCGGTTCAGGGCCGAGCCCGTTGACCTGCGGGCCGGGCCAAGCCCGTTGACCGGCGGGCCGGGCTCGGTTAAAACCTACGGGCCGGAAAGCCCGAGCACGTCTACGTACAAATAGTGTGACAAATGCACTTTATACATTATTACAACAGTATATATGCTTTTCGCATAATGCAAAAAAAAAAAAAAGGACTCGTGCATTTTCATTTTCTTCATGGCGAAGACTCACATGATTGAGCAAGACTGAGAATTCTCTTCATTAAAATAGTAGTCGCATCTGGTGACGTGGCAGAGCCTATCATGGTATCCGTACCCTCCGTAGCACGGCGGCGGAGGCGGCGGCTGCTCCGCCACCCCAAACCCATAGTAACACGGCCCCCCACCGTAACCCTCCGAGCACGGCCCACAGCACGTCCTCACCGGATAAACCGGTTGGCACCCCCACGGTCGGACCGGGATCAGAACGGGTGGGGGCAGAGTCAGGTCCGGCTGCTTATCCGACTCCGGTTTCGACGTCGGCGTCGACGGCGGCTTGTCTACGGTCTTCTTATGTTTGGTATTTTCGTGCTCATTCTGTTTGGACTTAGATGGGTCCACGATTTCGATGCTTTTGATAACCTTACGTCCTTTGCAGCATAATTTGTCTCGAATTTTCTCAGGATTGCAGCATTCCACAGTGATTGTCACAGTATTTGCTTTCTCATTGAACATCCGGTCTCTAATTTCTGTCGTCCCAAATATTTTTCCACATCATCAAAAAAAAATAATTATAGTAATAATCAACTTAATTTATTTTCTTCAAGAAAAAAAAAAAAAAAATAGCTCAAATAGTAAAGTAGCTCAAAATATGGCATTATCTAGTGGTAAGACTCGATGAATTATTGCCACCACAATTTTTAATATTTATTTTATGAGGGTCCATCTTTATGAACTTGTGAATATGTACGTATACAGATATGTAGAAAAAAGTGGAAGAATTTATAGAAAAGACTCACGAGGGAATTTGCAGAGTATTTTCTTGACTTTCTTGTAGCAGCAAGGGCACTGGAGATCAACCTTGAGTATCATAATAGTCACCTATTTTCATCAACAAATTCAATTATATGATCATAATTCATAAACAAAAATCCCACAATAGAAACGATCAAGATTCAAGAACTATGTATAAAAGTATATGATTTCTCTAATAAGAAAGTGATCGAGATGATTTTGCCTACCTTCTCACCCATGGATACCCGATTATTGAGCTTTTGTGTGGGAAAAAAATTGATGAGAGAGAGAGAGATAGAGAGACTTTTGGTGATTGAAAGAAGAAGAAGAAGAAGGAACAGAATAAGCAAGTAGGAATCAAATAAAAATGAATGATATGAGGACACGTCTATAATTGGGAAGGGGTTGAATTTCATGAAATCATCTCTCTTCTCTTTCTCTTTCTCTTTCTCTCTCAATAGTAGAGATAGAGAGAGAGAGAAGACTAAATTGCTGACTATTTAGTTTTACTCCGTGTTTCGCAATTGGATTGCATGAGATATTCCACATACACGTACAACCTCGCAAGCGCAAGGTACTGCTAGCATGCAAATAATCAGTAATTGGTAAGTAATTACATGCTCCTCCGGCTCCGGTAACGACAGAAATGGCGAGCCTGTGTTTGTGTCTACGCGCTAACTCGTACGCGTGTGGTCCACGCTTCGTGACGGACGTCACTTTCTTTCCGCCATGTGAATTTTAATGCTCATTCCCCCACCCATCTGAGACTCCTGCATTCAGGACTTTGAGTTGGGTCTACGGGCGGACCAAGACTTCCGATGTAGGGGTCACATTATTAGTCGTAATTGATAGAAAATATATATTATAAATAAATAAAATATATATATAAGGCATACTTATAGTGGTTCATTACATATCACACTGGAATCCTGAAAGAACATATCACATAACGAAATACACTACATTCAGAAAATAATTAACAAAGAAAATTGGCATCACACACAAATGAGATATTTATCTGCAGAATCGGTTGCTGAAGCTACATAATGAAGTTCACTATCATCACATATTGGAGAAATTAGTTATAAAATTTAGGAATATTTCTTTTTTTTTTTATATATTTTACATTTAATTGTAAAATTACGAAAATATCCTCCATCCTTTTCCAATTTCCAATGGGGTCACTGGACCCCACTGCCACTATACTAGCTCCGCCCCTGGTTGGGTCTAATTTTAAATGGGAATTCTTTTTTTAGTTTTTCTTTTTTTAAAAAGGAATTTCTTTTTTTTTTTTTTTCTTCTTTTCTTTTTCTTCTTTTTGATATAATCCACATCCAATTCTAAAATGAAAATGTCGATGGATGTAATATACCGGTATCTAACTTTATATAACATATTGGTGACTATATTGATATACAAAATAAAAAAAAAATCCCATTAGTCACACATGGGTGATTTTATGTAGTATATACATATATATATATATATATATATATTTTAGGGCTGGCAAAATAGCGGGCCGGGCCCATCGGGCTTTGGGAACTTTTCGGGCCGGGCCGCCCTAAAATCGTTTCAGGCTTCACTTTTCAATGCCGAGCCCGGCCCAAAACCGGGGTGGGGCACCGGGCTTAGTGCAAACTAACCAGGCCGGGCCGGGTTTGTCCAGGCTTATCGAGCTTTTCTTCTTTTTCGGGCAGGCCGGGCCAACTTTGCCGGCCCTAATATATTTATATGTGTGTGTACTCAATATCACGTCTCTGCCACTAAAGAGAACGTGCAGGCCACCTAAGGGAAGGTGTTAGTAGGAATAATGTGGGGAAGAAAATAAAGTGTAAATCTATAAAACTACCCTTCTTTAAATGATAAATGGAAAAACTACCCTCCTTATACAAGAAATATAAAATATACCCTTTCTCTCTATTTTCCACTCCCCGGTTGGCACAATCCATGTGAATAGTGTCCCGGTCGGCACTATTCATGTGAACAGTGTCCCGGTTGGCACTATTCATGGCACTAATTCATTTTTATTTTATTATTATTTTTTTTTCAACAACCTTAGTAATGAAACATTCTTTTAAATAATAATCAGGCCCATCACACTTCCGTAAATAAATTAATGCATACCAACTTCATACCTTAATCTGCTACAGGATTTCCTTCGCCAGAGGTTTTATGGACTGCGTCCAACCACCAGGAGCACCTTATGGTTCTCTGTCGAATTCCTTCCTAAGCTTCTGATCCGCCTCGCCTTTGTCTAACTTATCAATTCGAGCAGCGCTCCAGGAAACGTGATAAGGGCTCAGAACCCTGAGCAAGAGACTCACTGCAGGCTAAATTTGTTGGTAAACAAAAATTTAAAGTACGAAGGTAATGAGCAAAAAGCCCGTATTTTTATTGGGAAATTATAAAATATTTATTACATAAGTTTATCTCCTTTTGGGAGGAGATAAACTTGTTTAGCTACCTATGGTAGCGGAATGGAAAACACTCATGCACTCGAAATATTGAAACTATTACAAAGCTAATATTGAAGAAAGCTAAGAAAATGATCGATGATCTTTGCTTTCTTCGCTCGTCTTTATTTATAAAGGGCTGAAGACATCCCTCTCCCTTGAATTATTGCATCGGATGCTTTCCACCGACGCCAGCTTGCATGGAACCTCCTTCCTCCATTATCACCAAAAGGTGTGATAATTGAGATCAATTTCGGAGACTGGGGTCCTCCATAATTGAATTCCACCGAACAAAGATGGTGAAATGTCTTTTTCTTGGTTTGGATCGTGAATGAACGGTCCTCCCACTTTTGTCGTTTTATTTTAGTGGGAATCTTGCCTTTCCCTCACCCTTGTCGTCTTCTTTTTGGTTAAGGCTCCTCTTTCATAGAGTCACATAACTCTATCTTCTTGTGTCGGCCAACTACTTTTTTGGCGGGGCCCTGGGCATCCTTCCTTTCGGTGGCTCCCTTGGTTCCTTCTGGTCTTGGGCTCGAGCTCGACCTGCTCTGGGCATGAACTTCTTGCCAAACTCCAGCTCTTTCTGACCTGGGCAAGCTGGACAGATATGGTTGATCCAGTTCCCATAGTGGGCCATGTTACAATACTTGCGATGAGTTTCTTTGCTCGTCACAAGCTTGTTTTCCCATAGCAGATTCCTCTTTCTCTCGAAAGCCTCTTGTGCAAATCTTGTTGTCTTTCCTGTCATTGTGTTTAACAGGAATGATCCGTTCACAGAGTTCTGAAAGAACTTGAACTGATTCTTGACTTTGTCCATCTCGGTGAGACAGACCCATAAACCCCAAGCCCTGCGGTTGAGATTTCATCTTCGGTGATCATGGATACAAGTGGTACTTCTCCATGTGGAACCTGTATGTTGCAACAGCTCCTCTTGTCAGTTCGCCTAAGCCTTATGTAATGAAAGGCTTCATGGTTCCCTTTTCCAACTGGTTCTGGTGCTGTACTTATAAAATAAAGCTCCAAAACATCTCCTCGGCTGAGCTGGTCATTGTTAGACCATGAATCGTACACAGCTTCTTGAATCCACTTGGGTAGATTCTTGATTTCTGTAAACGATGGGGAAACAGTATAAACTGAGGCAAGTGCCCCAAATTCATACCATTCTTTGACTTCTTGTGGATGGACACCGGGCATCATCCACACTCGGGGGTACTTTCCGGAGACATCAACCAATGTTTTGTTTGGGTTGATTCATCGCCTTGTCATCAGCTTCTCCCAGCTAGCCTGATAAGCCTGCCAAAAAGGAGATACTTGAATAATATTGTCAGTATTAATCTTAGAGGTGCCTTTCATCGGCCTAAGATTAATCTTTCCCTCCTTGACCCCGGAGGTGCTAGGTTGAAATGATGCCTCAGGCTTTGATTCCTGAGTATCATCTTCTCCTTGGGCCGATAGTATTGATACTACCAACTTAGGACTCGTGCTAGAGGTATTTGAATCCTATGCTACCGTTATAGGGGCCGGCAACCGAATCGCTTCTTTTTCAGGGGTAACCGGAGTCACCCTAGAAGCCCGAAGGAGTGGCTCTTGTATTGCATTCCAGCACTTAGTCTGTGCCAGCCTACAGTCTTGTATTCTGTTAGAGACTTTCGTCTTGTCAACAGATTGTATTTTTCCATCTTGTTCAGCTTTCAAAACACACTCGTCCCATTCCCTCTGAAGCATCTCAAGGTCTTCCCTGAGATGTCTCATGGCATTGTTGATGGAGCTTACTTCAGTTGGCTCCATCTCTTGTTAAGAAATCTGCAAGAACATTTTCGTGAGATTTCACAATGACAATATCAAAAATAAAATATTGACATTTAGCTTGCCATCTAAGTAATCTAGCCTTTTCAGGTTTCGATTCTATCTTGTTTTTTAAGAAAGCTTTAACTTGAGTGTTATCAACTTTCAAAACGAATTTCTTTGCAAGAAGAAAGAGAGGCTATTTTTTGAAGGCCTTTCGGACTGCAAAGAATTCCTTCTCGTTAATGTGCCATCTGATGGCCTCATTTTCTTGGAACAAACCACTACAGTATCTGCATGGTTCTTCTCCATTAGGAGTGATCTTTGTTAGCACTGCCGCCCACCAATGATCACTTGCATCAGTGTACAAGACAAGATCGTCTTCGTCTTGTGGTATAGAGAGTTTTGGGAGGTTCTCGCAAACTTCCTTTAAATCTCTCATTCCTTTTCGATGTTCATCTGTCCAAATGAACGGAACATCCTTCTTCAGTAACGGACTGAAAACCTTTCTGTATTTTGCAAGATTCTTGATGAATGCTCCTGCAAAATTAACAACTCCTAGAAAGCTTTGAAGTTGTTTCTTCTCCTTTAGATCCTCAGAGAAATTCTTAACCTTTTGGACTATATGGTCCTGTAGAATTATCCCTGATTCATCTATCTTGATTCCCAGAAATTCCATTTTCCTGGTTGCAATGACTGCCTTCTTTTCTGACAGTACTAATCCTGCCTTGTAACAAACATCTGCAAAAATCTTAAGATGTTTGACATGTTCATTTATATCTTTTGATGTTATTAGAATATCATCAATATAAACAAACATAAAAGAGAAGTAATCTTTAAAAAGATTATCCATCTTTCTCTGGAAGATCTGAGGTGCATTAGCTAACCCCATCGGCATCACGTTCCAAACATAATGCCCTTGTGGAGTAGAGAAGGCTGTAAACTTCTTACTACTTTCATCCATGCGAATCTGGTAAAACCCTGACTTGCAATCAAACTTGGAAAAAACCTTAGCATTTCTAATGCAGTTAATAAGGTGTTCTCTACTTGGAATGAAATAACCATCAAACTCTAAAACGTCATTAATCCCTTTATAATTAATAACGAGTCTGGGTTTATTTCTCTTAATCTCACCATGATTTCTTACCAAGAAGCCTGGGCTACTATATGGCGAGTTTCCTGGTTCGATTAACTTCATATCAAGGTGTTCCTTGATAATTTCCTTCATGTCCTGTTGATCTCTGAGATTCATCAGGATTGGTCTGAATCTAACAAACTCATTTACCTTATCTGGCTTAGCCTTTAAGGTTGCTCTGAGTTGGTTTTTCTCCCACCATGCCAAAGGATTCTCATTGTAACACCTTACAATCTTCCTTTTGACATCTTCTAATGACACCTGCGTATCATTTTCAATATCTTTAGAAATTAAAGATACCTTTAGGAGTTGAATCTCAACTTTGTTATCTTCTAACTCGCTGTCTATCAACTCTCCTCTGATCCTGTAGTTCAATAAAGCTTCATTGAACCTTCTCCGATCTTGCATTTTTGGGTTTCGAAGTTGTCCTTCATCACCACGCTTGCTGCGAAAGACTAATGGCATTTGCCTGTTGAATGCCCCTTTTAGCCTTTGAACAATGATTTTGTGATCACATTGGGTTGTGAACACTAATCTTTGTTTCTCATTATCCTGCATATATCTTTTGAACATCTGCAAGAAATTGTTTCCTAACAGGATATCTGCTCCTGTATCATGAAAATAAATTGGTGGAGTTTTAACCTTATACCAAGGCGTCTGGCCTGCTCCTCCAATTAGAACTTCCACCATCTTGACTCCCTTTGTTAGAATCAAGATTTCTTGGAAAAATCTCTTCCTGCAATCCGAGGTAGATCTTCTTCGACCTCTGTTGGAAAGATCCCTCGTTTTGCCGTGCATATTCCTGCACCAGAATCAATATAAGCAGCAAAGTATTCTGCCTTATATTTCTCGTATAACACTCCAATAGGAATGTATATTGAGAATGGACTAGTCATTAGATCAATATTTTTCTTTCATTGATCGTGACTTCCATTCCCTCTTCTCTTTGTCTCCATGGTTTGAATTTCTCAAGAAAATCCAAACCTAAGAGTAGGATATTCTCCTCTCTTCCAGCTCGTCCTTTGATTTCAACCGTATGTCCTCCAATTTCAATCATTCCTTTGTAATGATGGACTTCTGGTTGCTCGAGATAGTACAAGACGTTACATGGGAAATTGGTTTCCCATCTTGTAATATCGAATCTGACTATTACTCCTCTCCATCCTTCCGGACATTTGATGGTAATCGCCATCTTCTTGTGACTCAAATAGGTAAAAAACTCTGAGACTCTTGACTCTGTTGGATGAGATTTCTTCCCATTGGTTGAGAAGTAATCATATCTCCTTGGAATGACAATCGTCCTGATTGTATTCTCAGACTTTGATCATGGGTTATGACCATTCTGTCTTGAATTTGCATATCCACGTTTCTCAAACGTGGAAACTCAATTCTATCGGGACAAATCGCCGTTGTCACCTTCTTGAAGATATCTGGTATCTCAATGAACTGCTTTCCAAGGAATAACTTAGTATGATGTGAGTTAGAAAGCGCATATGATACCTGATATGTGATGGAATAAGGTCTATTCCCTTCATCCACTAGCTCTTTCCTCTTAAAGTCCTGATAAAGAGTCAGGGCTCTGCTGAAATTGGTGTCGTTAAGATTGTATGCAATCTTAGGATATATAATCCCCACCACCTGTCCAGCACATAAGTTTCCCGCAATGGTTCTCATTACGGAATCCTTGAGATTTCTGACTTGTTTGTCACAAATCGTGATGTCAATTGGAGAATCAACACCTGCGAAAAGGGCAGATTTGAGTACTAATTGAATTGCTCCAATATGTATCCAACTCATCTTCTCCGCAATTTCCGGCTTCATCTTTTCAAGATCTTCCCGGATATCACTTGCTGGAATCAATTGCATCTCAACTCGATTCCCTGTGAGCTCGATTGGTAGTGACATCTCTCGTCTCGTAATACCATAAACGATATGGTGCTTTCGAGTCTTGAGACTGAAGTTCCTCAGGACATAATCGATATTCCCTGCTGTAAAGCCTTGATACTTCTGTATATTAAGGCTTTTCTTCATGATCTTGTCGATCTGGCTTTGTGAAATCATCGTTCGGCTTGAATAGCCCGTTCGATTTTCACTTTCTTGATGATGAACCTCTGGTTCAGTCTGATTCTGAATCGGTTGGTCCATCTTCGTCACTAGTAAGGATTTCCTCTGTTCGTAAATGCTCTCATCTGAGGCAATATCCTCAAATTGGTAGACTTGTACGAGATCTTGGAAGTAGATTGCGTCTTCGATGTTTGGGGTTGACTCGAACCTCCTCATCATCTTGTTTTCTGGGCAATTGGTAGAGATATGCCCAGCTACACCGCACGTCCAGCAGTTGTAGTCTTTGAAACTTTCATTGGCTCTGGTGTGAGCTTTTCGGAAAGTTTTCCTTGTTGGTGTTCTCTCCTGAGGTCTGCTTGAGCTTGCACCTCTGGATTGAAACCTGTTTCTTGATGGACCGCTTCGCTGTCCATTTTTGTATGATCTAGCCTTTTGTCTAGACCACATCGTTCTTGGTTTCCAAGATCGTCTCTTTTTAGAATAGGGCTGATACCTATTCTTCCTGCTTTTCTTGTAACTAGCAGGATCCTCTCCAATGACCGTTGGGAGATCATTGTCTTCATAATTAAGAGGAGCTTCCTTGTTGATCCTTCTTAATTTTTTGATGTTCTTTTGTGCTGTGGCTTGTTGACACCACTCCGTCAGTTTGGTGTGCACAAAAGACATTCTCTTCCCCACTCCATCATATTCTTCGGGAACGTAGTCTCGGATGAACATTTCTCTCCATGGATTAGGAAATTTCAGGAAGAAAATCTCCTTTGCAAAGCTATCATCAGTCTTGGATTGATGCTGGTAGACTGTGAAAAGCTGCAGGAACTTGTTGAGAGATTTTTGATCTAAGACAGCAAGTCTTAGATTAAGAAGGGCCATTGCATATTTCTTCTTCTTCTCCTCGTCATAGGCCCCGAAATAACCAACTCCCAAGAAATGATTCTTTAGGATGTCAGCCATTTGTTTTACCTTCTTAGTGTGGGACTCGATTTTAAAGCACTCATTTTTTACTTCTGTGCTTATACTTTCTTCCCATTGCAACTCCTGCAAGACTCATTTCGAGGAATTTAAGATATCCCTCGTCACTCATATCAAGAGTTGATCCTGCAACTCTCATTGCTGCTCCCCAGTCATCGATGAATTTCTCTCGATCTTTGAAGTTAACTTCATCGATGTTGAGAGTGACTCCATATGGATGGATGGGCTCCAGTGTTGTTTTCTCCGAAGCATTATCATGTTTCCATTTCGTCCTTTGTTTGAAGTTGATTTTGAACTGATCGTCTGCAATACCACCAGTTCTTCGATGATAGGAGGAACCAGCCTCAAAATCGTGATGACTCTGGGGTGGTTGTGTAGCACCGCCTGATGTATCTCCTTCGTTCTTGGCCATCTTGAGATCCACCACCTTCATGTTAGCAAAGGATTCTGCTAACTCTTGTAGATCTTCTAGTCTGATCCTCTCGAGGTTATTCATCTTTTTTACCTCGGATCGTTCCAGTAATTATATCCAATCTAGGGTCGCGTTTCTCGCCCTCTTTGACTGGTAGCGGGTATCTTTTTGGTTCGTCCCAAAAGAAACCCCTCTTGGCTCGACTGGAACTTGGGTGCGTCTCCAATTTCTCTACTCTTCTTTGAATATCCTTTAGAACGTCAAGAATGACATCCTGTTTGCGGGATATTTCGTCCACCTTTTGAGGTACTCCATATAGGCTGTTGCCATAATTTTGCACCGTCTTCTGGATTTCCCGTAAATCCATAGAGATTTTAGCCGGATCTGGCGTGATCTCTACAAAATTAGGGTCTATCTTTGGGTCCATCAGGTATGATCTTGATGGGCGATTCTTCTGAGACGTCTAAGTTTCCCCTCAAGATAAGCGTTTATCATGAGGCAGTCTAAGAAGTGCTTGCACTCCCTGGTTCGTTCATGGATTACTCCTGGACTCAGGTTATCTCGAACCGCCTGTTCGAGACGTTCTCGTCTATCTCGCATTCTAGCAAAATCTCTTTCTTTATTCCCCTCCAAAATTAGGAGATAGGAACTGTAACACTCGCAACTCAGACAAAAGTCTGGTTCCATTTTTACTTGGAGTCTCCTCCGTTAGGTAAATAAACATTTATATAATAAATAAATATAATTCCCAAATAAACCTAGGGCTCTGATACCATTTTAGAAGCGTAGAATCACCGCTAAGAGTTGTTGAAAATAAAAGTTAAATAAAATGAAATGGTGCTTGTCTTTAGTAATTTTGGGAGTCTTTTTAACATAAAAAGGGTATTTTTCATAATACTTCATATAAAGGGGTAGTTTTCCCATTTAGGGATTAAAAGGGGTACTTTTATAGATATGCACGAAAATAAAACAAGTAAAAAATTGGAATAATTTAGTTTGAGTATACTTGAATGAATAGTTAGTGAAGTTTGTGATTTGTTTTATTTGAAAAGGGCATAATCCTTGTCTGCAGCTCAACTAGAGCCTAGAGGGGGTGAACCTTTTTTTGGAGAGGTTGACTTATTACACATAATTTAGTGTTGCTTATCTTGTAGATAGTCAAAACTCTGAGCAATTTAGTGGTAGAGTTTGCATGAAACGTTGAAACTCAAAAGTCAGCCACTGGGAATTATTGAATTGCTTTGTCGGTCTGTTACATTAGGATTCTAATTCTAATAATTCCCTTTCTTTTTTTACTTTAGGTGCATCAGCCATCACTTCATTGTGTTTCATTCCAATAAAAAAAAATATCGGGAAAGAAAAATTTATTAAAGAGAGAGAAGAGTCCAATTTCTGAACAAGGAATTAGGAAGAAAAACGGATTTCGTCAAATACCGGCTCCACAATCGACCCTTAATCTCTTATGTATTATTCCATGACAATATTATTGTTTATAATTTGTTTTTTATTTTTTTTATGTCATGAGAAGTCATAACTGCTACCGTTAACACATGTTTTGGAGAAGGTATCGTACACCTTACAAAAGACAGTTCCTTTCAATTCGATTCGAAATTCTCTAATGTGCATGGAATTAATTTATGTAATTTTAATTCACATAAGCTAACCTTAATTCACAAATTAATCCTTAGATTTGTAAAAAACACGACAATTAAGTTATTCAAGATTTTCACCAAGCAATGAAGAAGAAAGTAAAAATGCAATATATTGTTAATAATCAATATACGATGACCTGAAATTTTTACTATATATTATATTTTTGAAACTATACATTTAAATTATTATATATATTCACAACAATTTATTATAAAATATTCATAATTATATAATATATTATATAATTATAATTTTAAAATATAATTATAATATTATAATTATAACTATTAAAATTAATACTTATATATTATAATATTATAATATAATATTTTAATAATAACTATATTATAATATTATTAACTATATAATATTATTAATATTTATAGTTAATATTATACAGTATTATAAATTATATTTACATTAATATAATTATTAATGTAAAATATAATAATAAAAATATTTTTATTTTTAAAAATATGTACATAATATTATAATTATAACTATTGAAATTAATACTTATATACTATAATATTATAATATAATATTTTAATAATAACTATATTATAATATTATTAACTATATAATATTATTAATATTTATAGTTAATATTATAATACTTTATAATTTATAATTATATGAAATATTATAAATTATATTTACCTTAATATAATTATTAATGTAAAATATAATAATAATAATAATTTTATTTTTAAAAATATGTACGTATTTTTCAAAATAATATTTTCAAAAATATAATATATTTGAGTTTAATATATATATGTACAATATAAAATATATAAATAATAATTAATATATATAAATAAATAGATTTTAGATAAATAAGAATGGAGGTCGTAGGTGATGTCACGTAAGCATATAAATTAACGTGGTGCTCCGAATCCGCTGCGGAATTATATATAAGATTTTTGATGCTTATAAGAGCGTTTATGCAAGTTTAAATTTTAGGAGATCCCATCTCACCAAATCTTATTCCAACGTGATTCACGCCCTATGTTCTCTCTGTTTAAAACTGATTTTTTTCAAGAATTGTATGCATTCTTCATCTTCTTCTTCGACATTAAAATAAAAAATAAAAATAAAATAATCTCTTTTACTGCATGTACTCTTTATTTAAGGTCTTATTTTCTCAATATTATGAGTTAAAAGAAAAATAAATATTCATATAGGATGCATGATTATGAAGATGTTGCTAATTAAAGATTGTACTAATTTCAAATATATAGAATGCCGTGATTTTAAAGATTTGCGTTAATTATAAATTGCATTAGTTTTGATTATATAGATGGGGTAATTTATAATTATGATTATAGATTCCATTAATTATCGGGTTTGAAATTTTATAAAATTTAGTGATTTTAGTATTAATTTCTAAAATATTATAATATAAAATAATTGAAAAAATCGAACAAAATAAAACAAAAGTGTGCAAACGGCGATGGATGCCCACGAAAGTGCTCACGGTTAGGGATGTGGCATAGAGGTGCCCACGGTTCCGAAACCGGAACCGAACCGGCGGTTCCGGTTCCAAGATGGCCGGAACCGGAACAGTAACGGTTCCGGTTCCGGTTCCGGTTCCTGGAACCGACGGTTCCCGTTCGGTTCCGGTTCCGGAACCGGATAGGAACTGATTTTTTAATTTTTTATTTTTTAATTTTTTTTTTCGTTCGATTATGATTCAATGCTTCGTTGTTTATTGATCTAATTTTAATTGTACGACGATTCAAATTATAAAATGTAAAAAAATAATTGAGAGTGAGATTGTTTAATTTTTTTTTATTAATCCTAAACCCTTGGATATCACATGTCGGTTCCAACGGCCGAACCTCGTTAAAACCTCTGTGAGGAAAAAGATGACTCGTCTAAGCATTTAAATGGACCACTATATATTGTCGAAATTGAAATCGTCGTCGAAATCATCCGTTTCTTCAGAGGCATCGGTGTCAGTTTCTGCTTCAGTGGTACAGATTGGATCATGTTCAAAGACCTCATCCCATTTGTTCTCATTACTAATATCATACTTAATAATTATTATTATGTGTATAAATTTTATTTATACTTAATATTATCTTTTTTCGTAATATTTTTTGTATTTAAAAGCATCTACAATTAATTTCACTTTGATGACAATATGACATCTTTTATGTAAATTGTCATCTTCAATTCTTCATCATCAAGTGACATTGTTTATTATTAATTTAAAGATATTTTTTCTATTAGTCTTATTTATTTTAGCTTATTAAATTGTGAATTAAAAATTAAATGATAAAACTATTTAACTTTACAAATATAAACATTTCCATATAAAAAAGTGTAACACACTAATTAGTAATCAAATGTTACATCAAATAAATATACAAATATAAGTATAATATTGAAACATAAAATAAAATTAGAATTTAAGAAAAAAAAACCAGTTCTTTTCGGTTCCGAACCGGAACCGAACCGCCGGTTCCCAGTTTCAAACTTTCGGAACCGAAATCGAACCGTTGGTTCCACTGGTTCCTCGGGTCGGTTCGGAACCGTCGGTTCCGGTTAAAAACCGACGGTTCCGGTTCGGTTCCGGTTCTGATGGGCACCTCTAATGTGGCATATCATTCCTCTATAATATACTCCCTCTGTCCCCCATATTAGTGTGCTGAGAGAAATGACACGCAGTTTAAGATGAAATTAATGTAAAGTGGGAAAAGTAAGATAAAGTAGGGAGAAAGTGAGAAAAGTAGGTAGAAAGTGAGAAAAATAAGAATAAAGTGAGGGTGAATATGTCTTTTTGCTTAGGGAATCTTTCCATATTTGGAATGGACACTACTATGCGGGATGTCCCAAACAGGAAATATGCACACTAATATGGGGGATGTAGGGAGTATATTCAGTACATATAAATTTTGCTAATTAACAATTACTATATAAATATTATACAATTTGACTATTTTGCTTGATATATATTAATCGAAAACGAAAACACGTAAAGAGAAAATGTATGAAAAAGGGTTCCCTCGATTCTACTGATTCGCCGAGTAATCTCATCCTTTAATGAATTTCCTCGTATAAGATTGGTAAAGTAATTAATATAAGAAACGTAAATTTATCACTTAATCATCTGTAACGCCCTGTATTTTTATTTAACTAATATAGTTAGTTAATCTCAATAGTTGAGATACATTACCAACTTTTAGTATTCGAGATTTTAGAACAATTGCTTAGAGAGCAATAATGGAACCGAGTAGCGACTCGACTTCTATAAATTAATTTCTTCGAGTAATCCATTGAAAAGTGATGATAGAACTAGGGGTGGACCGGTACGGTATATTGAAAAAAGTTCTCCATACCGATACCGTACCGAAAATCTTCGATATGCACTTTTTCATACCGTTACCGTACCCTACATTTCGGTATACCAATTTTCGGTATACTGAAAATTCGGTATGGAACAAAGTCCATACCAATACCATACCTATTTTTCGATATACCGTACCGAAGTTCGGTATTTCGGTATACCGAAAATTCGAATATTATACCTGAAAAAATTTATATTTGATTTTTTCATACAATATTGACAACATAAAAATAATATCACCACGAACAAATAAAGTCAAACACAAACAAAAAAATATTGTACACATTTCATCAAACCCCAAAACAACAATGAATAGAAAAAAAAAAAAAAATCATGTCTCAACATCAGTAATAAAATTTAATAAAAATCACCATGTCTATAAAACCAACCAAATAAGATCTAAAAACTATCAATTTTACTCTCTAACAAATTGTTATCTTTGTTAGTACATGTATTATCGTATTTTTGATCGTTAAAGATTAAAAAATAAATTATGTAAATTATATTTTTAATATTTTTTAGATAATTAACATATTGAAAACTAGTTAGATAATTAAAGATTTATTAAGATTGTATTTAAATTTGAAATATTCTCAAAATATAAAATAAAATTAAAGTATATTTAATATTAAAAGAAAGTAATTTTTCGGTATACATCGAAATTTGGTATATACCGAACATTTAGTATGTACCGAACATTCAGTATAATCGGTATGTACCGATTTTTTTCGGTATACTGAATCTTCGGTATTGACCGGTATACCGCGGTATAGAAAAACTCATACCGTTATCATACCAAAAATCTTCGGTACGGTATTATACCGTACCGAAAAACTCGGTATACTGCTAATTACGGTATTCTCGGTATTTTCCGGTACGGTATGTTCGGTATACCTTCGTTTCGGTAAATTTGTCCACCCCTAGATAGAACCAAGTAGCAACTTGATTTCTACATTAATTAGGTTTCAATAAGTGATTAGCATTCGATTAAATGAATCATTATTATTCTCAATCACATTTGCTAGATGATGATCGAATAGCTCAAGTAAGAGATGGTCGTCGAATTCTCAATTTTATTTAATTGGGCCAAGGCCCAATTGATTTATTAGATCGGACCAAGCCCGCTAATATATATATGGGTCGAGCCACTTATAAATGTATCGGGTCAAGCCCGATAGGCGAACTGATGGGCCGAGCCCATAAACAGTGCACCAAGATAAAGCTCGAATATATTTATATATATAGGTATATATGCGTACATACAGATATCCTACTCATTCATGAACCAAGAAAAATGAGTTTTAAAATAAAATATTACAATAACCTCTATCATCAGTAGACCAAACAGTTCACTTAATCTCCGAATCTCCAAACATGATAAGAAAATCATATAAGAAAATGAGACTAATAAATGGAACGGACGAAAATGACAAATGTGACTAACATAAAGGGATGAAGGTAGTATTGAACATGGATCTAATTAAAATGAAATATCATATCGATACATTTAACTTAACATAAAAATCGTAAAAGTTGAAAAATATGAATAATGTCAATCTTACAATTCATATTATATGGGGGTGTATGTAGAAGAGCGAGTAGCTAAAAGTGGGTATAAATCTTAACTTTTTCATTTTTAATCGAGAGGTAGAAGGGGACGA
Organism: Mentha longifolia; assembly: GCA_001642375.2. Taxonomy (NCBI): domain Eukaryota; kingdom Viridiplantae; phylum Streptophyta; class Magnoliopsida; order Lamiales; family Lamiaceae; genus Mentha; species Mentha longifolia. The sequence goes on along the minus strand of CM038118.1, from coordinate 29,673,265 downwards.
GTTCGGTGAATGAGAAGAGAAAATGAATTGGGGATCTTTCCCTTTTAATCGGGTCGGGCCGAGCTTTCGGGTCGCAGATCTGGGCTGAGCCAAGGAATAAGCTGGGCTGTAATTTGGCCGAATAATCAACTAGACCGGTTTCATCTATTGGGCCAGATTTAAGTAATTGACGAGCCCAACTTTCAGTTAATATTGGGTCGACACACGACGATAAATCTTAATGAATTATTTCGTGATTAGCCTAATTAACTTTAGATAAGTTAATTAATCAGAATTAATAATTTAGACAAATTGATTTAGTTATCAATTACGCAATTAAAATTTATTGAGTCTAGTTCGTGACAAATCAAAGAGTGATTTAATGATAAAAATCTTATGAACCGTTCGCATGAGCTTAGATAACAGTAACCATGTTACTGGATTTAGAATAACCTCTGATCAGAAATTAAAACTAAAATCTTAAATAAGATTTTATTCGTTAGAATATGAATCTTACCTCAATTTTTAATCGAAGGGCAAAGGAGGGACAGTAGCAGAAGCAGAGATCAAGTCTCGTTGCAGTAGAGAAAAACAACGAGGTGGACTTTCTATAAAATAAAGCATGTTTTATTAGATCAGTAGCTCTTTTTAAAGTGTTGTCATGCCACAAATGTTTTCAGTTTTTGTATAATACCTATCTGAGTTGGTTGTGTCAATTTGTTAATCGAATTCGGGTCCTTGCGTGATTAGATATCATGCTTGGACTAGTGTACACTGTGCGACTACGCTCAACAACAGTTGGCTAGTCAGGTGCCGTGGAAGGTGGCCACCTTCTCGGTACTCATGTTTCCAAATATGGTAGAATACTACAGAACCTAGACTGCAGTCGCTTTTAAGATAACTCAGTTTTTCGTGAACATAGGCCTTTAAAAAACAACCCTATGTTTCACTATGAATGACTTGACAATAAAAATATTTTGGGTATGTGTCCACTGAGTACTTTGTACTCACGCCCTGTACATTATTTGCGATGTACAGGTTGAGTTGGATGATGGGAGAGTGACCGGCGGTGCTTTTGTCAAAGTTAGCAAGTAGTATTTGTTGAAGAATTCTCTTGGTAATACATGTCTTCATACATGTATTCTTAAACACATTTTCGCTGCGTACACTTTGATATTTCAATATCCTTTTCGATATGGTTGTAAATCAGTCAGAATCATGACAAGTGGTGTCGTACTTTATCCGTCTATTATGTCCACCTATCGGAGTCTGTTCTATAATATGTTCATGTCGAATTCCAGAATTATCCATCTTTTGTAAATTATTCGTTAATTCCCACCATAGTCACGAATCACCGAGCTTAGCTATCGATTAGCAAAGTGTGGTGGTGACATCATCAAACAACACGTATGAAATTAATTAATTAATTAAAATAAAAAGAGTCGACGATGAGAAAACGATAAATTAATGTAACAAAAATCATATAATTAATTAACTTGTTAAATCATTAAATTGGAAATTTAATAATTCAAAGCTAACAAGGCTTAGGATAGGAACATAAACAAAAAAATTGAAAGTTTTAATATCTATAACACACTGTGAAGCAAAGAGTGTATGCTTAAGGCTAATTAAAAGCACGTTGCAAAAATCTGCACAACTATTTCCTTTTTTAATATCACAATCAAACTCCCTGCTAATTTGGCAAGGTTGTTCATCATTTTCTTCTGCTTTCAAAGAACCTGCAGTGAATTAATTATCACAATATTAATTATATTAACATATTTTTAATATATATAAAACCATATAATTAAATTGGAAAATAAATGAAACAGAAAAAAAAGGGTTTGTACGTGTGAAATTAAATTACCAGCGAGCTGCGCAAAAAATTATAATGAAGAGAGATGCCAAGTGCTTAGCTATTTTCTATATTTGTGAAAAAAAATTATGAAAAATTATTTTTTTTATATCGTGAAGGGTTTATTGCATGCATATATATAACACATTTTAGGAGCTGATAAATTCTCTAGCTAAATTTGTTTGATTCTATTAGGTTTTTAAATTTATGGTGATTATAATCTAGCTTGCAAGATTTTCATTCGCGTTTTGATTTTATTTTGAGGGAAATTTCATTGATTAACTTTCTTTTTGTCACTTTTTGAAAAAAACATATACTATTAATTATTCAACTGCCTTTATAAAACCCATGATCGAAGAATGACTTAAATTATACTACCTCCATCTCATTAACTTAGTTTCATTTGCCATTTCAGTCCGTCTCACTTATTAGTCTCATTTCCTAAAATGACAAAGAATACTTGGCTATAATTAACTCTCTCTCCTCAGAATTAATTATATCATCCCCATTTTTCTTGGTTCTTGTGCCATTTGAAAATGAGATTAAATGAGTGAGATGGGGTAGTACTTACTATGTATATAATTTGAGTTATAAAAATAATAATAATAATAAAAAAAAGTAATAAAATCTACTAAAATTGTTGATGTTAATTATGGAGTGCATTTTTATAGTAGTATTCAAAATTTCAAAGTCCGTACTAATTATGAATTGCAATAATGTTTAATACATATATGTAGAGTGCGTGATTGTAAGATGGCACAATTCTACATAATTTGTTAATTATATTCCACTAATTTTTGACTATATTAATTACAATTCATGATTATAAATATAGATGCTATTAATTGTATAATATTTTCTATTTCTTTTAATGTGAGAACAAGTAGTTTCTATATGTGCATTTTAATTTAATTTTCTTGCCAATTAAATCTTGAAGAGTTGAAAAGAATAATTGCTACTATAGAAGGCTTGACGAATTATCTTTATAAATATATGGTGTGTATATATATGAATGATATGCTATTCACCTCTCATGAGCACCATTTGTGGGCACCTATCGTCATTTGCTCACTTTAGCATTGTTTTGTTCAAATTTTTTCGATTGTTTTATATTCTAATACCTTATAAATTAATATTGAAATCATTAATTAAACCTACAAAATGTATAAAAATCAACACTCAGTTTGTTAATTTTTCCATCAAATTTAAAAAAATGAATAATATGACAAATCGAGTGTTGATTTGTATACATTTTGTATGTTTAATGATTTAAATATTAATTTCTAATGTATTATAATATAAAACAATCGAAAAAATTGAACAAAATAATATCAAAGTGAGCAAATGGTGATAGGTACCCACAAACGGTGCTCAAAGGAGGTGAGTAGCATATCATTTCTCAAATACTATATATAACTATATTACCTAACTGGAATTTCACTCAACAAAGGTTTCATATAATCATATAAGGTCCAACCATATATTTTCGCCATCATAAAGTTACAAACGCTATCCTACTTAGCGTAGACACATTTAATGTGCACACGGCGGATGTAACAATGTTATGTTGATAAATTTTTTTCATTAAGTATTAAGTTTTTTTTAGTGGAATTTACTACTTTTTGGTAGCTAGGATTTATTTTTGAAATATATATTTATGATAATTTTCTTTAAATATATCATCGTCACGTCAATCGTTGACACATTAATCATGTCAATACTGGGTAAGGAAAACATTTCTCATTTTGCCATTTTAATTTGGAGTTTCATTTTAAGATTGACATTCTTCTTTTAGCATTTTTCGTACTTATAGTTTAATTTGATTCAATATATATGCAATCATATTTTTTTATACAATATATAATATTATTTTTATACGATCATATTTCATTATACATTAATGACGACGACGACAAACGATCGAAGATCGTATAAATTTAATTACTACATCAGAATTAATTTTTACACAAACCACTTTTTAATTTGTAAATATATATATAAACGGATGATATATATGTTAATCAAGTAAAAATGTCTAAACTTCTTCCTCTCATTTTTTCTTTAAAATTGAAGTACTTCCTCCAATATTACATTTATTCTAACATATTTGACCCATGCATGGGTACACAATATTTTATCAAACAACATGAAACTATATACATTTAATAAGGAACAAGAAAAAAAAAAAGGGACAAATCTAATCGAAGTTTATAATTATTGATATATTAAATTCTGACTATAGTAATCAAAGTTAAAAAACACAATAATAATAACATACACATTTTGTTTTCCCAGTTTGCTTATTATTTGCACACTCTGAGTAAAATAAAGTCCGTTTGAGCCAAGTCGTAACCAGGTTGCACAAATTGTAGCAACTGTCTCCATTTTTTAAATCACAGTTATAATTCTGGCTATTTTCGCATAACAATGTGTCTTGGTTTTGTTTCGAAGGACCTGCGAATTATCAATGAATATTAGTAATTAATATTTAAATGTATCAATTTAATAATATATATATATATATATATATATATATATATATATATATATGTTTTAGAAAGATAGAAGAAAATATATAGGTAATTGATAAAAGAGAAAAATGATTAATTATTTGATGTGCTTACCAGCTGAGACGAAAGCTAAATAAATCATTACAAGCAAGAGAGATGCCAAGAGCTTAGCCATATTTTTATTTTTTACAAATATTAGTGAAGGAACAATTATGTTGTACGGTTTCTTGAATATATATACAAGTACATTTTTATGAAATTATCTAGATTTTTGATATCCTAGATTTTTTATTTATGGAAATTAAATATAATCCACCGATTTTTCACGAAGTGGTAGTCAATCTGTAACTGCAAGATTTTATTAATAAACTGTCTTTATGTATGCTTTTTGAAAGGAAAAAAAAAAAAAAAAAGTCTGTATCGAACAACTTTATTAAAAAAAGAATTATAAATTCGTTCAAAAAATGTTGTTTTTATTTATAGAATGCATTCATGGAATTATGGAAGGTATGAATTTAAAAATTGTACTAGTTATAGATTGCACCATTTTTTTATTTAGATATTGTATAAGTTTAACGATTTTAATTTAATTATTAATTAATCATAAAAATTGCACTGGATATAATTTTTATAGACGACATAAGTATATAAATATGATTATAGATTCCATTAATTATATAATTATAATCATAAATTGCATTAATTCACAAATAACTATCGCGGAGCGGAGGTGCCGGCGCAAAGTCGATACAGTAAAACCTCTATACAGTCATATTGTCGGGACCAGAAAAAAATATTACTATAGGAAGGTTATTCATATGTAGAGCTTTACATAGAAAAATAATTTTTTATATAAAAAAATTATTCAATTAAATACTACTATATCATATAGATACATTTAGCATATCATTATACCTAATTAATATAAATTTGACAAAATTATGCATTCACCTTGTTAAAACAAGAGGGTGCATATGTAGATGAGTTATTACTTACACACAAATTGAAGGATATAGTGACAACTCATAAAATTAAAATGTTATCACAAAATCAAATATAGATAAGTATTTTAGGTCATCTTAAATTTTTTGTAATTATGTTATATATATTTTTATTATATATTGTAATTTATTCCTATATGGAGAATAAATTCTTAAGACAGGACCAAAAAAAATATGTTTAACAAAAACTTGTGTCAGCCGGAGGCACCGTGCGGTCGGGCCCAAAGTGTCAATCTTTATACAGAAAAGTGTCAATCTATATGAATAAAAGTGTTAATCTTTAACATAATTATTTTACGAATAAAATAACAATTTTTAAAAGTGTCAATCTTTATACAGAAAAGTGTCAATTTATACGAATAAAAGTGTCATTGTTTTAGCCCGGCCGCACGGTGCCTCCGGCTGACCCAAGTGTGTCCCAATATGTTTTATTACAATGTAGAAGTTATTCCTAAATATAACTGGTCCCGAGTCGGACCATGATTTTTTATTACTATAGAAAGGTTATTCTTATATAGAATATTCCTATAAAGAGGTTTTACTATATCTAAAATCGATTGAGTTCAATTCAAAACTCAAATTTGATTGAATTCAAAATTGATCCATATTCCCCCACAATTGATTTATTAACAAAATGACACAGCTTTGTACTAGTTTTATTACTAACTATCAATTAAACGATGCCATTTTATTTTGATTAGGGTCAAAATGACGTCGCCCAGTGTAACTTGACTGAGTATAGGCGATTTGGACCACGTCAGATGAATTTTGGTTGCCAGCTCAGATGAAATTTGGCCGGAATTAGCGAGTGTGGAAAAATTGCTACAAAATTAAAAGTTCGTATATTTTTATGCCAAATTTGAAAGGTCATGGGGAAAAAGCAAATACCCTAAAGTTCGTGTATTTAAAAATCCAATTAAAAACATTATTAAAAAATATATAAAAAAAAATAAAAAGAAGAAGAAGAAGAAGCAGAAGGTGTATTACTGTGATTGCTAAATATGTGGGTATTAATTTAATGACCTACCAATAAATTAATGCAACAACTCCCAACTATAAAAAAGAAAATTGAATATACCCTATATCCCACCGACTCTCTCAACGAGAATGACATTAGTTAATTAATTGGAGGATGCAAATTTGACTTAAAAAATTTCATCACTTTAGTAATCGGCCATGGATAACCAAAAGCTGAAGAAGCCTCAGCTCCCCCTCAAGACCCGCATCACCCTCTTCTTCCTCAACGCCGTCACCGATGCCTCCAGCCGCCCCGACGGCACCGTCAACCGCCGTTTCTTCACCATGGTGGAGTCCCTGAGCTGCCTGAGAGCGCCGGCCGACCCCAAACCCCGCAACGCCGTCAAAACCTCCGACGTCACCGTCGATTCCTCTCGCAACCTCTGGGTCCGCCTCTTCGTCCCTTGCGCCGTAGCAGCATCCGATTCCCGCCTCCCGGTTGTCGTCTTCTTCCACGGCGGCGGCTTCGTCTATCTCTCCCCCGATGTCAAGGTCTACGACGAGGTCTGCCGGCGTTTCGCGCGCGAGATCCCCGCCGTGGTGGTGTCGGTGAACTACCGCCTGGCGCCGGAGCACCGGTACCCGGCTCAGTACGACGACGGATGCGACGTTCTCAAGTTCCTCGACGAGCAGAGGCACGTGATTCTGCCGGAGAATGCTGACCTGTCGCGTTGCTTTCTTGCTGGGGATAGTGCCGGCGGGAATCTGGCCCACCACGTCACCGCGCGGGTTGCCACCTCATCAACCTTTCCTCACCTCAAGGTCATTTTGATTTTGATTATATATATAGTAATGGGGCTACAAAATAGCTAATTTCATGGAGTATTACAAACAAAAGATTAGCTACAAAAATAAAATTAAAAAGCAACAATAATCAACCCCTCTTACCAAATTATCCCTGATCCCTGCTGATATATGAATACATAAATGTGATTCATGTGTTCTCAAATAGTATGATTAAAGACAAAATTGCACGAATACATGAGTATACTAGACAATTAACATAAAAAATGGTTATTATTTGTTGTTGTTTTTTTAATTATTATAGAATTGACTATTATTTGGGTTTACAATTGCAAAGTGACTAGTTTTAGTTATTAACTAGTGGCGAACCTTTATGGGGTCAAATGCATGCTGAAGCCCTCACGGTGGTCGACAAAATCTCTATGTATTAATGTATGACTTCATCGAAATTTTATGTTCATATCATATTGAATTTTTTTTATTTTATAGATTAGCCCCTCGGTGATTTAATTTGTGCCTGCCCTTAGTATTAACCCTATATATATTGTAGATAGTAGGAGTGATGGCCATACAACCCTTTTTCGGAGGAGAAGAACGCACCGAATCGGAGATAGAACTAGCAGGGGTGGATGTGATGGTGACGACGAAGCGAACCGATTTTATGTGGAATGCATTGATGCCAGAAGCAGGCCGCAACCACCGGGTGATCAATGTTAGCGGCCCCAATGCGGCCGACATATCGGAATTAGATTTTCCGGCGACAATGGTGTTGGTGGCGGGGTTTGACTCCCTCAAGGACTGGCAGCGGCAGTACTACGAGTGGCTCAAGAATTCCGGCAAAGAGGCTTATTTGGTGGAATACCCAAACATGATTCATGCATTCTACATTTTCCCAGAGCTTCCTGAGTCTGCCCTCCTCATCTCCGACATCAAAAACTTCATCCACAAACACCTCCAATAATTCAATTTTCTTTTAATGTCTTAATTTTTCTTTGTTATTTTTTTCAAAATTCTCATTAATTTTAACTTAATGATCAATAATTCAATTTAAGAATTACTAGTATTTTAGAACCCTTTATTTAATCCTATAAAAACAAAAACAAATGTATTTCTAATAAAAGCAAAACTAAATTAATGAAAAAAAGTAATAAATAATTAGAAATGGGTGAAAAATACAGAGTACTCTCTCTCTCTCTCTCTCTCTCTCTGGTGAATAATTTTCATGTAAGCCTATCATCCAATGAGGAGGGTTCCTCCGCAAATAATCTCTCCCGCGCTTTCGCTGCCTGCACTCTCAAAATTCATTCTCACAAATAAGATAAATATTACCCACAATTAATGGCGTTTCAACTAATATACTAGTAATAATACTAAAGAAGATCGATGACGAAAAAGAAGACCTGTTTTTCCCAGTTTGTGGAGGCGGTGATGATCGCAAGCATAAGCGACTGCAACGCGGCCCCACAGAGTATCCCGATCCACAGCCCTTTTCCTCGAAGGTCGAACCAAAAGGCCAATGCAGCCGCCATCGGCACTCCGAAGAGATAGAATGCCACCAAATTTATATAAGCGCCTAGATGCTGCCACCCACATCCCCTTGCAACACCTTCATTAACAAAAACGGGACCATTTTTCTTTTAATGACAATCGTAGATCAATGGTCAAGATTAGTTTCTATACTCCATACGAAGAAAAGTTAGTATGTAGATTCTCCTCGTAGATATATCTATGTGGGGATGTAGAGCATATGAACTATGCATCTTTGTATATATATACATTAAAGATTCTTTGAACAATACATATAGATTACAACAATGCAACTATTCGACGATGATTGAGAGTGATAAGCGTACCCGAAAGGACTCCTTGGATACAGTCGGCTATAATAGATAAACAAACGAGAGGAGCCATGTTTGCTACATAGTCCACGACTTCCTTCTCGTTGCTGAAAACATAGCCGAAAAGGTTCCCACTGGGATAGAGGATAAGGCTTACTACGAATGCATTTGTTCCTGCAATGAGCATTAGAGCGCGCACAGATAGTCGAGCTCCCTCTGGCCTTCCGGCACCCAGCTCATTCGAAATTCGAGTACTGAAGTTTCATCAGAATCACAAAAGAATTATTGCCTATGGAGAATTCGAATGAGCAAAATATGTAACGTCGGCAACGAGCATACCTTGCTGCTGCTGCTAACCCAAATGGTATTGCATAAAGTGTAACGACGATATTTAAGCTGTTAAGACAGATTACAAAAAAGAGGCGGTTACAGAAGCTCGAATAGTGTTGAAGGCATTCAAAAATGTCGAGGAGGAACATACCACACGGAAAGAACTGAGGTTTCGAGCTGTGGATTTGGCAACAGCCCTGCAAGCAAAATCAGTAGCTCAAACGACCACCATTCGAAACTACAAATCACCAAATCCCCCAAAAAAAAGATTACGATTGTGTCATACAATGCGTGATTATATCAATTGTGAGTGGTGACAGAAGAAGTTAATTAATTACCAGATCATGAGAGCAGAAGGAATCGCAAAGCGGAAAAATTCTCTCATGCCTCCGAATATCTTCGTTGAAATCGGAGCAAGAGTCTTTTTGCATTGAGGAGAGTACTTCATGTACAAAGCAAGCATGGCTACGTTCAACCACATTGAGATATCCATGGCAACTGCACCTCCAAGATGCTTCAATCCCGATCTGAAAACCAGAGCCCAACAAAGTGGAATGTGGAAAAAGAGAGACATGCAGGAGCTAACGAGCATGGGAAAAATCAAGCTCTGCATCTGATAATAACGAATAAGTGGTTGAAGAATTGCTGAGCCAAAGAGTGCAGGGATAAGCCACATCGAAAATTTCTCAGCTTCACGAGAAATTTCAGGGTCCTGGCCTACAGCGACGAGCAATTCCTCCATGTAAATCCACAAGATGGAGATAGGAATGCACACGAGTGTGAGAGAAAAGATGGCAGTATAAGTCTGAGTTCCGACTTTTTTATATTGTTGAGCTCCGAACGCTTGTCCACTAGTTGTCTCGAGTGCACTGGCCATACCCAACTGTTCCACCACAGATCAGATAATCATTAGAAGCAGTTAATCCACTTACAATATTAGTTTTTTCGTTTTTTTTTTTTTTTTCAAACTTATTTTCTACTACAACTAATATAAAATCTGATGTACGAGAACATGAGAGTTGTTGGAAAGTTGAGGAACGGTTTCTAGGGAGACTTCGACTAACGTGCCTCTTTTTTGATAGACGAAGCATTACACTCAAAAGGGTCCATACCAGATAAATGCTTGAACGAATCGAGCTATGTTAATTCAACTAAACGAATAATTTTATGCCAAGATCTACGAGACACAAAGCAGAATACTTGCAAAAATCCACCACATTCGATTGAGCAATATTGTTAAGATTAGTAATCTATCAACTCAGCAAACTATTAAAAGAGCAAATGTGGATTGCAAAAACATTCACTCACACAAAATCTTTTCATTCCCTATAACCAATCTTACGATAGGATGCATACTAGAGTATAAACACAGCTTTAGTGGTTACCCTTCTAATATCAAAGGAATGCCTTTCTTCTTTCTAAAGAAAGGCAAGCAATCAACCCTCTTCCTTCAGAATAATAATCTACGGAGTATTAATTAGGGCTTATGCAACTTTCTCCTATTATTACATGAAAATTCCCCACTTTTCTTGCTACAAAAAGTAGGAATGAAATTATGTATGTGCTCAAACTACACTAAAACTCAGCTAATATTAATCGGAATTTTCTAATTACTACTCTGCATATTCAAGATTTCCTAATGGCAGCAAAATAAACTAAAAATAAAAAAAGCCCACAAAAATTAAAACCAAGTTATGCAAAAACCATTTGCTCATTCAAGAAAATTACAAAAATAATAATAATAATAATAATAATAAAATAAAATAAAAATTAAGAACAGAGAGATTACCAGGAAGCTGAAGCCAGTAATCCCAGTGAGAGAAATAGCGATGGCGGCGCTGGAAAGAGCGAGTTCGCCTAAATGGCCCACCATAATCAACGATATGATTTCAAGCAAGTAGAAAGACATGGTAACGGCCACCATTGGCACTGCTACATACCCCAACCTCTTCATCTCCTCCGCTGTTTCCTTCCATCTTCTTCTTCTTCTCTCCGGCAACAAGAAACCCTCCTCCATCTTCCTCTCTCTCTCTAGAATATATGGTGAGGTTGGAATACCAAGACGAAAGAAGGTCTGTCCATGGACGAAGAATCGATAATAGAGGTATTTCAATTCGAATACAACACAAAGGTGGCAATTATAATTTCAAGATAAAATTTCTTAGTTATGTTTCGGAACGCACAAAGCGACAAAAAAAAAAAATCCCTGGCCCACCACAACAATAAGGTGGCAATTTAATTTCTCCAAAAATTTAAGATAGAATTTTATACAGTAATTTTTTTTTCGAAATTAGTACAATTTTAGTGAAGTAAAATTGGGACAAACTTTTGTTCATAAACATTGCACGCATGTTATTGAGAGAGAGGGGCTTGATTAGAAGACAATTTTGTAAGGTTTTTTTGGATTTCAGCAAATTATTTAAATTTGTTAATTTAGCCATACTTTATTCATTTAAACAAAATGTGTCTAAATTATCATTTTTGTCATTTTCTTTTATTTTTGTCACAATATTTTGCTAGTTGAGTATGCTGCTCGATATTCAATTCTTCGACAAAAAAAATAAAATAAAATAAAATAAAAATTCTAATATTTACCAAAAAAAAATTGAACCTTAAATTCTAAACCATAATAAATACTTCTTCATATTTGACTTATCTCGGCCCAAATCAACTACTTATCTTGACTACTTGACTCAACTTCAGCCAAGATCAAGTCGTTTGACTCATCTCAACTCAAAGAAATTCGGTGTTTGACTCATCTTGACTTGACTCAACTGCAACTCGTGCTCGAGTTGCTTCGTATGTGTCTTTCAAGGCATCAACATAAAAGGCTTGAGACGATCAAAATGTTCGAGAGTAAAATTTAAGAGCAAAGTGAATGATACCTCAAAGTTAAAAAGGTCAGTTTTCCTTGCCGGCCTTGTACACAATGCTCATAAGATGTTAGTGGGTACTCCGTTGCACTTTATTAGTCTTATTTTCGTTATTGGAATGTCCTATTTATTAGTCTCATTACCCAAAAGGAAAAAAAAAATGCACATAAATGTCTTAGTTATTGTTATCATTACTCATTACTCCTTCAATTTCATGTTTATTGTGCATATTCCTTTCAAAACTAATAAACTGGGACGGAGAGAGTACGTTGCATATCTTTATCAACACCAATTGGATTCAACCGCGGAATATGAACCACTTTTAATCTGCACAAAATTAAGCGCATTTTGTATTAAGAATACGACGAAAGATAAGTGAAAAATACAACATAAACACACAAATTGATTATCCAATTTGTCACAACAAGCTAGATATTCTTTACTGGAGATTTTCTAATTTACACTGATCCATCTCTAATTGTTATTTTTTTGCTCTCTTTCGCTCTACATACAATTACAATAAAAGAGGGTATTTATCACAAGGGAATGGAAGAGTCCTAATTAGACTATAACAATATAATTAATTACACTCCACAAAGGAAGTTTGATCTTGAAAATTACTTGCTCTCCGAGTTCTTTAGTGAGATCTTGGAGACGCACAGACCGTGAATCTGTGACACCATGGCACACATGGCGCACAGATTGTGCTTCTAATGTAGGCGGACGAGGTATTTTCTAATCCTTGACTGCGTTTGCAGGGCCGTTCCTGACCGAAAAAGGGCCTGGGGCGAACTAATAAAAATGGGTCTCTAATGGTAATATAAAGTATAACACTCATTGAAATACAAAAACTTATTGATCATAAAAATGTTTTCACCTATAATATCATTTATAAGAAAAGCTATTAATCATACTAAATTTTTACTTAAAATATCATTCACGGAGTATCATTTTTACGAGGTTTGGGGCCATGCATAAAAATTCAATTAGATAAATTCATAAATTAGACCAAAAATAAAGTTTAGAAGAATAAAATAGACATTAAAATAACCTTTAACTTATTTATTTATAAATTAAATATTATCTTTTTTATGGAAAATTCGGGTCAATTGTAAAAACTCAATTAGATAAATTAAAAAAAAAATAGAAGATAAGTAAGAATAATAAAAGAAATTAAAAAAAGAAAAGAAAGAAAGATAGATTGAAGAATAAATAAATGTGGCCAATGTAAGAAAACAAAAGGAGTATTAATCATGAAAATTATATTTTATAACTTTTTTAGTTGCAATTACGTATACATGTCATGCATAAAAGTATAATTGGTAGTATTATTTTTAATACTTCCTCCGGCTCAGAGATATTGAGCCATTTTATATTGATATGTGAGGTATAAAATAATAAAAGAGATCAATATCTCTGAGACATAGGAAGTATCATTTATTTTGAAAAAAAATGGGGGCCTAAACATTAAAACTCAATTATATATATTCATAAATTAGATGAACAAAAATAAGTGTAAAGAATAAATAAAAAAAAAGAAGAGATTTAGTAAAAGATATATTCATAAACTAGATTGAAAAATATAAAAATAAAATAAAGATGAGAGTTAATAGAATTAAAAAGGGCCCTACATGAAAAAAAAAGAATAGAAATGTTTATAGAGAATTGAGTTCATAGAATAAAATATGGGCTCATGTAAGAAATAAAAGGAAAAAATAAATAAATATAAAATGACATTAAAGGGATTCGAACCTTTGCCATGCAATTAGCAAGCTAAGATTTTGTCAATTACGCTGTGAAGATAAGTGAAAATATTTTAATATCAAAAATATATATAATAAAAAGTTAAATTTTTGGGCCCCCGAAAATCGTGGGCCCTGGGCGGTCGCCCAGGCTCGACCCCCCTCAGGCACGGCCCTGTGCGTTTGTGACCTCCATAAAAAGAAGAGCAAGGGGCTTGGCTTCAA